>CM021103.1:284772169-285173150 GCA_007115665.2 Sequoiadendron giganteum
TAAATCTCTTAACTTGCTTTCAACAAAAATATTATGGAACCCACACCTAGAATTGGGCGATTTCAACATGGACCTATTGAGGAGATTATTCTTTATAGGAAAAATAAATCTCTCCTCTACTCTTTCGGTCCACTCAATGATGAATAATCTTATAAGAACTTCCTACTTGATTTTTAAATTCATTTTTTCTTTGTGTTTGTATTCTAATGTGTATGATTCTTGAGCTATGAATGCCAATTATGAGGACTTAATTGAGGACTAGATACATTATTATGTTTTCCATTGTCTCCTTATGTTTGGATCTTGAGTTGTGGTGTCAATTCTTATAATATTGCTTTAAGGAATATGAGGAATACTATTAGTGACTATGGTCATATTCCCTTATGGTAATGGCTATTAGTTTGATTTCCTTTAGTTTGAGAATCTTACCACTATTTTTGTTATGTTTGATGTTTGGGTTGAATGGTTAGATTTTGATTATTTATTATTTAGAACGTGGAGATATTATAGTTCATAGCTTGAGAATATGTTAGTGTTGTGGCAAGACATGTGTTGGTTGTGAGATATTTTTTCAATAGTATTTTCTTTACAAATCAATAGATGTTCTTTGACATTAAATGTTTTAGATGAAATAAGCCATGTCCTTTATGTGAGTGTTAGTGTTGTACTTTTAGATGCTATGGTTGGTTCTAGACCAACATTAACCAAATATATTCATACACCTTATATTAATTCTGTTATTTTATTCTACCCTCATGGAAAAGAGAGTCCCACTTTGACTTGATTAATATTCCATGTGTATTTGGTAGTATGATGTGTGTAAGAGATTGTAAGAGAATCTATGTCATGTAATATGTATAAAAACATCTATGAAATTTTAAGGTATACATGAGATTCTATGACATGCATTAGATAATATAAGAGATGTTACAAAATGGATTGGGAATATTTACCCACTTATGGCATATAAAAATGACACATCATAAAGCATCTTACTAAAGGAGGTAAATAGAAATATGGTACACCCAAATTTGGTGGAAGACTATGACACATTTATGACATGCAAGGAAGTATATTATTAATAAAATATTGACCCATCATGAGGTGTGTGTCATAGTAACTCCTACCATGGTATTTTGGAACCTTTTTTCATCCCATGGTATTGTTCTTTGAGCCTTCTTAAGTCTATATTTTATGGAGACATATGTGTATTTACTACAAGGTTATGTTGTCAATTTTCCTCCAAGATGTGCACATGTTTATCTCTATCGAAGGCATGAAGGTCAATATTGTATTGTAACTATGGTGTTAAGAGGAAAACATTAGTTTCACTATTTTGGAGGCCATTTGTTTCTCAAAAGGGTTTTTCCAAGGTATATCTATGTCTTTCTTGGTCTTGTCTTGGTTTCTATTATTTATTTATCATTCTTTTCTTTCTAATTTTTTTTTTCCATGCTACTATGCTACTGAAATTTCTATAAACTAGCTTTTGTACATTTATCCTCATAGATTCCACATGAAAATAACTCCATCTTTAGTAGTTAGGTTTGTTTTGATTTTAATTTCTAAGGTGTTTACAAGAATATTTCCTCACAAAATCATAGTGCAGTATCTAGCTACAGTGGGGTGAGCAAGTGATCGAAGGAACAAGGAGATAGATGCCAATGGACTAATTTAGAAGGGAATAAGGATTTACAAATAAAATATATAGGATAGGGTAACATAGAATAAGAATGCAATGGATTCCAAATTTTTGGAAGTTTTTTATTAGAGATAAGAAAGTTTTGAAGGGGGCCCGAAACCCTTTACAAAAAAGAACAATTGAAGTGAAATATAACTAAATAGAGCAGACAATAGCCAAAACATAGCAAACCATGAACACGATAGCAACCAAAAAGGAAGGACAAAAAATAGAAGCACTACATATTTTCAAGATATCAACAGCTTAGATATCGCTCTCCATAGTCTTTTGATAATCATCCTTGACTTCATACATATATTTAGCAAGGACCCTAGCCTACAACTTGGTCTTATTACAAATTCTAGCACCGAGACCAACCACATTTACCTCACTAATCAAAACAATTTGTGACCCAACAACCTTGTCACCAGAAACCTCCCCCTCCACATGCCTTTCACCAACACTAGCATCCTCACCAGAAGAAATCTCCATTTATTTCTTATCCATACCAATAGGAGACGACATGCCCATGGACTCAAACTTCACAGTAGATTTAGTCCCATCCCCGAACTTGTCCAATTTCACATTAATCCTTTCCATTTGGTCTTCGAGGGTCAGAATACATTGTTCAAACATCTTCTTCATCTTCAGCATTTCCTCAACCACAATCTTCAATGAATCGAATAGCTCATCAATTTTATTCTGAATCGAAGATTCACCCACTTTACTCACTACACCCCTAACCCTAACATTAGTCAAATTAAGCTCATGAAACACCCATTTAAATAGTTTAAACAAAGAAATGGACCCTTCCTTAGCCATCCCCAAAACATATGGGAAAATATTCACGATCAAAGTTAAAAACATCCTTACCCACAGCATCATCCTCCTAGGAATAACTAACCCTCTCCTAGATAACACAAGCCTCCTTACCTTTACCACTAGCCACCGGCATTTGAATCTTGTGAATAGAGTTAGCAATATCTTCAACAACAGACCTCCTTCTCTTTTGAATCTCTAAGTTCACACATAAAGAATCCAGAGTACCCTGCCCACCATCCAACTTCATGGGAGAAGCATCTTGCAAATATATCACCTAGCTAGCAAACCTAAAAGTAAATTTCTTATTATTGCCTTTCTTCGAATCCTTCTTTCTCTTGGTCCCCAAAACAAGGGACAGAAAAGACACATCTTCAGCAATTTCAATCCTATCCTTCAAAATAGTAGAGGGAGTGAAAAGTTTAGTTTTACTTAGCTTACCAGCAGCCTCATCTTCACTACAGCTCTCATAACCCTTATGGTTATGGACCGAATCCTCTTTACTAGGCTTACCCACATCAAGATGTTTTGAAATCACTTCCATGGAAGCCTGAGAATCTGGGACATAATCCTCATCATCCTCTGTATGAGACTCCTCCAAGAATTTTTTCTTCTTTTTTCCTTTAATACTCCCTGGATCCTCTTTCGAAACAGTTTCATAATTCACAGTTGGCTTTTGTTGCTTACCCTTGGGAGTGATAACAAGCGGCTTAGAGACCTCAAAATCTTTAGCATAATCTAATATTAATAGAATTATCCCAACATGCAACATCAGATTCTTAGGGTTGCTTTTATGATCCTTCAAACCACACTCCAGAGAAGACAAGAGGTAAAAAGGAAAGGAAATCTTCTTATGGAAAAATGATTCAAGAGGAGAAAATGATAATAATTAACTATAGAAAAATAACCTTCAAGAGTAATGAACCTCATTAATTCCTCTGCAATGTCCCACCAAAGTGCTTTGATCGAGCTACGTTGGTACCCACTACTCTTGGTTGGATTTAGCTCCTATTCGTCATTCCCTTTGAAGAAAATCTGCATGGCCGCCTTAGATTCTTTCTTATCTCTATAGACCTTCTTTCCTTCCATAGAGAGATTGGTAATCTTAGCAATGAACTCCTCATTCACACCAAATTAGGTGTCTCCCCGTTTCAAAACCATTTTATTCCAACCTTTAACAAACAAGGTCATGGTTTGTGGTTTATTTCCATGCAGCGTCTCCAAATAAGGAGTAAACCCCTCTTTCTCCAGGATATGCCACACCTCCACTTTTTTATTAACATCATTGTAGGAGAAAGGCTTCACTCTATTTTTTTCACCTCCCATGGCCCCTGAATTTTTAGAACTTAGAATCTTGAGAACTTTGCAAGCGATAAGAAGAAACCTCGAGAAGGAGAGACAAAAAATGCCCACAATCTGTGTGGCAATGGCATTATGGAAAAGAGAAATAATGATCCTAGGACATTGCCCCCATACGGATAAAACACAATGTACCATCAGCCCTATCAAAATCCAGCTCACCATCACTCCACATAATTAACTGCCACATGAAAATAGGCATGCGAGCCGAGAACATTAAGAGGCCTCAATCCAAATTAACAATTTCGATAATCATGATTTAAACAAGCAATAGCCTCGATGGGGATGGGTTCATCCACATCCCACTCCCTAGAACCACTAATTCCCGCGTTAGAAAAAACATCATTTGATCCATTCCCTTCCCTAAGAATATGAGAGATATAACATTCATCAAAGGAGTTTTGGATTTCAATGGCATCCATGATAATGGATTCAACACTCCATGAAGGGACAAAAGATTCCTTAAGATTATTAATAATATTAAGAGAGTCTCCCTCAAGCCAAACCTTCTTATAAACATTATATTGAGCCATCCTCAAGACATGATAGGTTGCAGCCACTTCCACGAGGTGGTTTATCTAGAAATTTTTGGGAGTTACTAGAGAGGCAATTGAGAATATAGTAAGGAAAACAATGAAGGAAGAGTGACATGGAGGATTCTATTAAGAGGATGGGGAATCTATAGGGAAATTGGTAATGTTATACCTCAAGGGAGATCTCTATATAAAAATATTCAATGGTTGAGCTTCAATGACCCTATAGCAATAGAGTGGAGAAAACTTAGTATCAAGAGTGAGTGTTTTGTCAGCCCTCTTTCAAAGGATATCCAAAGCTTTATTTTGTCCCTAGGTCTAGCTTCCCATTAGAAAATACCAACAAATATTTCCTCAAAGATACAACATATCTCCTAAAGTATTATTGGATAAATATTTATGTGTGATAGATGTCAAACTTACTCTCCAAAGTTATGTAGACTATTAACACTAAGACTCTAAGAGAAAAGCATACAACACTTAAAACTAGAGAATTACCTACACCCAAAAAAAGATGGAAAAGGATCATTAACTCAAGATGATAACTAATAAAAAAATAAGAATGATGATCCATTCAAATGATTAAAATTCTTAGCTTTTGTGTTACATCTCAAGTGTTTTAGTTATTCCCCTTGTTACAATAGTTTCCTACAAAACTAAACCCAAAGCTCTAAAATAATGTGTGCAAGTTAATCATTTATGTTATGTTTTTAATAAGGAAAAGGTTGCGGAAATTACATATCCATACCATCACAAATTTTCTTCATAGAATGATAATTTTTTCCCACTTTCCTATAGACTTCATCCACTATGAACTAGTTGTAATGTCCTCATTTTTAAGTTCTCTAGTAGTGTAGTTGTCACTAGCTTTATGGGTTTGTGTCAGTGTGTTTAGAGGATTAATTTGATGTTACCAGTGAACTCAGATGGTTTTAAGAAGTCATATGACACTTTTAGATGTTATTTCCAGCTTTTGGTTTGAGCTTCAAGATTCTTGGAGGGAGCATCTATTTTTAGTAAGTCACCTAGTCGGGTCCATTGATTTTTTATCATTAGGATCACTCCTACATAGTCAGATTTTAATTGTGATGCTTTCGGTCATTTCCACTAATTAGGTGTAATATTGAGTTATATTTAATTCATTTTACTAAAGTTACCATTTTAATTAAAAAAATTAATCAAGCACCTCAGTCTATAGCTCATTCTTAAAAGTGACTTTTAGTGCCAAAAATGTTTTAAAAGTAAAATAAATTACTTTTTGGATTTATTTTTGATAAATTTTAGAGAGAAATTGAATGATTCAATTAATCATGGAAGCATCAATAAATACAAAGAAAGGTTGGTAGATAACCAACCTAATTGAGCATACCCAATCAACTAAACATAACTGTATAATTATTTATGTATTATTAAAAAATATTATTATTAATGAAGTAATAAAAATCTATTCTAACACCCCCCCTTATAACATCATATGCCCAAGAGACCAAATCATGAAAGTTCGAAAAGCCTCAAACTTTATAGTTGTAAGTGATTTGGTAAACATGTCTACACGCTACTCTTGAGTTGGACAAAATTGGAGTTGTATATTATGTAGTTGAACATGCTCACAAATGTGATGGCACTGAACCTCAATATGCTTGGTATGTTCATGAAAGATTGGATTGCAAACAAGCTTCAGCACACTCTGATTTTCGCAAAACAAAGTAGTAGAACCTATATCAGGAACACCCATTCTTGTCAAAATGTGATGTAACCATATCATCTTGCAGATAGCCCCCCTGCAGCACGATATCTTGCCTTTATGGAAGAGCGAGAAATGGTAGTTTTCTTCTTGCTCCCCCAATAAATTAGACCAAATCCTTAAAAAAAAATGAAGCCTGAAGTAGAATTCTTACCATCCATTGAACCTACATAGTATGCATCTTTGTATCCATACAATGAAAAATCTACATCTTGCTTATATTTCAGGCCATATGCCATTGTACCATGGATGTATCTCAAAACCCTCTTTGTTGCCTTCCAATGAACAAGCTTAGGTTCTTGCATAAACCTAGAAAGATAACTGACAGCAAAATTGATATTTGGCCTAGTATAAGTCAGGTAGATGAGACTCCCAATCAATTGGCGATAAAGAGTAGCATTCACCTGAGCAGATGGATCATGGCGGGAAAGTTGTAAACTTGTCTCCATGGGGGTTGACATAGTTTTACAATCTTCCATGTGGAATCTCTCGAGCAGTGTCTTGGCATACTTCATCTGATAAACATATATATGATTCTTCTTTTTCCACACTTCAAGTCCAAGACAATAATGCAAGAGCCTGAGATCTATCATGTCAAATGATCATTTGAGATCATTCTTTGTTGCATCAATCATCTATGGAGAACAACCTGTGATGACCAGATCATCGACATAAACAACCAGAATGACAATCTCCCCCCTTGCTCTTTGAGGTGGAGATTGGGATCATATGGATTCTTGATGAATCCATGGTTGAGGAGATTCTCATCGATCTTGATATACTAGGCTCGAGGAGCCTGTTTAATATCGTAGAGGGATTTGATGAGTTTGCATATTGTGTGTTGGTGCCCAAGTGCAGTGTATCCCTCTAGTTGAGTCATATAGACTTCCTCCATGAGATCTCCATTAAGGAAGGTGCTCTTGAAATCCATCTGTTGAACTTCATTGGAAAGAGAATGAAAATATTTAAATGATGGGATGCTTAAAAGTGACTTTCAGTGTTGGAAATGTTTTAAAAGTAAAATAAATTAATTTTTGGAGTTATTTTATTTAATTCTAAAGTTATAAAGTTAACAAAATTAACTTAGCATTATTTAAATATTGAAGGCGTACTTTTGGGAGACATAAGAAGTCATTTTAAATTTAATAAATTATTCCCTAAACCTGAACGCCACATTGGGGAAATAAACAAAACTCAAATAAATTGAAAAAGGGGGGAAAAGTAAGTGGTGTGTGGCCTTTGGAGAGTTATAAAAGATGATTTGAGGAGCTCATTTGGATATGCTTGGTTTTGGATATTTTTTTTTAATTTCCGGAGAAGTTGATTCTTCTTCTTCTTGTTTTCTGAGGATGGAAACTCTTACAGGCAACATTCTCCACATTATTGAAAGACATAATTTGGAGAATCACTTGTTGATTTCACATAGGAATCACAGTTGGGCATTAATGGAGTTTTTATTTCTTCTTCTTCATCATCTCTTCAAGCCTGATATTACCAGATATTTATTGTGGTGACTAAATAAGGAGATTTCAGGGATTTATTATAGGTATCTTGTTAGTTCGAGGCTAGTCATACTAGTTCCTTGTTGGTCATACATGCTTAGTAGGGTGTTACATTCCAATTTTTGGTTGGCTAGGGTTTTGGAGGGGATTTACTTGCTGGTTAGGGTTGCCCTAGGTTAAAGATTATGGATTTTTCTTTGCATTGGCTTCAAAGGAAGGTTTTGAAGAGTGGCATCCCATTTTTGGAGTTACCATCTTGTTGGTTGCAGCTACAACACATTGTCAAAGTTCTTAAAAAAATTTGGGTATGTTGGATTTGGATATGTTATGAAATTTTAGGATTTGGGTCACCTTTGTAATTAAGTAAAATTGTATTTTCTAATCAAAATAAAAATCTAGAATTTTTTGTTCATTGTAACTCTAAAAATTGTAAAAATTTTGAGTTGTTTAATTACTATAATCTATTTAATTTTTGTTCATTATTGCAAAGAATTATAATCTAAATATTACCTCATTCTCTCTAAACACATCAAACCAATCACAATAAAACAAGACAAAATAGGGGTGTATGTTACACTAGTGGACTTACAAGTGTACTTCCACATACCTAATTTCTCCTAGCCCTTCTTGAATTAGCATCATATGGAAATTTTGATGAATCTATTGATTGACTCATTGGGAAATATAGAAATTTTTAAACACTATGATAAGAATGTCATACTATCAATTACCTCATGACGAGTGTTTGAAAAAACCCCAGGTTGACTCCCTGGAAGTGCATGCATCTATACATATTGAGGATGTGTACAATTGGATTGACAAAATAGCAACCTCGAATACTCCTTTAGAGCTATCCAATGAAGTTGTTGACACTAGTAACAACATTGACATTGTTGAGATCATTAATACATCTTCATATGATGGGCTTGTTGAAGGAAAAATGGATGAATTTTTTGAAATAGCTAACAATGATGATTCTTTATCTCATTATAGTGATGGTGACACATGTGGCTTCTATTTTGACTACCAGACCAAGCTTATGGAGAAAGATACTTATGTTGACATCAGTATTGGTGAGTCGGAAAGTGATTTATTCAGAGAGACAACATCTCAAGAGTATAGTGAACACATATTCTTTGAACAAAGCAATCAGCATTTTAACACATGGGATTCAGGTGTGTTGACACCAAAGTATGTTGAGGATCCTACATGGAATGAATTTCCTTTTGATTGTGATGGTGTTCTTATTTTAGAGCATGATGCATGGATGGAATATGGCATTGATGGCGTTAATTTATTTCTTGAAAACAAATCCAATTCATCAACACATGAAGCTGACTTTGAGTAGAGGTTTAGTGACTTTGATGATTTGGATCCATAGTTTACTACTGAAAATTATAATGGAAAGGCTCGAGTTATTTGGGACAGCCTTGGAGTATTTAATGATAAGTATGAAGGTTCTTATTATAGTATTCATCATAGCAGCAATTTACTTTCTTTGCATGAACATGATTGGAAGAATCAATTTGTGGTGATTGCTAATAACCCATTGTTTGAGATGAGTGTTGATATGGCGTATGAAAATCCAATTTTTGAGTTGGATAATGGGACTAATCCTGGTTGTAGCATTGCATTTGGTGAGAATAGAAAGGTATAAGATCTAGGAGAAGATCCGGTATAAGCTCATTGTGGTTTTGATTTAAGTTCACATTATGAGGTGATTGGTTACTCTCTTGGGAAACCACCAGATATGAAATGTGTGGAGGAGGAGACAAAAGAAGATTGCATAAGGAGTGTTGTGACACTAGGAGATGCATTATCTTCATTGAATGAATTGGTTCATGGAGAATTCTTCATTTTTGAATTTGAAAGGTTTCCAAATAATGTTCTTGAGCTTGTTGGAAGTTTTAGAATAGAAGCAAGGAAAGTAGTTGGATCTTTCATGGATGGGCTACATGCGTTTACCAAAGAAGTCACAAATTTATTTGATTTTCATTTTGATTTTGATGGCGCTTGGAGATGTGTTGTGCACCTTTCTAGGCATGTTGGAGATCATTCTTGGTTGAGTATCCATGCTTGGGATCCTCTGCAAGGATTGATGAAGTTAATTGAGAATAGATGGGAGGTTCTTTTGAGGTATAAGGATGAAAATTTCAAAATTAATGAAGTTTTCCTTATTGAACACTCGAAATACTAAGAGGGGGTGAATTAGTATTCTATTAAACCATTAAAATATTATTCATCCAAGTACCAAATCATATTCAACTATTATAAGGAAAGAAATCATGAAACATCCACAACATTGCATAACACATGAACACCAATATTTTTATGTGAAAAAACCCAAAATGTGAAAAACCATAGTGAGGGTTAGCTCACAATATATTATAATCAGTTATAGTATATTACAAAAATTCTCACTTCAGGTGGACTCACTATCCAAGTGGACTCACTATCCAAAAAGAAAAATATAAAAGAGAGAGGGGTGGCTCACATCCTATTTTGAACTATTACACATTGCATCTATAATATGCAGTATTACAACTCCAATTAAGTCTAGTATCAATCTTTGCACTAATATGCATCAATGCTCTACTCTGCTCTAAATTCACTCAATTCTAATCTCAGCATTCATAACTTATCTCTTATTTGATCAAATTCACATCACACATCTTGCATACATCATCTCTCTACATGAAAAATACTGAAAACAATCTAGTATATATATCGGCATCAAGTGCAACATCAATTAGGTCGACTTAATTGGATGTAACACACAAAATTCAACTTATCGGCCTCAAAAAAATTCAACAAAACTTAGTGCCACAATTCAAAATTCAAAAATCCTTAATATGGATCGGGATGGACATAAAATAGATCCCATATAAGAGTGCAACATACATTAACCCTTTGCATACACATCAAATGTGTTGGGTTGGCACATTATAGGACCTAACTTAAAAATCCTTCCACTGTTCATCGAATTCGCAACACGTGGACCTCAAAACATGATACCATCTAGAATTCACACTCAACTAACATCTGGAAACTTATCTTCAACACCACAACATCAAAGACTCGTCCATAAAGGAGTGTGGAATATCCCACACCAACACACTATACAGGAAATGGCTATGAAATGTCAGACCAGACTCTATCATTCGTATCTCCCAAAATACTTGACCAAACTAGATGAAATATTGGATTTAGATTATTCTAACAACCACAAAAAGTAGGTTAGAAGCACAAAGAAAAATCTTCCTTTGTGGAGTGGTGTAGACCCAAAAACTGATACTATAACCCTAAACTAGCAGTTTTGACACTTAGCCAAATATTTTTCACACCACTGAACTTTCCAAACCAAATCTCCTTGCACAAATGACTTCTTCAACACCTTAGAAATATGTCAAGATTAATCAAATTGGTCCACAACAATTTTGGCATTAATGAAAACATTGTATTACATTTCTATGTACATTCTACATGCTCATGTTGCCAAGAAGCATCATTAATGACAATTGCTTCAAACTTCCAACAATCCCTTTCTTTACCAACCATTTGGTAATTCTATTTTCTTATCCACAAATGGATTGGAGAGAGATTTTAAGTAAGGATTGGAGTAATGAATGAATGGTTACTCTTGGGAGTGTTACTTGGAAAAGAATAGATTAGAGTTTTAGTGTTGATATTGTTTTTAGGTTGTAGGTCAGTCACTTCACCTTTTGGTTTGCTCTCATTCAAGGGATTTGGCACTTTCTTCTTTGTCAAGGAAGTAATTGTTTTCATTTGGAGATTTCTCGGAGGTGTTTCCCAACCACATAAATTATTTTGGTGTTGTTGTTTTCCTTTGTGTAGAGCACTAAAATCATATTGAACTTCACTGATTTCAATTTTGAACACCAGACATAATTGTTTACTTCAGACCTTCCTAACTCAGAGAGTTCATCTTATGAAGTTTTGTGATGTAAACACTGATATTTTACTCTTGGTGTGGGTTTAGGGTAGTGAACTTCTGCATGCTTTGGTTCATCCTTCAATGACCTTTGGAGTTGGAACAGTAAGTGTTTTTGATAATCTTCATGGTTGTATCAGATTAGTACATAGGAGACATGTTAAATCCATATGGTGTTATGTTAGTGAGTTTGTTGAACTCTTGTGAATGATTGCTTTCATTTTTGCAAGAAGATTGGAGGAGTTTGCATCTGCAGTTATGACTTGGAATGACACCTTGAGGATGTATACTAAGGATTATGGTTTTGGGTTGAGCAAATATTTCTTCCAATTTCCTAGGATCATGTTAGGTACAAGGATTGTAGTTATGGACCTTACTGGGATGCTTTAGTGGGAGATGTTTCATGGTATAGGTTTCAGCCCTTACAAGAAAGTGTAGTATCTGGACGATGGATTATCAATTATGATAAGAGTGGTGCAGTGTCAACATGGTGGATATTTTTTTAGATTAATTTGGAACCATGGAATCACATTAGTTTGCAATCCAATAGTTGTTGGGAATTAGAAATTTGATGTTAGCTTTCTATAATTTTCTCTAATGGTGCCTTAGTTTGGTTCTTTCAAAGAGAAATCCTCTGAGGAGTTGACTGATATTATGTATTATATGATATCTCTTCTTACAAGAGGTTTTTAGGAAGTCTCTTGTATTGGTACCTTGTAGGATAGTACCTTGAGAAGATGGTGCTATAGATATCCTAGGTTGTCTTGGGACCCTAAGATCATTCTTGGTTTTAGTTTGGATCAGTTTGGTGATTATGGGGGATGTATTGGCATTTCTTGAGGACAAGAAATTTGGGAAGGGAAAACTATAATGTCCCCATTTTCAAGTTCTCTAGCAGTGTAGTTGTCACTAGCTTTCTGGGTTTGTGTCAGTGTGTTCAAAGGGATAATTTGATGTTACTAGTGAGCTCTAATGGTTTTAAGGAGTCATATGACACTTTCAGATCTATTATTTTTGGCTTCTTGTTTGGGATCTAATATTCTTGGAGGGAGCATCTATTTTTAGTAAGTCATCTAGTTGGGTCCATTGATTATCTTTTATCATCGAGATCACTCCATAGTCAGATTTCAATTTTGATGGTTTTTGGCCATTTCCACTAATTTGGTGTAATATTGAGCTATATTTAATTAATTTTACTAAAGTTGTCATTTTAATTAAAATATTTAAATGAGCACCTCGGTATTATAGATCATTGGAAAGAGAACGAAAATATTTAAATGATGGGACAATTAAAAGTGACTTTCAGTGCTAGAAATGTTTTAAAATTAAAATAAATTACTTTTTGGAGTTATTTTATTTAATGCTAAAGTTATAAAGTTAAAATATTTAACTTAGCGAGTATGACGTTGTAGTGCAACGGCAAGTTGTAAGCAATAGTGAAACTACTGTCCAGTGTTTGAATCCCACCGGTGGATGGTGGGATGAATGTGCATCGATCGCTGGATCAGAGAATGGTGGAGTGGATTATGCTCAGAGGACAGAGGAGGATGGAAGGCAATCAGGGGCTGCCACGGGGTCAAAGTTGGAGGGAACAATGGAGCGACAGAGTTGGTGGGGGTGTCCAGACGGAGGTTTGGCGTTGGGTCCTGCAGGGAGCTTGGCAAGAATGCAGGTAGGAAAAGCAGACAAAGGGATGATGTCGGGTCCTGCAAGGAGCTTGGTAGGAATGCAGGTAGGCATAGCAGATGGAGGAATGGCGTCGGGTCCTGCAGGGAGCTTGGCGGGAATGCAAGCAGGCGTAACAACAATCAAAGGGATATGGAGGCTAATAGATTAGCAGACGTTGAAGATGATGGACTCAGCTGGTTGTAAGTGTAGAAAGGTGGGGATGAGGTCCCCCAAATGTGGCCTCACTGGTTCATAAATCCAGTCAAAAATGATCTGGGTGCTTCCCCTTAGCAGTGATTCACTGAACAAAAAAAAATATTTAACTTAGAATTATTTAAAATATTGAAGGGGTACTTTTGGGAGACATAAGAATTCATTTTAAATTTAATAAATTATTCCCTAAACCTGGATGCAACATTGGGGAAATAAATAAAATTCAAAAAAAAGGGGGAAAAAGTAAGTGGGGCGTGGCCTTTTGGAGAGTTATAAAAGATGATTTTGAGGAGCTCATATTTGGATATGCTTGGTTTTGGATATTTTGTTTTTTATTGTTGGAGAAGCTGGTTCTTCTTCTTCTTGGTTTGTGAGGACAAAAACTCTTACAGGCAACATTCTCCACATTATTGAAACATAATCTGGAGAATTACTTGGTGATCTCACTCAGGAATCACAGTTGGGTGTTAATGGAGTTTTGATTTCTTCTTCTTATTCAGCTCTTTGAGGTTGATATTACCAAAGATTTATTGTGGTGACTGAATAAGGAGATTTTAGGGATTTATTGTAGATCTTTCGCCAATTTGAGGTTGGCCATACTAGTTCCTTATTGGTCATACATGCTTGGTAGGGTGTTGGATTCCATTTGTTGTTCAACTAAGGTTTTGGAGGGGATTTATTTGTTGGTTAGGGTCACCCTAGGCTGGATATTACAATGTTTTCTTTGCATTGGCTTTGGAGGAAGGTTTTGAAGAGTGACATCTCATTTTTGGAGTTACCAGCTTGTTGGTTGCAACTACAACACATTTTCAAAGTTCCTAAAATTTTCTAGGTATGTTGCATTTTGATATGTTATGAAATTTTATGATTTGGGTCACCATTGTAATTGATTAAAATTGTATTTTCTAATTAGAATACAAATCTGGAATTTTTTGCTCGTTGTAATGCTGAAAATTATAAAATTTCTAAGTTGTTTCATTGTTGAAATCTATTTAATTTATGTTCATTATTTCAAAGAATTATCATCTACATATTGCCTCCTTCTCTCTAAACACATCAAACCAATCACAAGAAAACAAGGCAAAACAAGGGTGTATGTTACACTAGTGGACTTGCAAGTGTAATTCCATATATCTAATTTATTCTAACCCTTCTTGAATTAGCACCACATGAATTCTACTCATATTTAAATCATCAATTGTTCTTTGCACTATTTCATTCAATTCCTCATCATTCTCTCTATTTTAGCACACTAAGAATTATTCTCTTCAAGTGAATCTTTAATGGTAACCATCACTAACTAAAACACTCAAGTATTGTAAGTTCAAGTTGCCTTAGTGGAGTGAGAGATAATGATGATGTGGATAGAAGGGAGATAGTTGGCATGTTTGATCCATTTAAATTCATGTTTTCTCAAGAACTTCCTCTTAATAAAACTAATAGACTTTCTTTGGCATGTTTGATCCATTTAAATTCATTTTTTCTCAAGAACTTCCTCTTAATAAAACTAATATACTTTCTCCTAAGGATCTTGTACTCACATATCTACTCTATATCTCATCTACCTCATTATTCTCACCTCATGACCCACACCACCTATTCTTTGTATGATCAATGTCCCTTTCACCTAGGTCTTCAATCTAAAATTTATCTAATGTTAAAAATCCTCACCACACACAAGTTGTACACTACTTACATATTTACAAATTATAGGATTTGTTTAAAGTGTCCATGCATTAACACTCAATTCAATAAATTGATGTGATACTCACCTCAAATAAATTTAAAAAAACAATTAATTTCAAAGAAAAGAATCAAATAATTATGACTCCAAACTATTGTACTTTTCCTTAAAGGTGACTTATTCCACCTTAGTTGGAAAATTGGTATTATATAATTTGTCAACATTGGCCAAAGTGGCTTCTTGCTTGACATCAAACAAAGACCTAGATTCCTTAAAAAATCCCAATAGTAGTTTACATGTCAATAATTGTTCCAAGGTCTCATTAAGCTACTCTATAAACGGAAATATTGTCAAAATCAATTATGTCAACCCAAAAATAACCCTTAGCACCAACCTCCCATAATTTTTAATCTTACCATATGAAGTGAAATTCTTCTTGAATGCCTATTTGCAACCAATAAGTTTCCTTCGAATCGATAATTGAACCTAAACCCTAGTTATGTTCTTCTCCAAGGTTAGCATCTACCATGAAATTCTAACACTTTCTCCCTTTTGACTCAACTTCCCCTTCACAATTCTAGGTTCACCATCATTAGTAGATAATGGAAAAACACAACCAAAATCAAGTGGTCTGCACCTTAATGATTGTTTTATTTGTCAAGTGGACCCCCTCAATAGTGTATTTTAAGGTTCTTCCTCTTTTGAATCATTCTCTAGATCACCTCCCTCTATAACTACCTCTTGAACCTCTAGTTCATCCTTAGGTGTAGCTTCCTCAATCTTTGATACAAATTTCACCTCTTTTTTCTCTTCATCTCTTGGTTGTTCTAACTTTTGAGAAGGTTTGATCCATCTAAAGATCACATTTCAAAGTGTACAAGCCTTACATCTATTTAATAATTAAACCTATACTTTTAGTTTGTTATCTTATTAGACTATTTGAGAGAGTTTGTTAAATTATTATTGTAGAATAATAGAGTTAAGTTGCAAAGACATATACCCAGATCCCTACAAAATAAGATCAATCTCAATGTATGTAAATTCTCCCATGGTTAAAGAAATATACTCATTGTGTTACAATTCATCTTCTAAGTACAATTATACTCATTGTTGCAAATTATTGTCATTGATGTCAAAGGTGTTTGAAGACCAAGATTGGAAGTGCAAGAAAATAAAATAAATATATTATTGCTAAGGGTCGATGCTCAAATTCTATGTGCCCTCATTAAAATAAATAAAAATTATAAAATAATTTTTAATGAAGACGGTCGACCCTCTCAAGTGGTGTGCCCCTTTTTGGGGGGTTTTTTTTTTAAATAAAATAAATAAATATAATTAAATATAGGGTTCAACCCCTAGTGAAGTTCCCAAGGTAGAGATGGAAGGGTGCATTTAAGAGGAGTTGCATCCATTTTCAATGTGTGTTTTTCTTCATAAAGTCATCTCCCTTAGTGAAAATATTTAAAGTGATTGTGGAGATCATTTGAAGGTAAGCAATTCATTGAAAATCATTCGAGTAAAGAGTAGAATTAAAATACATGTAAGTGCAAATTTTTAAAGATATATGAGTAGAATTATGAGAGACAAATGAGTAGATTTATTAAAGCTTAATGGTAGAATTTATGAAGAATTTTTAAAAGACTGTAAACATAGATTTTGGTGTAGTGAGCATATTTATGAAGATGATGTAGGGCAGATCTAAGAAGAAGTCTCAAATAAATTATTATATTATTCATTAGGAGATTGGTGCCTCCCATTAGAAGAGATTGGTATCTCTTGCTAAGTTGGTGCTCAAATTGTTGGAATCTAGGAACACTAAGACGGGGGTGAATCAGTGTTCTGCAACTTTTAGCTTTATTAATCATATCTTTAAACCACTTACAGTATTGAACTGAAAGAAAGATGCAAGTGAATAAAGCAATCATCCACAACACCATAACACAAGGATTTTTACGTGGAAACCCTACTAGGGGAAAAACCACAGTGGAGGTCAATCCACAATTTGAGTACTCAAATATAAGTTTTACAAAATGGGAATGCACTTGCATTCAGGCACACTACCTAGAGCTCACTGCTCAAAATAGGAAGGCTCATTGCCTTAAAAAATGTTTAGATTAAATCCATCTGAGGAATTGAACTGAAGGAATAGAATCTACTAATGCCAGATTATAGTTTCGGTTAAACTCATCAGTCAGTTTCTTGACCTTCTGTCAGATTCTGCTCTTCTGCTTTGCTCTACTGCAACTCGCATCACAAATCTTATATGCGTAGATGAAATCGCAAAATTTTCCTTTTGAGTTTCTCATCACACAACAACATACTTCCCATATATCATGCTTCGATACCTAAATGATATAAACAATCGATCTTATATGTTTGTGTCAAAGGATAATATCATCTTCATGTCAGCTTTAACAAAACATTTAATATTTTCCAACCGTTGGCTAAATCCATAAATGATTCTTAATGCGTATCAACCAAAGTTGGCCACAGCATACTGAGGACCCAAAACAAAATCCAGAAACCCAAAAATACTTCAAACAATTTCGCCTCGAACATCCACAATACGCTACATCCACTAAGTCGGCCTTGTAGCACAAATAAACAAAAAATTAGTCGATTGAATCTTCAAACTCGTACACCAATCGATGCAACAACACAAAACTTGAGAATAAGATATTCCAAATACCCAACGACCTTCCCTGAGATACACAACATGAACTGATAAATTCATAATGCATATTGATCAATAGACTCAACTTCAGTCGGATACCCTGTTCTTCACTTTGACTCTCAGTATGAAGAAATATTGAAGTGTGTACCGGATCAATGACTTAGGTTTCCATCAATGAAAACACCAAAAGCCATATGCCAACAATCTCCCCCTTTGGCATTGATGGCAACACTTAGTGAAAAATGACTAAGTGTCAAAACCAATATGAGTACATTGCCAAACTTCAAAACTTCAAAACATAGCTCCCCCTAAAATTGATAAGGCATTTTCGCTACTCTCTCTCCCCCTTTGACATCAATGAAAAATCCAAAAAAAAGTTTTCCAAAATCTTACTTGATCAAAACTGTTTCAAAATTTGATGACATCCATCCGCTACTTGAGTTAAAAGATTATTTTGTGCTTTTCTTTCATCTCTAGAAGAAACTTCTTCCATGCTTCTACTGCAATCCCGGCGATTATGATCATGCTATTATTTTTAGATTTCTGGTTGATAATATTGATGAGAGATTCTAGAATGGTGATGGCTTCTTCTAGTATTTCTCCTTTCCTCAGTATCTCAATCAGTTGTTCCAATTTGCATTATGTTGTCTTTTACCTTCCAAAATGTGTCAACAATCTTGTTTCTGGTGTTTTGTACATTTGTATGCTCTGACTGTAATTCTTGAATCCTTTTCTTGATTGCACCATCTTGATCCTTAAACATGTTAAAAAATTTCCCAATACTATTCAATTCAAATTCAATTTGTTCCAAATTTTCTTTGTATTTGTCGATTTCATGAGGGCAACGAAGAAAATAGTTGTAAATATTGTTGGTTGAGCTTATGCATTTCCTTAGCTAATTCATGTACCTTTTTAGCTTGGCAAATGACAATTTGTACTAGTTCTTCAGATGTACAATTACTTCCTCTTCTTCTTTGTTCTGAGACTTAGAGTTCATGATTTCATTGACACATTCAATCATCTCTTCTGGCAACGAATTTTGCACTCTCTAATTTAATCTGGTTGTGCACAAGATGAGAACTTAGTACATTTAAAATCACGTCTTGCTCATATGAAGGTCTGATAGACCATAGGTTTGTAATTCTCTGCACTCCATCTTCCTCATGAATAAGTTACAATATTTTTTCTTTGGTTGAATCACCTTCTTCTTCACTTCCTTCTAACATTACATTTTCTTTTTTTGGTTCAACTAATTCCAGTTCTTTTTCTTGGGAGACCTCAGTTTCCTTATCAGATTCCTCATCTAGAATATCTACAACCACCTGTTATTTTCCTTTCCCTTCAACTCTTGGAGTCTTGCATACCGGAGGCATACAAACATCAATTTCTTTTTCTCTTCTCTTCTTCTTTTCCATCTCACCGGAGGAGGAACCAACTTCAATTTCCCTTACCAAAAGGGAAATACCAACTAAGCCAAATTTTCTTAGCAAACCCTTAAAGAAACTTTCATATACTTGATCACAGTTTGCTGAATTGTTAGAGTATATGTAAATTTTTTTGCACACTGGTTCACTCTCTTTCCATATTTTCGTGTTGTTCATCGATAAGCAATACAGAAAATACATCATAAGACATATAACTAGAGTACCAAACCTAAAAGGGTAACCTATCATCTTTGACAATTGTGTGTTCTCCAACAATTGATCCTTCAGTAATCCACAAAGATCAAAATCCTGACCTTCCATTATCATTTTGTGAGAAATATAAACAGCAACTCCCAAAGTTGCACCTTCTATGTTTCTAAAAAATATTTTGTAGGATATTCCATGCGCAATGTACCTTGTCACTGCATCTCTAATTGTCGAGATTATTAATGCCCTTTGATCTCCAATAACTCCAGATAGGGATTCGACTTCTTTGTTTTGAATTGACTTCTTCCTTGGTACATCCCCAACTTTGCATAATCTTGTTAGATTTCCAATCACTTATTTTGAGATATGGTACGGTTTATCTAGATTTAGAGTATCATCATTCAATCTATCTAGAATAAACTTAACAATTTTTGCGTTCTTGAAAAAGAGGAATTCACTCCAAATGTCCAATCTTTTGTGTTTAGCTTCTTTCAGCCATTTCAATTCATCGGGTGGCATTAAGTTCCTTAAAGCTCTAATTTTTTCACTGCTAAACTCATCTAGATTCACAATTCCTTTGATTTGTTCCATTATGCGTATTGAACAAGTTCTTCTATCAAGCACCAAATTAAATGGAAATTTCTCAATATAACGGAAGTACCTAATGAATTAGGGTTTCGTTATTGAATTTTCTTCACGCCTTCAAAATTATGTTGTGAAAGGTTTTCCTTCTTCTTTTCTTCAATATGAAGTGGCAAATGAGGGTTTCAGTTTTCCCTTTTATAGCTCGCACACTTGACCTTATATTGTAATAAATGTTTTTCCCTAGGTGTTCTGAATACCCTATTTTCTTAGCCAACGAGAGAAAAAGTCTTCTTCTCACTTTCAATTGCTTGAATTTCCTTGTGAGTGATTTCCAATGCATTTGTAGATCATTAATACAACTATTGACAATCTTTTGCATTCCAATACCAACTACGGATAGGGGAAAAAGGATTTTCTTGAAAAACTCCCCCTAGGCCAATGGCCTAAAATCAATTCCCAGAGGAATTACCAAAAGTGAGTTCTGATATAGAACCATCTCCTACATCAAACTCATTCTTCCTTACCCATGTATTCTTCATCTAATCTCTTATTTCATCCATGGTCACTTTTCCTTTTCCTTTATCATCCTTTTGTGCATTTTTGCCTTTGTATACCAGACCTCCTTTGTTCACATTTTTGTTTCTGCAGAATTTTGCAATGTGACCATACTTGTTGAAATTATAACACTTGTTCAGAAAAATAATTCCATTGATTCCTTCTTGATCTACATTGATTAGCAATATGCCCAAATCTTCAACAGTTATAGCATTTTGCATTCCTTCTATTGACATACATGTTTGACATGTTTTTGCATTCAATTGACTTATGACCAAACTTATTGCAATTGAAACACTGACCAAAGAATGATGTGTCACTTGATTTCATTTTGCTTCTACATTGAGCAGCCATATGACCAAATTTATTGCAAGCAAAATAGTACCCATTAAACTTTTGAGCATTAGGTTGTCTTACCAAATGCCTTTTTGCTTTGTTCATCGGATTACCTTGCCTAAAATTATTTTGTCCAAATCCAAAAATTTCTCCTTTCTCATACCCAAGATCTCACTTGTCATTTCCACTCTTCTAACCCTGGGTCAGCTCATCAAGCTTAACTGAGCTAATCTTGAACTTCTCCTTGTATTCATTTATAGTAGCAAGTTCATCCCTGAGAATAACAATCTATTTTTCAAGCTCTTCTTCATTGTTTCTGGATTGTTGTAGTTCATTTTCTAACTGATTGAATTCTCCATTAATTCTTCTGCATTCATCAGATCTTTCTTTTAAGGACTGAGCAAGATTCTCCTCATTCTTCTTTCTTTCTTCAATTTCTTTAGTCATCTTCATCACCATAGATTTGATTTCATTCTTTGGGGTAGCATTGTCTCTGGCAAGCTTTTCACATTCTTTAGTTATTTCCTTCAAGGTTTGATTTAGGTGAGCATCATCCATGTTTTCGCTCTCTTTCTACTTAATCTGATCATAGAGAACCTTCCTCTTTTCCATGGATTTAACAATCTGATCCTTCAATGACTGAATGAATTTCTCAGCATCTCTAAGATTTTCTTTCAATTCTTGGACTTCTTCTTTAGACTGATCAAGATCATCAAGTGTCACCACAAGTTGCTACTGAAGACTACTAGAGTCCATTACATTCCAAGATCCACCTCAAGTTGTCAAACTTCTTCCAAGGAACTAGGCTCTGATACCAATTGTTGGAATCTAGGAACACTGAGAGGGGGGGTGAATCAGTGTTCTGTAACTTTTAGCTTTATTAATTAGATCTTTAAACCACTTACAGTATTGAACTAAAAGAAAGATGCAAGCGAATAAATAAATCATCCACAACACCATAACACAAGGATTTTTACGTGGAAACCCTGTTAGGGGAAAAACCACAGTGGAGGTCAATCCACAATTTGAGTACTCAAATATAAGTTTTACAAAATGGGAATGCACTTGCATTCAGGAACACTGCCTAAAGCTCACTGCTCAAAATAGGAAGGCTTGTTTCCTTACAAAATGTTCAAATTAAATCCATCTGAGAATTTGAACTGAAGGAATAGCATTGACTAATGCCATATTATAGTTTCGGTTAAACTCATCAGTTGGTTTCTTGACCTTCTGTCAGATTTTTCTCTTCTGCTCTGCTCTGTTGCAACTCGCATCACAAATCTTATATGCGTAGATGAAATCGCACAACTACCCTTATGAGTTTCACATCACACAACAACATACTTTGCATCTATCATTCTTCGATACCTAAATGATATAAATAATCGATCTTATATATCTACATCAAAGGTTAATATCATCTTCATGTCGACTTTAACAGACATATAATATTTTCCAACTATCGGCTAAATCCACAAATGATTCTTAATGTGTACCAACCAAGTTTGGCCACAGCATAGTGAGGACCCAAAACAAAATCCAAAAACCCAAAAATACTTCAAACAATTTCACCTTGAACATCCGCAATACACTACATCCACTAAGTCGGCCTTGTAGCACAGATAAACAAAAAATTAGTCGACCGGATCTTCAAACTCGTACACCAATTGATGCGACAGCACAAAACTAGAGAAAAAGATATTCCAAATACCCAATGACCTTCCCTGAGATACACAACATGAACTAATAAACTAATAATGCATATTGATCAATAGACTCAACTTCAGTCGGATACCCTGTTCTTCACTCCGACTCCCAGTGTGAACAAATACTGAAGTGTATACCAGATCAATGACTTAGGTTGCCATCAATGACAACACCAGAAGCCATATGCCAACACAATTTTTGGGATTGGTATCCCATGTGAGTTTGTACCTACAAAAGAATCTTTATTAATGGAGTAGGTTGGTTCCTACAAGAAGATCTATATAAGAAATATTTTTCCATGGTTTTCTCTTGCAAGGGTTTCCATGTAAATCATGTGTTTTTCTTGTGTTCCTTATTTCTATATCTTGCATGTGTACTATTTTTGTGGTTAATTAAGATTTGAAAAAGTAAAAGGTTATACTGATTTACCCCCCCTCTCACTATAACTAAGTGCTCTTCATCCTTCCAATAGATAATTGAACCAAAACCCTAGTTATATTCTTCTCCAAGGTTAACATCTCCTCCCATGAAATTCTAACACTTTCTCCCTTTTGACTCAACTTCCCCTTCACAATTCTAGGTTCATCATCATTAGTAGATAATGGAAAAACACAACCAAATCAAGTGGGCCACACCTTTATGGTTGTTTTACTTGTCAAGTGGACCCCCTCAATAGAGGATTTTAGGGTTATTCCTCTTTTGAATCATTCTCTAGATCACTTCCCTCTATAGGTACATCTTGAAAATATAGTTCATCCTTAGGTGTAGCTTCCTCAGTCTTTGACTCAAATTACACCTCTTTTTTCTCTTCGTCTCTTGGTTGTTCTAACTTTGGAGAAGGTTTGATCCATCTAAAGATCACATTTTAAAGTGTACAGACCTTACATCTATTTAATATTTAAACCTATAATATTCGTTTGTTATCTTATTAGACAATTTGAGAGAGTTTTTTGAATTGTTATTGTAGAATAAGAGAGTTAAGTTGCAAAGAGATATACCCAGATCCCTACAAAATCAGATCAATCTCAATGTATATAAATTCTCCCATGGTTAAATAAATATATTCATTGTGTTACAATTCATCTTCTAAGTACAATTTTATTCATCGTTCTATCAAAGCCATGAGGATTCATGAGAGCTTGGGATAGGTTTTTTCCTTATTTTAAAATATTGTTGCCAAAGATTGTTGTATATTAGAGCATTAAAAAACAAGTTTGATTTGTATTTGTTAAATTACATGCTAAATGTGTGAATCCCTTGAAGAGATACACATAAACATATAAAATAAAAGTATAGTAGCCTCGATAAGGAAGAAAATTTTCTACGGTGTATGCTCCAAAAGCATCACTATGTCATCAAACAAAGAGATTGTGAAGTTCATGTGGTGTTTGGAGGCAAGAAATCAACCGTTCTTGTGAGATATTTGCCCCAATCTTGTATAGGGAAAATTTAATGTGCTACATGCATAGTTTGTGAAAATGAATGAGGCACCTTTTTATGCTAGAAAAAATGGCCCACTATCAAAAGCATATGTTTGGGCATCACCATCATATGTTGGCTATTCTTCATAGAACAACAAACAAAATGAGATTTGTAGATTATGTATATAATATTAATTATGCAACTAAAAATAGGTCGATATGCAGCACAACAATATTTTATTTGGGTGTGGTTAATAAAAATTCGTAAAGATTATAAAATTTCATGGGGAGGGGGTTTTTAATAAAAAATTAAGAATTTTATTTCTTCATTAGTTAAGCCTGAAAATAAAATAAAAAATGCAACAAAAAAATTCACCAATTAAATTTGATGATCATGTGAACATCAAGTTCAACATACTAAAATAGCTTACATAATTGTTTTGTTCCCCATAAAAATTGTCTATAAAATCATTCATATTTTTTGTTAAAAAGTGCACTACCAATGGTACCAAGAATTTTATCAAGTGAATATTTTTTCCTTGTTGCTTATGGAGAAAGCAATGGTTGTTGAGAAGTTTTACAAAGAAGACTTACATATCTGACAAGTAAAACTACAACTCATGTTGATCAAGAAATACCTATGGGATATTGTCAATAGAAAAAACACCAAGGCCAATGAATGCTAATGAGGCAATGAAATGGCTTTTTCAAAGATCATAATGCCATAGCTATTTTAGCTTGGGCTTATCTAATGCTTACATGCACCATGTAGCTCTTTCAAAGACCTCCAAGGTGATTTGGGGATGGATTGAGTATTTTGTTTGGTTCTTAGGAAATGAAAAAAATGCCAATTAAGCTAAATATGGAGGAAGGTGATAATGTAGTACAACACAAGTTTTGTTCTTTACAAAATCAATTAGCTAGTATAAAAGCTAAATTACAAATGATGATGCTAAAGCAATTTTTTTAATGTCATGCCCTCTTAGTACTCATATGCTATGTTCACACTAAGAAATATTAATCCATGCCTGGAAAACATATCATTTTCCTTGATTGATGAGGAGAATGTTTGAAATCAAAGAAGTGGCTTGTTTAAAGAGGGAACCATAATGGTTGTGAATTACAAACCTAAAGTATCTCGTACTCAAATGCAAAGCAAACACTAAAGTACATGTATGTATGTTTCTATTTTAAATTATAATGACATGAGAATGGAATGTATTCAAAGAGAAAGAGACCTAATTGACAACAAACTATAGAAAGAAAAGGCCCTTCTCACAAGTGATAATGAAGATAAAGGTTGTGGTTTTGTTATGCACAATGAATACCCCCTCCCCCACCTCCATGAGGATTGGGGAAGATTAATGAGGAGAATGTTTAATCCATGCTTGGAAAACATAGTATTTCCTTGATTAATGAGGGGAATGTTTTAAATCAGAGAAATGACTTGTTTAAAGAGGGAATCGCAATGGTTGTGAATAAAAAACCCAAAGTATCTTATACTCAAATACAAATAATATACTAAAGTGAATGTATGTATGTTTCTATGTAAAATGATAAGTACATAAGAATGGAATGTATTCAAAGAGAAAGAGACCTAATTGATAATAATAATAAAAAAAGCTATAGAAATAAAAGGCCCTTCTCACAAGTGATAATGAAGATAAAGGTTGTGGTTTTGTTATGAACAATGAAGACCCACCCCATGATTATTGTGAGGAAGATTTTTTTTTTAGAATGAAGAAATATATTTAACCTTGTGAATCAAGTTCAAAAGGACGTGTGGTTGTTGAGTGAGATGTAGATCACTAAAGAGTAGATGTGTTGTTGCTAAGGTATGGCATGTGGGAGAGATAATATGATTTACTTCCACTTTTGTATGTTGTGAATTGTTGGGTGTGTCCCTATTTGCACAAGATTGAATGTATGAAATATTGTATGCCTTAGTCAATAGTTATTTTGTGTATCCTAATGAGCAATGGGCTTGTCTTTGTTCATTCATATTTTGAAGGTATAGTGAGGCCTTTCCCACTACAAATTGTAGCTATGTCAACCTGGGGATATTTCTCAATCTACATAAGAATTTATTTCTCTGAGTATTAGAATTATATGTAACAAAGGGAGAAATTTTGGGGATTGTCACATATTTATCGTAATAATTTTATAAAAGGGATATTTTTAAAATTTAATATTTAAACCTATACTATCAGTTTGTTATGGTAATAGACTATTTGAGAGACTTTTTTGTTTTTTTACTAAAGTCATGTACAATTAGAGAGATGAGCTAGAGGTTTGCTTGGATGATATCAATGTATAATTATACTTTCACGTTTAATGAGATAAATCTCTCACATGTTACAATTAATCTTCTTGAGTGCAATTATCTTCATCAACCTCATTTGTAATCTAGGGTATATGGGATGACCTCAATACACCTTCCATATTTATTTTTAGGTTTCACTAATTTACCATTTACCTAAGGGTCCAAGATGGGCCCATTTGTAACTCGGTTTAAGAAACCCTTTTCTTAAAACATGTTGCTAGTTTATCCCTTGGTAAATAAATATTAATCCCTCTTTTTTCAATAAGATAAATAATTTATAAAATCAAAGTAAACATTGTCCATAGAAACCCCAACCCATTCACCCATATCATCCTCAAACTTAATGGATTCTTCATCTATAAAAAATTCATTTCCACCATAAAACCAATCTTCATTCATAAAGTATACATCTCCACAATGCAACACCAAGATTTATGTGGAGAAAATTGTTCCACTATTCTTTCCCCTACTATCTTTTTTCTGAACTAGAGAAGATAGTCATTTAAGAATAGTATTAGATTTATGCACGTATAAAACCTCGATTATCATGATCCTTTTCCACTTGGGCACATCTTCCCTTTTGGCCACTCCTTTCTTCCTAGGATATTTCCCACTCCTTGAGGACCATTAGCTTTATTTTTACAAGTCCCACAACTCCCATTGACACAAGGATAGATCAACTACTAACATGACCTGATACCATCAATTCCCTTCTTAGATATAACCCTATAGTTTTCTTCATTCCCAATATCCTCCAACCCTTTACCTAATCATCCATTATTATATTGTATTTTAATTATACTTCTACTCATGTGACAACCATATCTTTTAGTTATTCATGCATTGCTTAGCATTAACATCCCTTCTAAGATTCATAGGGAGTGAGACACTCAAAACTATTTTATTTTCAATTCATCAACAATAGCATTGCACTTTACATATCAAAAACATAATAACATTACACATTTGCCTCATCTAGTGTTCATCCAATTAGCTTCATTTATTTTATATTTGTTTAGATCCCACTCACATGCCCCTAAGAATCCTTAAAGGGTGTGGTTGTGAGTTGAGTGCTACAGATGTTATCTTAAGTGCAAACAAAATGATCAGTTGGATTTAAGCTTACCAGTTGTTGGAAAATTTAGCCTAGGGAATAATTCTACTTGTGTAGAGATAAATACCTTCCCCAAATAATCCCATAAACAAAACATCATTTTCCAAACTCTCACACACTTAAAATGCCAAAAAGTTGTGATAAACCCACAAAAAAGAGTGGTTTGAGCCTTAAAGGACCAAATATCCAAATAAGAGTCATTTTTTATAGTTATAAGTAGCAAACATATTTGCATGCACGCATAACTCTTATACCATATAGTGCACAAAAAATTAATACCTTTGACTGAATTATTTTCTCTTTTTTCAATAACCTATAAAAATTTCAAGTAAAAATTTGATTAGAGTATTCTAAGTCATTATAGACTAGTCCTATGTCAAAGTCCATCATCTTGGAACTCCCCAATGTTTTGTCTTTCCATACCATGTAAACAATTGTTCCTCAAACATGATCTCAAAAATTGGTAACAAGCTATCTTTTAATAAAAAAATAATTGGTGTAACAATAAGTTAGTTGAGATTCATTGTCGAGTTTCTCTATCTATCAAACATTCTTTTTTATTTAATAAAATAAATAAATTATTAACATTAAACCAACCATCATAAGATTTTTGAAATGGTGCCTCGTGCTCCCTTCATGCATCTTCTTGCTAACGTGAACACACTTGTAGGGTGCATTATTCCCTCACTTTCTCTTTTCACACCGCATGCTCACAATATAGCCTCTGTGGAGGTCATCTTGTTATCGTCATGTGTCCTTGGTGTTGTTTCCTATTATAGGAGTTGGGTTGCTTCATCACCTCTCCTATGAAATGCCTAAATTTTGTTGGTCCCTCATCCACCCATGTTTCCTTATCAATGGTTGTCAGTGTTTCCCTAGCCATATCTATTGGAAATGGTGGTTCTATTAGGGTCTCCACTCCTATTAGTCTTGTATGCACTTTTTTACCTCTCCTTGATGTCAACTCAATCCTCCCTACACCTGTTGATGGAAATACTTTGGTCACACCTTCTATTCTCATCAATTCTAGTGTCAACCCTTGTTTGGCTAACATTGGGGGTAATGTGGTTGTTGACCCTCATATTTTTGGCAATCCTCCTAGTCAACCTATTCTTGGGGACAAAGGTGGTGGTCTTTGTTTTGAAGTTTATTGTTCTTTTGGGCACCCTTTCTGCTAGAAAGGTGAAAGTTTCATCTACTAGTGATGACGATCAACATGCATATGCTAACATTGTGGGTGTTGGGTGTGTTGCTTTCCCTCTACATTTGAACCATCTCTAAATCTTCCTTGATGGTTATTTATGGACAAGATGTGATTAAAAATGAGGATTTGTCTATCCAAGGGCTTAGTTTTTAGTTTCAATAATTTGTTGCCTTCTCTTCCCAATCTACATGATTGGGCTTTGGATTCTTTGAAGCCTATCATCATGGGAAAAATTGAACTCTTCCCTTGTGCTAGGTGTTTCTTTATTCTATCTTTTGACTCATTTAAGGGCAAGGATTTGGTGGTTGATGGTAGGTCATGGATGTGGGAGGGGCACTCTCTTTATGTCAAGCGTTTGATTCCTTCCTTCAACACCCTTTCTGAACAGATCAATGTTAGACCAGTGTGGGTTCACCTTCTAGATCTTCTTGTTCAATTTTGGGAAGATTCTTGCTACAAGTCCATAGGAAACTCTATTTGTCACTTCTTGAAGGTTGACTCTACCACTTCATACATGGGTCACTCAACATTTGCTTGCATTCTAATATATATTAACATATCCAAGCCTCTTCAGAAGGGTGTGGATTTGATGGTTGGGATAGGCTTTGAACTCAATCACTTGACTATGAGGACCTTCCCTTCCAATGCAGATGATGTTTTTCTATTGGCCACCTATTTGTTGAGTGTCACCTCTCCAAGCACAAATTTGTGGAAACATGGTGGAGGAATTCTTGTGAAGATCACTTGACTATCCATGCTTCCAACTCTCTAGTTGATGGTTCCTCTCAAAATGATCTATCTCTTAGGGATATTAGTTCTTATGATAATGGTATGACTAGTGAATCCCTCCCCTACTACCCCATCAACTCCTAGTGGAGAGTCTCAACCACCTTCTTCTCCAATTACTCAACTTGTTATTGGTATGTGGTGACTGATCATGTAAATATTGTACACTCTTTGTGTATCCTTGCTAGGGTTCAGGGGTGGAAACCCCTTATAGAGAGGGTTCAAGGTTTTCCCGTTAACACATAAGTTTTTCTTGTTAACACGTCAAGGGGTCGGTAGTAAAACCCTAATTCTAGAAGCTTCCAAAAAGCTTTTTATAAGCGACTAGTATGTATGTTGTGGCATGGTCTTCGTGAGATTATAATTTGTTTTGCACTGGATAATAAAATCATTAGTTGGTTGAGTTTCTATGGATGTAGCTCATATTGGTTGAACCACGTTAAATTTTGTGTTGATCTCTTTTGTGTTATTCTTCATTGTTATTTCTAGGTTATTTATTTGCATATAATTGTTAATGTTTATTGCTCTAATCTACCTAAACCCTAACACCTACTATGACTGTAGCTTTGGATTTGCTTCAGTCTACCCATGTGGTGGCCACTCCACCTCAAATTTCTATCTCCTACTGCACACATAAATAATCCCTCTATGGAGGAATCTCCCCTGGTTCTCCTTTCTCCAAGGACATGGATGATGGTATTTCTTGGACTATTGTACAAAGACAAAAGAAAGGTCTTCTCAAATCTCTCTCAATCTCACACTAGAGTGAAGGTTGTAATATTGAATAGAGTTGCTTCTAACATTTTCCAAATTGGATCCTGAGGATTTTTGTTGGATTTTTTGGTTGTTATGCTTGACAATGTGGCTATGTAATTATATCTATCTTTGTTTCATTTTGATGGGTGGTTTAGTTTGTCCCATACCGCATGGTACTCGTTTCATTTTCCTAATGGTTGTTTTTTTGTAAAAAGGTTCGAGCCCTTTCAAAACTCACTTTTATCAATATCAAAAACATTGAATCAACCATCCATATGGAATATATATAGCATAAAGTAGCCATGAACATAAAGATTTGCCAAAAATGTAGTTTCACAGTCATCACATCCACATAAGATCCTACAAAATTAAACATATATCACATATCGAATTATAGAACAAAATGTAAACTTTTACATTATGATCCAGATCAGTATGAATATAATCTTGAGGAAGCTTCTATGTCTGCTACTCTCCCATTGAAGAGACAACTCTCCTCTAGAAATCCTTAGCCTTCTCGAGCTTCTTTTGCCACTTTTTCATATCTAAGAAGCAATCCATAGTTGATGGATGCTTTATCCAGATAATTGAGTTTAAAACTAGCCTTAACACCCAAAGAAGAAGACAAAGAAGATAGAAAAGGTAAAGGGATAAATTTACAAAAATGAGTGAGAAAGCAACTATGATAAGAGAAGCTTTTCCCAAAGCCAATGTTGAAAGAAGAACCAAATTTCAATTGGAATTAGAGGTTGATAAGAAAGAAAAAAATATTAAGTTATGAGCCAAGAACATGGCCTACACTTGAGTCAAGATTACACACAGCCATAGGAAAGCAACAAAAGAATTCAGAAACTCAACGTGATTGGTAGGCACAATGGTTGATTTTTTTCCCGTTAATATTGATGATTTGGCTATAGTTTTGGCCTTGTTGTTGCACCAAAAGATCGACCTGTTAATGCCCAATACAAGGGTCAGTTAAGATCCACGGGAAGCAGTTAAACCATGTCGCGAACCAGAAGGGAGATGCTGGCAGTTAGTCCAACAATCCCCCCTCAGCATCACCCGAGGGGTTCAAACCTGTGACCGGCTCTGATACCAATTGTTGGCCTTGTCATTGCACCAAAAGATCAACCTATCAATGCCCGATACAAGGGTCAGTTAAGATCCACGAGAGGCAGTCAAACCATGTTGCGAACCCAAAGGGAGATGCTGGCGATTAGTCCAACATATAGATGTATCAAATAATTTAATTGTTAGTCATAATTATCATGCCAAATTAGTCAAAAGAGAGAAAACATCTTCTACACTTCTAGAAACATCAGGTATTGATCATAATACTAGAACAATCATTGCTTCCTTGCACACAATACAAAGTACCCAAAGTAGAATAAAATCAGTAATTGATCAAGTTCATGATGAACAATACAATTCAAAACAAAAAATACAATCTGAATTATGTGATAATAGGGCCATTATTGATATGGTATCTAGAAAGCTTGATAAAGTACGAGCATATGTTAAAGAGATAAGGGTGTCTCAAGCAGAGCATGATAGATCAGAAGATGAAAAGAAAAAGAAAGAACTTGGAAAATCTCATAAAAGAATTATTGTTCAAAGAAGAAAAGGTTTGTTTGATAATGATCAACCTTCTGCTCAACCTTAGTCTTCAAACAAAATTGTGTCCAAAGAGAAAGAACGCACATGTTGTGATAGAAAAAGACCACTTATCAAAAGTAGGAATTGAAACAAAAATGTTTGAGCCAGTATATGTTGAACAAGAAGAAGAATTTGAGTCTATGATTGAAGTAGATTTAGATATAAAATTTGAAAATTCATCAAGAGATGATCTAGACATGAGTATAGATCTTGAATATCAAGGACCAGAATAAAGGAATGAGTCTGCCAAAATAGTAGATGATATAGTCCAAGAACCTCTCACTACAAATGCCCATCCTAAGCATTTAAGACCTATTGTTTCCAATGGATATATTTTGAACATTGATCAATTAATAGATCCCTATGATGATATATTTTCTTGGTATGATATTTTGTCAAATTTCTTTTATACCAGAAGATCATGGAATGAATCTCAAAGGGTTTGTTATGCAGTAAGATTATTTTCAAGAAAACTTAGAGACCGGTGGGAAGGTCTTCCAGATAATGGTCCATCCACAAAAATTGATGATACTACTATAATTGTTAGAGATTTAGACATGGGGGAAATGATATAACTACAAATGGATTTAGTTGTTTAAAATTTCTCATGCTTGATAAATTATGTGGAACAAGAAATCATGTGGTAAGAGAATCCACACAAAAAATGTACCCTTAAGCTTAAGAATCTAGGTTTGCTACATCAGTATAATTTAGTCTTTAAGAAATATTTTTTCATTGCCAAATTGCAAAATGATTAAGTTGCCAAGAGATATTATCTCAATTCTTTGCCTTGTAATTTAGGAAATCGGGTTGAAGATTATATTATTGACAAAAATAAAACTATAATAAATGATTGCACATTCGTAGAAATGAATAATTTGATTGCCCACAAGTTACAAAAACAATGTGTATTGGCTTCTATGAACACTAATGTGCAAGAATACAATTCTACATGCAATCTCAAAGAATTATGTAGTCAGCCACAAAATGATGACTTTAAAAGGTTTGCAAACATCAAACAATTTAAGAAAAAATGTGAGTGCAAAACAAAGTGTGGATGTAAGAGAAAAACTAAAGTTTACAAGGGCTTCAATATCGACACTTATTTCTATGGGTAAATTGATAGACCTAAACATTCTAAAATATTTAAGATCGCTCCCATTCATAAGAAGCAATTTAAAAGAAGAGGGTACAAGCCTCCTCCTTATCTCCTTAAAAAGAGATTTGGCCAGAAGGTTCCTAAACATGTTAAATGTTATTTTTGAAAAGGACCTCACTATGCTACTAAATGTTAATAGAAACTTAACCTAGGAATAAATATTTATGTAGCATTTCAAGAAAAATATACAAATCTTGAGTGGGATATAGTTTATGCTTCATACGATTTCCAGAATCCAAACATTCAGTATTATGAATTAATGGAAACTGAGTTAGAAAAATACAATATGGTAAAGGAGAAAGGTAATAAATATCATTCCTCTAATGAATCTAGTATTGATGAGGAAGAATATTTTATTAAGACTTCTCAAACAAAATTTGAAAAAAAAAATCAAAAGAATTTAGATTTTGAAAAAATAAAGATCCCTACAACGATGTTGAAACAACGGAATAGAGAAGAGCACAAGGAAGAGAATATTTACATATAATAAATGCATTGAATGAAGAAAAAGAAAAAATATAAAAAGAACTAAAATAATATGCAAAGAAAATATGTAGCAAAAGTCTAAAGCCTCCACAAGCAAAACAAGGAAGCATTCAAAGCATTCTAATTCAGAAACTGACACTAATGATTATGATATTGCTATTTTTAAGAAACTTGATATTCTAATATTTGATGTTGAAAAATTGACAAGATTGGTCAAAGACCAACAAAAGAAAATCAATCAGTGGGGGAGATTCATGTTGTATTGTTTAAAGCAGAGAAAACTTCATCAGAATGAGAAGTTGAATCTATAGCTGAAAAAGCATTTGTTGTTTATCTTGCAAATAATAGTGTCTATATCATAACTACATTATGTTTTCAAGGATATAAACCATTGGAATATGATTCTTTTATTGATTCGGGATCAACAAGATTTTTTTCAAAAACTAAAGCAATTCCAAAAGAATTTTGGAAGCCAAGGCCGAAGATACCAAAGGCTCATTCAATTACAGGAAAACACAATCAAAAAAGTCTCAAGATAGTAATAATGGTTACCATCTCCTATCATGAGGGACCATTATCCTAATTTACAAGGTAGTAATTTTTATTACCAAGACTATTTATTTTAAGGATTATTCAAGAATATTTTAATTGGAGTTATGCTCTATTGGTAGGTTGTAACCTCAAAGTGGTGTTGTGAAGATAATAAAAGTATTTTTTTAATGTCATTTTTAGTATTTTTAATTGTACTATTTTATTTAACTTTTAGGTTCATTACAAGTGGTAATATTTGATTCAAATAGATAGTTCCAAGGAAATTTTAAAGAGGAATATATGGTCATTTATGGATAGGCTAAAATTTTAATGGTTTATATTAATTCATAGTACACATTTATGTGTAAATAAAAATTAACTGAGACCAACCAAAAGTAGATAAATCTTATATTGGGCAACTATCTATACAACTATCTGAGTTTTAATATTTTCTTTCTTTACAATATTTACAAGAATGGGTTCTTTAATCTTTTGTTGAAAGGATTTTGTGCAAGTGAAATGCAAGTGCAGTCATGGGGGCAATGCTTGAACATATCTCCCTAGTGGCATTGAACTTCCTCGTGTGAGAGATATGGGATTAACTCATTATTTAACTAACTTTTATTGATAAGTGAAATATGGGTGTGGATAATTAGGATTATTTATTTATTTTAATTGGATATATCTAAGGGAGTAAAAATGGGTTTGGATGAGGATGTCATTGCCCAACTACTAGGTTCATCAAAAAAGGCAAACCATGCTCATGGAACAAGGATTCTGTTAGATAGACTTATTGATTAAAATGAAGAGGGGTGCAATGATCCTGATTCATGGGTGGACTCTCTTCATATATGGATTTAACAATGTATGCATGTCAAACCTATAAACAAGGTAGATCTTCCAACTTAGATATCAATATTGTATAATATCTTAATGTCTTAGGGTTTATGTCAAATAGGCTTATGTTCCTTGGTATTAATACAAATAGGCTTATGATATGCCAGAAACAGTAGTTGAGAGAAAGCACAAATCCTTAAACTAAATTTACCATGTTTGATTTTATATTGCAGAAGTGACCAAATCTTATACCTAATTATTGTGTTTTTGTTATGTTGGCAGAAGCTCCAAGTCCAATATACTTAAAAGACCAAATGATGAGGAAAACAATGGAGCTCAAGCTAAGTGCATCCCCTAAAAGATTAAATCTTTCAAAAAGTAGTAGTCCAGCTCCATCCAAAGATTTAAAAGAGACTAGCAAACTAAGAAGGGTATACAATGGTACTTATAAATTTCTAGATGATTATCACATGTTACAACTAATTGAGGAATAGATTGAGCATCAAACAAGGTCAACTTGAATTTGAAAGTCATCTAATATAATATAATGGCCTATTTATCCAAGGATTGTCTTAAACTTGCTCTCATATTTTAATAATGTTTCAACTTTGTCTTGTTCTAAGTCATCTATTACATTGACAAAATTAGATGACTTGCTTTATAACCCAAATGATACTTCAATTTTCAAAACCTTCTGCCACAAAACCCAAAAGGACAACACAATGACCTAACAATTATGACACAATTTTTTTTAAAAGGTGAATTAACATATAGCTCATACTAACAATTACATAAAACGTAAACTGCATGTACATTTGCACTGACTATGTCCTTTAGGGTATCATGACTACATTACGAACATAACAATTAGCCAACCTACACATACATCATAAAATAACTAATAACAAGGATTCATTTACATCCACTGCATTACAAGAATTAAATTTATATATTTCCACAAATACAACACCATTCAAGAGCATAAAATATGAAGCAATGAATACATATACAACTTCCCATACATGGGGTAGATCATTACAATGTATAAAAGTTTACATCCAGCTTCCCTTATAATAGCAGGAAGGATACATCAAATACATGATAAGATACAACTGAAATGATTACATTACATCACATCAATGCTATCCTCAAGTCTGGTACAAGATCTAGAATCTCTGCATGAAGTACAACATTCATGCTCACAAACATCAACTGGGAACCCAATGGAGTGCATAGCACGTTCCACCCAACCATGTGGAACCCTAAGGTCCACCCGCCATGCTAGGAGATGACAATAAGGTCCCACCACTAAAGCAATCAAGAGAATAGTAGCACGACACAAAAGGCCAACATGACACTGACATACAAATACCACAAACAACTCATAACAATGACACTGCTTCCAGAGGTATGCAAACAACAAAGGGGATACACAAGACTAGGGAATGCTAGATTGCTACAGAGAGGAGTGTCATCACATAGCTTGCTATGGGTTACCCTGGTGAATCTTCCTAGGCTACTGGACCCCCATTCTGGGTTACCCTAGCCACCTCTACTGAACACCAGACCCCCATGCAAACTCATGCAGGATCAACATACCTTCCAAGAGGACAACGCAGTTGATCTTGCCATTCCAAGCCTTCCCACTCATCTCAAGCCTAAACAAGCACTTGAGCCATGAGTGAGGCGTTATCTTGATTAATGTGAAAACTATCCAACCCCCTAATTAATTTTAGATTATCACTGATTAAATAAAATCTCAATGAATTACCCTAGCACCACTTTGTGCACCGAACCCCCATAAAGAGCCACTCCCCCTACTAACAACTAGAAGACCCAAACACAACCGACCAGGTAAAGCCATTTGTAAAAAATTACAAACCACATGCACGTACACATAAAGCAAGGCTTGAACCCTCTCACACACAAAAATCAACCATAATGACGAGTAAGCAATGCATGGATAAAACCCTCATGAACACAATTCAAATATAAAATCAATCACCTTCAAAAGACAAAATCATGAAATCAAAACTAAAGTTATTTTCCCCCAAGCCTCTAGAATCCCACCTTAACCATTTTGGCACAATGACTCCCACTTTAAACCAATACCCAAAATCAACTCAAATTCAAAACCAACCACAGTAATCAAATTCTTATCATTTTTACTAATTCAACACCTCATTCTAAACAAGCAAACAAATAAACATTTCAACCATGTATTCAACTTACACAATAACACCCACTTTTAAACAATTATCAAATTCACCCCCAATTTCCAATAAACAACACAGTATTCACTTCAAGCAATCCTTACTTTACAAACATGAATACTCCATAGATAAAACATTACTTCCATTTTGAACAATAACCAAATTCACCCAAATTCCTAACAAGAGTAGCTAAAATTATAATTTACCCCAAGACCCTATTCTCATTTGGGCATACAACATTTTATCTTTGATAATTAAACTATTTTATCACCTTACTTTTAATCTCAATCATATCTGAATAGTTTTCCTCTTTATAAACATAAAACCTTATTATTATTATTTTAAACAAGTACATAAACCTTATCTTCTCTATACCCATACTTCTCTTAATACTATAATTCAATATTTTATCCCAATTAATAATTTTAATTAAATGACATTTCCAAACTTTACTATTTTATTTATCCAAGTACTTATCTGTGATAATTACCCAAATAAAATTATTTTAAATAATAACTATTATGTTTATATCCTTAATCTTTGACCTTATAACTTTTTCTCATATTTCATTATAATCATTTTATTATCCAACTATAACTAAATCAATTTTGTTTCTTTCAAAACCACTAAATTGTCTATTATAATTAATTTCTTATGACATGTATTTGAATTACAAGACTAGAAAAATAAAAGTAACAACCTCCTTATAATATTTTATCAACATAAAGAATAGAGCTCATCATAATAAAATTACAAGATTAACTATGAAGAAAATATTAGGATCTCAATCAAAAAATCATTATACTATTCATCTTGTATCCCATAATTCACATATGCTGAGAGAAAGAATTTAAATAACCATGAAATGTATATTTCAAGTAAGGTGGTATTATCAAACTATAGCATTAAAGTTTAAACAAACCTGTTTGCAAGAAATAATTATTCTTCTTTTAATTGATCGATACACCAGTAATTTCAAAGTTAAGGTAAAAGCTTAAATGCATGAAAGGCATGATCTAATAAACTTGAAGAACATGGATTGGACTTGTTTAATCTTGAACCACCAAAATCAATGCAATTAGGGAAAGAGGATTCCCCAACGAGCTTCTAGGGTTTTCACCTAAAAGCTAGGTTAGGAAATGGACTCTTTCGCACTAAAGAAAGTTCTTGGTGAGTTCATTCAAAGGATTAGGATTTAGGGGTTTGTGATGTGATGTGTGTGAAATTTGATGACCTAAATGCAATAAATTGAAAATATAATGATTTATTGAATGTTAAACTATTGAAATGCAAACTGCTGGAAAACACAATGTTGTATGCTAACATATACAAAATGACCTAAGAAATGTAAACTAAACTAAACAGAAATGAATGAGATAGAATGTGTGCACCTGGAATCTAAAGAGGGATGACATGGAGGTCTAGAATGTTGCTGAAGTTGTTGCAGAAACTGACTAGGACACTTGTGCCAATCTGGGCGACCTAGTCCCAGATTTGAGAAAAACTGGTTTGGGGTCCGTTTCTGCCAAATGGGTGTCTGAAAATGTAAAAACCATTGAAAGGCCTATCCAGTGGAACTAGGTCGCCATTGTTGGCGACTTATTCCTCTTCTGGATTTTTGAAATTTTGGAAGGGGAAACAAAAGCCCTCAGTCTGCACTTCGGCTCTTCATAGGTGTTTGCTTCTGAAACTCTAATTTTTGGGCCTGAAAGTGACTTTTGGTGGATGTTTGAACTTTGCAAGCAAGGAAAGGTCTACAACAAATCTTCAAAGCCTTCAATGATCTTCAATGTACCTAAATCAAAAAACACATAAGGAGAGAAAGAGAAAATGTTGATTGTTAGGGATTAAGGGTTTGCCTTGGTCAAACTCCCTTTTAGGTAACTAAACCAAAATAAATAGAAAATGTAAAGCATCGATATGAAACATTGGAATAATGGATTAAGTTACCTTTCCATGATGATTGATCTTGTGTTGTTGCAGCAATCAACCCTTGAATGCTTCGGAAAAGATGCCTTGTTGACTTGGAATGCTCAAAACCTAGCTTGCTTGAGAAGAAGGGGAGAGGAGTGCTTGAGAAGATTGAGTGAGGAGAAAAATGAGATGGAAGAAATGCAAAATGAGGGGAAAACCCTTATTTATAGAAGTTGTGCCCTAATTTTCCTAAAATAACACCATACATGCCGACCTTATGGTTTTAGAGACAAAATCTCGAAAGAATTATGTTTTAATTTTGAATTTTATGCCGCATGGGACTAGGTCAGCCAAGGTGGTGACCTAGTCCACCTAGGCATTTTTCATTGGTTGTCAGGAATTAAAGTATGATTATTGTTGTTTGTCAGGATTATCTCACAAAACACACTAAAATAAGGCATGTATGTGCATTAAGGGGTCATTATACCATAAGAAAAGGGTTGATTTGGTGATGACAAGCCTAAGAAAGTGTGACAATGCTTTACAATACCTTACAACACTTTGGCACAAGGCTTGGAAAGGGGTTAAAAAAGGTCCAAAATCCATAGGCAAGGGTCCAAATGAGTGAAAGGTGTCAAGGCTACACTTTTTGGCGACACAGATCTTAAGGGAAGAAGTACAAAGAAGGAAGTTAACATGCTACAGAGACTCTTAATACCTATCTATCTAGAATGACGATGGTAAAGACTTCGACATGATTTAAAGAGAGGTATAAGAATCTAGTTTTCCAAAATACGAATTCGATCATATAAGTCTCAGGATTTTATTCATTTCCTAAACTAATATGTCTATGAAACTCATATAGCTAATTTAAATACGTCTTTAATAAAAGACAACTTACATAACCCTCTAGCCTACGTAAAGGATTCCACTGCTTAAATTGCATGGGAGGGGAAAACAATAGAATGAAGAACATAAGTCGTAGATATATATATACTTGAATGCATTTGCAACAAGATTGATAAATTATATCTTAATTTAACTAGATCATATCCTTCCTAACAGCTCGGTTTACTCAACAAACCTAACTCCCCAAATGCAACAGGCAGGATATGAAATATAGACAAAGCTCACGAATGGTTCGATAGACTACCTCAAAAAGACATGCACGGCGGAATGTTCTAAGAGATGCGAACCTCTTTCGTCATTTCAAACAACGATAATGTTTTGAGGAGATTATAGATGATGCTAAATGAAGCAATCTGAAAAATAGGCTTGCATTGTCAATGAGATCAAATGCTAAATACCGAACGGAAGGCTATGAATATAAGAATCAAATTTTATATATATACCATATGCAGGGGGAGAGAGAGGATAATAACCATGAAATGTATATTTTGACTAAGGTGGTATTATCGAACTATAGCATTAAAGTTTAAACACACTTGTTTGTAAGAAAGAATTATTCTTCTTTTAATTGATCGATACACCAGTAATTTCAAAGTCAAGGTAAATGCTTAAATGCATGGAAGGCATGATCTAATAAACTCGAAGAACAAGGATTGGACTTGTTGTTTGATCTTAGGGGCCGAAGTACAAAGAAAGAAGTTAACATGCTACAGGAGACTCTTAATACCTATCTATCCAGAATGACGATGGGAAAGACTTTGGCATGATTTAAAGAGAGGTATAAGAATCTAGTTTTCCAAAATACGAGTTTGATCATATAAGTCTCAGGATTTTATTCATTTCCTAAACTAATATGTCTATGAAACTCATATAGCTAATTTAAATGTCTTTAATAAAAGACAACTTACATAACCCTCTGGCCTACGTAAAGGATTCCACTGCTTAAATTGCATGGGAGGGGAAAACAATAGAATGAAGAACATAAGTCGTAGATATATATATACTTGAATGCATTTGCAGCAAGCTTGATAAATGATATCTTAATTTAACTAGATCATCTCCTTCCTAATAGCTCGGTTTACTCAAAAAAACCTAACTCCCCAAATGCAACAGGCAGTATATGAAATATAGACAAATCTCACGAATGGTTCGATAAACTACCTCAAAAAGACATGCACGGCGAAATGTTCTAAGAGATATGAACCTCTTTCATCATTTCAAACAGTGACAATGTTCTGAGGAGATTACCGGTGATGCTAAATGAAACAATCTGAAAAATAGGCTTTCACTGTCAATGAGATCAAATGCCAAATACCGAACGGAAAGCTATGAATATAAGAATCAAATTTTATATATATACCATATGCTAATAATGAAATCGACTAACAAACATACAACAATTGGGCTGCACAAAGCAAATAGGCGGCAAGGCAGCGACTGTAAGGGGGGGAGAGGATAATAGGCTACGCATGACAGCCTCATATTCGCAACATAAATTTTCAAGCAAATGTGAAACATACGCCATCAATAGAATTTAAAAAAAAAAATCAGATAACTCAAATCGCACCAACCAAAAAGGAATTCGATAGGGCTTGAGGTATACAGTTTGGAGGAATGCACTCAGATGAAACTCACAATTCTACTTTTGTTCAAATCGCCTAACAATATTTGAATTAACTGCAGGCTTATACCAGGGAAGTGCGCCCATCAAAATGGTAAGGAGGCGGATAAATTGCAAACTCCCAATGTAAGGTAATTCGACACATAGCTAAAAGAAACATTGGCTTTCAGATTAATGACAGTGAGCCCAAAAGGCCAAGAAGGAAAGCTGCACTAATAAACTTGAAAGCTTTCGAACAAAACAATGGCTGAAAAGGAAGCGAGTAAAATCTCTTCACACAATGATTGCAAAAATATGCACCAACTGATTTAAATCTTTCTAGAATACATCAATTACAGGATTCGTAGTCACACACTTATTATATTTGTTTCAAACGAAATCACAATAATGGAGATAACATTTCCATACAGACAAACATTTGATTTCAACAAACAAAGATAGAAATTCAAAGATTTGATGTTGAGTTCAACTTCTACAATAACCCCTCGTCTTCCAGATTCTTGATCAACTTCAATAATTTTTCCCCACTTCCCAAATCTTTTCCAAAATGATCCACCGTATATACTTATTTTGACAAAAAAAAAATCTTGCAGACAAAATTTTCGTTCCCCCCCTCAAAACCAAAAATCCCCACCAAAATATAATAAGGAAAGCTTTTGTTTTTCCAGAACAAAAGGCAAACAAAAGACTCATAAAAATAGTATGTTTCCAAACAGAATCCAGTCCAAAGCCACGCATGTGCTTCGACAAGTCTTTTTCCCACTTTTTAAGTTTCTATTTCATTATCATTTATCTTCATTCAAAATTAATATTAATTTTAATATTTTCTTTTCTTTTAATATTTTCTCACTTTCTAATTTATTAATTTAAAACTCATCATTAACAATAATTGTCATTATATTTAATTGTAAAATCACTTTATAATTTAATCATTTAATTTAATAGTTTAATTATCCAAACACAACATGTACACCCACTTAACATCATAGTTTATTTAATTATATATTTAATTCTATATCATCCAACAATTTTAATAAACAATTAATTTTTAACACTGATACAAAATCACCCAAACAAAATTAATCAAATATCAAGAAAGGGCGAAACATGGAGGGGCACTACAATCAATCAATGGTTTAAGTATGCCATTGATAGGCAAAATGATTATCTTTTCCAATTTTAATGTTTATGCTCTTGGTGAATTGTTAATAATTTTGGAAAACTCTAATGCCTAGAGGAGGGCCTAGCTACTCATGGGAGCTTTCAAGTTTCTTTGGAACGGGTTTTGATTTTTTTGAGGAATTAAAAGGTGATTTGATGCCAAAGATACTAACAGATTATAGAGAAGTTAAGGCATACAAATCATAGGACAGATTTCAGTAATATCTTGCCTCCCCTTCTCAATTCTATTTGTGTGGATTGTAAATGTTAATCAAATCTTATCAGATTGTATCCTAAAAGGACCTATGGAAATTCTAAGTCTGAAATTTTGTGCAAATATTCTAAGTCAGATTTCTATTCTTGTAATTTCAAATCTTCTGATTGCAGAACATTTATTTTTTGATGTTCGCAAATAAAGGAATGAATTACCATTTATATGAGGGAGACACGCCTCAAGGAGAGATATGTCTCATGAGTGGAGAACATTCACTCATGGGACGTGTCCCTTGGGTGTGTGGGCTACCTTAACAAACTGAAAGCATTCAGTAAATTTCATACATAAACTAATATGCGTGTTTTACACAAGCAACGATCATATACTATGAATTCCGATTTTAATCATTTGCAAATTTCGATCATCATCATCTGAAATTTGAATAACATATTTGAAGGTATTTAAGAACAGATTGATTAAATATAAATGATGATGATGCATGAATTCAATCATCATTTATATCTAACCAAAGCTATCTTAAATCAACACTCCCTCTTAGCTAGGGAAAATAACTTCTTAAACAAATAAGTAGAGATATCACCTTACACATGATATCGAAGATATGATATATTTTCTCAAATTTTTCAAGCCACATGACATTCTTCATAACACATCTTCGTTATGGTATGTGTACTGACATCAAATCTCATGGTGTCTACCATAATAATTCATGGCATATCCACGGATATACATTTATCCATCATGATTATCTCATAAGGATCACAATGATCTTCAAAATGACATCAAGTCCCATGATATCCATCAAAGTGTCCAAGAGATACTATCATGACATGTCCACATATATCAAGTCATATGATATCTATCATGATAGTTCAACTCATCATTGTAGAGTCGTCACTTTACAATGTCACATACAAGTGTTCATTATCAGAAAGATCGTCACCTTTCAATACTGTACACAGGGGGAGAGGGCCCATAAAGTCATGGAGTCACACACATGACAAAAGAGTTTACACATTAAACATCTTTAAATATATTGGTACAACTTTTAAACAATTTGAATTTCAAACATAATATCAAATTACATTTCAACCATACCAAGTTTCTTCCTGAAGTGTTCAACCTTGACTCTGGAGAGAGGTTTGGTGAGAATGTATGTTGTTTGATCATTTGTACTAATATACTACAACTGGATTACATTCCTTTTTACCATGTCTCTTACATAATGGTAGGGGATCTCAATATGCTTAGATCTATCATGGAATATTGGATTTACAGAGAGTTTAATGCAACTCTGATTATCACAATGAATGATAGTAGGATTCAAGGGTTCATCAAAGAGTCCCACAAGCAGTTTTCAGAGCCATACTACTTCTCTTGCCCCCATAGAGGCTGCAATGTATTCAACTTTTGTCGAGCTTTGTGCTACTAAAGACTGTTTTCTGCAGATCTAAGAGATCATAGCCGATCCTAAAATGAAGCAACATCCTGATGTGTTTTTCCGATCGGTTACACTTCCAGCCCAATCTAAATTAGAGTATCCATGTAGATCTAGTTGGTCATTTATGTAAAGAAGACCATATCCAATAGTGCCTTGAAGATATCTCAATATATGTTTCACAGCCATAAGGTGAATTTCCTTTGGCTCACACATGAACTGGCTTAGAGCATTCACTGCATAGCAAATATCAGGTCTGGTGTTAAGCAGGTACATCAATGATCCAATCATTTGTCTATATAGAGTGGAATTTGCACACTTAGATTCTACTATTGCTGCTTCTTTTAGTTTGTGAAGGTTGGTTTCCATAGGTGTAGACATGGGTCTACAATCCAACATTCCAAATCTCTTCATAATATCAATAGTATACTTTCCTTGATTTAGTATGATGCCATCTGATTTCTGCCAAACTTCTAAACCCAGGAAGTAATGTAAAATGCCCAAGTCTTTCATATCAAATTCTGAAGTTAGATCCTTCTTTCCTTGAGCAATGAGGTGATCATCAGTAGATCATCAACATATAAAATAATTATTAACATATCACCTTTAATTACCTTAAAGCAAAGATTAGGGTCTGCATCATTCTTGGAAAATCCTAGTCCCAAGAGGTAGCTGTCAATTCTTTCATACCAAGCCCTAGGAGCCTGTTTAAGTCCATACAGAGCTTTCTTTAGTGCATACATGTGAGTCGGTTTTATGTATCACAAAACCTTCAGGCTATTCTAGATAGACTTCCTCTTCAATGGTCCCATTTAGGAAGGCAGTTTTCACATCCATTTGATGGATCTTCCAGCTTTTAGCTGCTGCAATGGCTATCACTGCTCTCACAGATGTGTAACGGGCAACAGGTGCAAATGTTTCTTCATAATCAATGTCTTCCTTTTGTGAAAAACCTCTGGCCACAAAACGTGCCTTATGTTTTTCTATACTGCCATCAACAGCATGTTTGATTTTGAAGAGCCATTTAGAAGAGACAACAGATTTCTCTTTTGGTCTAGGCACAATATCCCATACATCACTTTTCAAAATGGACTGATACTCTTCTGTCATAGCGTCCTTCCATACTTGATGGCTGAAGGCTTCTGTAACACTAGCGGGTTCTGAATTTATGATGTCATTCATTAGAGCAACATAACTTGAGAGTCGTTTAGGTCTTTTACTTTCCCTAAAGGTTCCTTTGGGTGTTGCATGATTCTCAGCTTCTTTGATCATCTTTCTAGCCCAAAGTGGCCTCTTCTTGCCATTGTCATTTGTATTCTCATCTGAAGTAGATTGAAGTTCATTTGGTATTTCCTCAAGATACTCCCTCTGAATCTTAGGAGTAGGTTTCACTTCTAAGACTCTAGGGGAATAAGTTTCTATCTCATTTGAACTTTTTGCCCTTTTGAATGCAATGTCTTCTTCAAAGATGACATCTCTGCTCAATTCAATTTGTTTATGCCCGGGTATGAATATCCTATAGACTTTGGAGGTTTCACTATATCCCACAAATACCCCTTTCTTTACGGAAGGTTCTAGTTTGAATCTCTTCTCTTTGGGCACATGAATATAGACAGGGCAACCAAAAATCCTAAAGTGACTAATATCAGGTTTTATGCCAGTAAATGCTTCTTCAGGAGTTTTGTTATCTAGATGAGAATGTGGACATCTATTTTGGATGTAGACAGCAGTTCTAGAGGCTTCTGCCTAGAAGGAGGTTTCTATGTTCTGGTCAAGTAACATTGCTTTTGCAGCTTCTACACTGGTTCTATTTTTTCTTTCAGCAACACCATTTTGTTGAGGGTTGTAAGCTACTGTAAACTCCCTCTTAATCCCAGCATTCATGCAGAATTCCTTAAAGATTTCAGAGGTGTATTCTTTTCCATTGGTTGTCCTTAGGATTTTGATTTTCTTCCTAAAGAAGTTCTCAGTAAGAGCTTTGAACTCCTTGAACCTTTTAAGGATTTCTATTGACTCTTTACACTTAAGAAAATAAATCTAGGTCTTCCTAGAGAATTCATCTATAAATATAACATAGTATAGGAAGCTTGCCATGGAGGGTATAGACATGGGTCCACATAAATCAGAGTGAACCAGTTCTAACACATTTTTGGTTTTACTCAAGCTATTGTGAAAGGATCCCTTTGTATTCTTTCCTAGGGCACACCCTTTACAAGCTCCTTCATGAGTTGGTTTTAACTTAGGCAATCCTATTACTAGTTTTTCCACAGAGGGTAGAGCACGAAAATGGAGGTATCCTAATCTTCTATGCCAAATTTCATTTGAATCAGAAGTATCAAGGGTAAGGGCTTGCTTGACTTCAGTGCATAGTTTATAAAGATAACCTTGTCTTATACCTATGGTTTGAGCTTTCTTTATAGTTGAGTTCTTAGGCCATGCCAGAACTTTCCCATCCATAAAGGTAACCCTATATCCATTGTCTTCAAGAGCAGAGATGGATATTAGATTCCTCTTTATTCCAGGTACGAATAAAACTCCAGTGAGTTGAAGGGAGAGACCATATTTCAATTTGATGGAGCAAGTTCCAACCCCTTTTACAAGATCTGCAGAATCATCCCCAATAGTTACTTCTTCATTAGTCTCTTCAATCATAGTGTCTAAGTGTTCTCTTAACCCTGTGATGTGCCTTGAAGAACCACTATCGATTACCCAGTTGTTGATATTGTTAAATACTTGACTTGATAAGGCTGAATAGAATACAAATTTCTCAGAATCATGGTATGAGTTTGACTTTCCTACTTTAGCAAAGGATGCTTGTTGTTTTGATCTATCAGGGCACTTCATTGCATAGTGCCCATATTGATCACATCTAAAACATTGTACTTGAGAGATGTCTTTCTTCTTCTTGAATGATCCTTTTCCATAGGAATTTCTATTTCTTTTAAATGATCCTTTCCCGTAAGAGCTCTTTTTACCCCTTTTATTAGATGTTGTTGAGCACATGCATGTCTTCATCTATACGTTTTTGTTTGTTTTCTTTTGTTAAGAGTGTTGTTTCCTCTTGTAAGCAGTTTGTTCTTAGTGTAAATGTAATCAAATCTTTCTGAAAAAGGATCCTAAAAACTAAGAATAACCTAAGGTCTGAAAATCTGAATAAGACAATTCTAAGTCAAAAATGTAATTTCCAGAATTCTTCACTAACTGCGATTTCCAGATTTGAACTTCTTATTAAATGTGTTGATTGTAGAACATTATCTGATTTCTATATTTGTAATCAATGTTTGGAACTCCTATTCATATGTGGAGAGGCCCGCCTCCATGGGATGCATCCCTTTTGGGCGCGCGGGCTTTCTCTACAGCCGTTTACCATTAGTTTGGCAACTTAACACATATACTCTTTCACACATGGCGAATATATATTTATATAAGAATTCTGAATATCATTTATATAAAATTCAATTTTATACATGCATTATAAAAAGTCGATTTTACTTATTTTGAAAAATATTAATTATGAAGAGCAATCTGATCTAATATAAATGAAGATGATGCCTTAGTCAATCAACATTTGTATCTGACCTGAGCTATCATTCATCAACACTCCCTCTTAGCTAGGGAAGATATTTCAAATCAAATAAGTGAAGATATCACCTTCACACGTGATATCGAAGACATGGTATGCTTTTCTCAATATTGTCAAGTCACATGACATTCTTTATACACATCTTCATTTTCAACACTCCCTCTTTAACTAAGGAGGATAACTTCAAAAGTGATATCACCTAAATCGTGATATCAGAAGATATGGTATGCTTCTGAAAGTGTCAAGTCACATGACATTCTCCATAGCACATCTTTATTATGGTATGTGCACTGACATCAAGTCTCATGATGTCTACCATAATTCATGGCATATCCACGGATATAACTATCCACCATGATTATCTCTTAAGGATCACAATGATCTTCAGATATCAAGTCTCATGATATCCATCAAGGTGTCCAAGAGATACTATCATGACATGTCCACGGATATCAAGTCACATGATATCTATCATGATAGTTTATCATTGTAGAGTCGTCATTTTACAATGTCAAATACAAGTGTTCATTATCAAAAAGATCGTCACCTTTTGATAATGTACACAGGAGGAGTAGACCCATAAAGTCATGGAGTCACACACATGACAAAAGAGTTTACACATTAAACATCTTTATATATTAGTACGATTTATAAACAATTTGTATTTCAAACATAAATAACAAATTACATTTCAACCATACCAAGTTTCTTCCTGAAGTGCTCTACCTTGATTCGGGAGAGAGGCTTGGTGAGAATGTCTGCAGTTTGATCATTTGTACTAATATACTCCAATTGAATAACTTTCCTTTCCACCATATCTCTTACATAATGATAGGGGATCTCAATGTGCTTAGATCTGTCATGAAAGACAAGATTCACAGAGAGTTTTATGCAACTCTGATTATCACAATGAATAATTGTAGGATTCAAGGGCTCACCAAAGAGTCCCACAAGCAATTTACGAAGCCATACTGCTTCTCTTCCTCCCATTGAGGCTGCAATGTATTCAACTTTCGTTGAGCTCTGTGCAACTAAAGATTGTTTTCTGCAAATCCAGGAGATCATAGCCGATCCTAAACTGAAGCAACATCCTGATGTGCTTTTCTGATCGGTTACACTTCCAGCCCAATCTGAATCAGAGTACCCATGTAGATCTAGTTGATCATTCTTGTAAAGAAGACCATATCCAATAGTGCCTTGAAGATATCTAAAAATATCTTTCACAGCCATTAAGTGAATTTCCTTTGGTTCACACATGAACTGGCTGAGAACATTTACAGCATAGCAAATATCAAGTCTGGTGTTAACCAGATACATCAAGGATCCAATCATCTGTCTGTAAAAGGTTGGATCTGCACATTTGGATTATGCTGCTGCTTCTTTCAATTTGTGAAGGTTGGTTTTCATAGGTGTAGACATCGATCTACAGTCCAACATTCCAAATCTTTTCAAAATGTCAATAGTATACTTCCCTTGATTTAGTATAATGTCTTCTAATTTCTGCCATACTTCCAAACCGAGGAAGTAGTGTAGAATAGCCAAGTCTTTCATGTCAAATTCAGAAATTAGATCATGTTTCCCTTGAGCAATGAGGTGATCTTCTCCTGTTATCAGCAGGTCATCAACATATAAAATAAGTATAAGCATATCACCTTTAATTACCTTGAAGTAGAGATTGGAGTGAGCATCATTTTTGGAAAATCCTAATCCCAAGAGATAGCTGTCAATTCTTTCATACCAGACTCTGGGAGCTTGTTTAAGTCCATAGAGAGCTTTCTTCAGCCTACACACATGTGAGTTAGATTTATGTATCACAAAACCTTCAAGTTGTTCCAGATAGACTTCCTATTCAATGGTTTCATTCAGGAAGGCAGTTTTCACATCCATTTGATGGACCTTCCAACCTTTAGCTGCTGCAATGGCTAATACTGCTCTCACTAATGTGTAATGGGCAACAGGTGCAAATGTTTCTTCATAATCAATGCCTTCCTTTTGAGAAAAACCTCTAGCCACAAAACGTGCTTTATGTTTTTCTATACTGCCATCAGCAGCATGCTTGATTTTGAAGAGCCATTTAGAAGAGACAACAGATTTCTCTTTTGGTCTAGACACTATGTCCCATACATCATTCTTTAGGATGGATTGATATTCCTCCGTCATTGTATCCTTCCAAGCTTGATGTCTGAAGGCTTCTGTAACACTGGCAGGTTCAGAGATTAAGATGTTCATTAAAGCAACATAGCTAGAGAACCGTTTGGGTCTTTTACTCTCCCTGAACGTTCCTTTAGGTGCTGCATGATCCTCTGCTTCTTGGATCATCTTCCTGGGCCAAAGTGGTCTCTTTCTGTCGATGTCATTTGTATCCTCATTTGAATTTGCAGGAAGTTCATGTGGTATTTCCTCAGGATGCTCCCTCTGAATCTCAGGAGCAGTTCCATTTCAGGTACTCTAGGGGAATTAGGTTTATGTCCCACTAGAACTCTTTGCCCTCTTGAATGCAATGTCTTCTTCAAAGATGACATCTCTGCTCAACTCAATTTGTTTCTGCCCAGGTATGAATATTTTGTATGCTTTGGAGGTTTCACTATAACCCACAAATACTCCCTTCTTTCCAGAAGGTTCTAGTTTGGATCTCTTCTCTTTGGGTACATGAATATAGACAAGACAACCAAAAATCCTAAGATGACTAATGTCAGGTTTCATGTCAGTGAAAGCTTCTTCAGGAGTTTTGTTATCAAGATGAGAATGAGGACATTTGTTTTGGATATAGACAGCTATCCTAGAGGCTTTTGCCCAAAAAGATGTTTCAATGTTTTGGTCCAGCAACATTGCCTTAGCAGCTTCTACAATGGTTATGTTTTTCCTCTCAGCAACCCCATCTTGTTGAGGATTGTAGGCAACTGTGAACTCCCTCTTAATTCCAGCACTCATGCAGAATTCTTTAAAAATCTCAAAGGTATATTCTTTCCCATTGTCTGTCCTTAAGGTTTTTATTTTCTTCCCAGAGAAGTTTTCAGTGAGGGCTTTAAACTCTTCGAACCTTTTGAGGATTTCTATTGACTCTTTACACTTAAGGAAATAGATCCAGGTTTTCCTAGAGAAGACATCTACAAATATGACATAGTATAGAAATCCTGCTTTAGAAGGTACAGACATGGGTCCACAAAGATCAGAGTGAACCAATTCTAACACATTAAGGGTTTTACTCAAGCTATTCTGAAAGGATCCCTTAGTATTCTTTCCTAGGGCACAACCTTTACAAGTTCCCTCATGAGATGGTTTTAGCTTGGGTAAGCCTGTAACAAGATTTTCCATAGAAGGTAGGGCACGGAAATGAAGGTGTCCTAATCTTCTATGCCAAATTTCATTTGTATCAACAGTGTCAAAGGTAAGGGCTTGTTTAACCTCAGTGCATAGTTTGTAAGGTACCCTTGTCTTATGCCTATGGTATGGGCTTTCTTAATAGTTGAGTTCTTAGGCCATACTAGAACTTTACCATCCATAAATGTAACTCTGTAACCATTGTCTTCAAGGGCAAAGATGGATATAAGATTTCTCTTTATTCTAGGTACAAATAAGACTCCAGTGAGTTGTAGAGAAATCCCAAATTTCAACTTGATGGAACACGTTCCAACCCAATTTACAAGGTATGTAGAATCATCCTCCATGGTTACTTCTTCATCAGACTTGTCAGTCATGGAGTCCAAGTGTTCTCTGAACCCTATGATGTGTCTAGATGAACCACTATCAATTACCCAATTTTGATTGTTGTCAGATACATGACTAGAAAGGGTTGTATAGAACACAAGGTTCTCAATTTTCTTAGGTTCAGTCTCTGGTTTCCTAATAGTTTCTCTCATAAGTGAGTCTAGATTATTCTGTTTTAGGATCATCATGTTTCTAAATTTCCATGATGAAGAGTTATTTGCTCTTGCAAAACGATCTTCAAATCTGATCACAATTGACATTATGAAGAATGTGATGTGAATTCGATTTTGAAAAATACGAGTTTTTTTTTCTAGAGCAAATTGATTTTAGATTTGATTTGGATTCACACAACGTGGCTCTGATACCATGTAAATGTAATCAAATCTTTCTCAAAAAGGATCCTAAAAACTAAGAATAACCTAAGGTCTGAAAATCTGAATAAGACAATTCTAAGTCAAAAATGTAATTTCCAGAATTCTTCACTAACTGCGATTTCTAGATTTGAACTTCTTATTAAATGTGTTGATTTCTATATTTGCAATCAATGTTTGGAACTCCTATTCATATGTGGAGAGGCCCGCCTCCATGGGATGCGTCCCTTGAGAGGACGTGTCTCCAAGGGACGTGTCACTTTGGGCACACGGGCTTTCTCTACAACTATTTACCATTAGTTTGGCAACTTAACACATATACTCTTTCCCACATGGCGAATATATATTTATATAAGAATTCCGAATATCATTTATATAAAATTTGATTTTATACATGCATTATAAAAAATCGATTTTACTTATTTTGAGAAATATTAATTATGAAGAGCAATCTGATCTAATATAAATGAAGATGATGCCTTAGGCAATCAACATTTATATCTGACCTGAGCTATCATTCATCAACACTTAGCCTATCAAACTTGGGGAGTTTAGATCTCGCACTTATTCCTTGAACAAATGACTCACATGAATTTGGTAGGCCTCCTAGTGCAATTAGTGTTAACTCTTTGCTATCAATTTGATATCCAATTGTAGTTAATTAATCCCTTAGTTCAATGATCCTCATGAAGTATGCATTAATAGTTTCTCCTTTGTTTGTTTGGACATTGTTGATTTGCCTCTTTAATGCAAGAGTCCTACTGGTGTTGTTTATTTCAAAGGTGCTCTCAAGGGATTTGAACATTAGATATGCAGTTTCATGTTTTGCTAAAATGGGTACTATATGGTCCCTAACTGCATCTACTATGATTTTCATGGCCTTTTCATTGTTCTCAATCCATTGAGTTTTCTCTTGATCATCCTCTAGTTCCCTCTTGTATTCTCTCACAAATAAGTCTTAACTTATTTTCTTTAAGAATCATCATGATTCTGAATTTCCATGATGTGAAGTTGTTTCCTCCTTCAAGATGATCTTCAAATCTGATCACACTTGACATTATGAAGAATGTGATGAGAATTTCGATTTCTTAAAAAATACGATTTTTCTAAGTAATCTAATATCAAGATTTGATTTTGATTCACTCAACTTGGCTCTGATACCATGTAAATTTTAATCAAATCTTATCAGATTGTATCCTAAAAGGAGCTATGGAAATTCTAAGTCTGAAATTTTGTGCAAGTATTCTAAGTCAGATTTCTATTCTTGTAATTTCAAATCTTCTGATTGCAGAACATTTATTTTTTGATGTTTGCAAATAAAGGAATGAATTACCATTTATATGAGGGAGACACGCCTCAAGGAGAGACATGTCTCATGAGAGGACGTGTCCCTTGGGCACACGGGCTCCCTTAACAAACCGAAAGCATTTTGTATTTCATACATAAACTAATATGTGTGCTTTACACAAGCAGCAATCATATACTATGAATTCCAATTTTAATCATTTACAAATTTCGATCAGCATCATCTGAAATTTGAATAACTTATTTGAAGGTATTATATTTTAAGAACAGTTCAATTAAATATAAATGATGATGCATGAATGCAATCATCATTTATATCTGACCGAAGCTATCTTAAATCAACACGGATAGCAAAGTAGATATGGACATTGAGGGATTATTTAAGATGTTGGTTGCTAATTTTGTTGAATTCAATGGAATGGATAGTGACATCTAACTTGGATTTCTTTTCCTTATAAAATATGAACTATTTATTCTCTGAAAAAATCAAATGTCTCTAAAACACAATGATGAACAATTAAGAATTTCTACAATTAAATTGGTTACATATAGATTAGAGGATTAAAAAGAGAAGGAAGAAGGAAAAAGGAAAATAATGCATCAATGAAATTCAGAAACACCATGCAAAAATAGGACAAAAGTACTCATTCTATGAAATTAAAAAAAGATTTGAGAAAAATTGTTGCAGCATGAATCCATTAGATCAAGAAAAATGTGAGATACAAATAAAGCCAAAATGTTTGTCTATTACCCCACATGTGCCAGCTTATTTATTGAACCCTTAGAAGTCAAAGAAATGGATGAGCACCTCGAGGAATTGCTTACAAGCAGATTTATAAGACAAAGCAAGAGTCCCTTTTCATGCCCAGCATTTTTGGTCAACAAAAGAGCAGAGAAAGAAAAGATTTTGTGTTAATTATAAGCCTCTAAATAACATCATCCTAACATTTAATTATCCAATTCCATTTAGTGTTTGATTTAATCAGAAGAACTACTAACAAAAAGGTATTTTCAAATTTTGAATGCAAATCTGCTTTTTGGCAGATCAAGGTGAAGGAGAGGGACAAGTATTAAATTGTCTTTTCAGTCCTTCAAGGACGTTATGAATGGAACGTAATGCCTTTTGGACTCTACACTGCTCCAACATAGATGAATGGACCAAGTTTTAAGGCATCTTAAAGATTTTTGTGTAGTTTACATAGATGATATCATTGTTTTCTTTGAATATTCCCATGCATTTAAATCACCTTGAACAATTATATGCCGCTATCACCAAAAATGGAATTTGTCTTTCAACCAAAAAGATGCATATTGTTAAATCTAAGATTGATTTTCGTAATCTTCACTTGGATGAAGGTATAATCAAACTACAACCCCATGTGCTTCAAAGAATACAAGAATTTCCAAACATTTTAACTGATTAAAAAAATTCAAAGATTTTTGGGTTGTTTAAATTATATCTCACCATTTTATGAGGATTTGGCAAAAGAAAGGAAAAATATACAATCTGAAGGATAAAAGTTATGGATGGGATGGAAAGGCTATAGAGGCAGTTCAAAATATTAAAGAAAAATGCAAAAATCTACCAGCACTTCAAATACCGAAGGTAAGTATGACATTGATCATATATACAGATACTTCTTATGATACATGGTCTGCAGTTCTTATACAAGAATTCCCAACAAGACATAAAGAGATATGTGGGTATAGATCAAGTACCTTTTCATATACTGAATCTAGATATTACATTTATGAAAAAGAAATTCATTCAAGATATTTCTTAAACTTGAGCATTTCATAGTAAGAACCGACGGTCAAGCCATGAGAAATTTAAGAAAAAAGAAGCCTAACAAAGACAGCCCGGGGAAGGATAGCTCGATAGTATTTTGAGTTTCTTGGATATGACTTTGATATAGAATAGATCAAAGGAGAAAACGATCCTCTAGCAGATGCTCTAACCATATAATTAGTTGTTACAATCATTATTGGTGATGGAATCCCTATAGGCAAAAGAGGGGTAAGATTACCTCAATTACCTACACATATTATTCAATTAATCATACATGTTTATTTATTGGACAGGTGTCTTAAAGATTTACAAAAGTATAAAACATCATTAGAGAAGAGGATTTGTTGCCCCAGAAGATAAGCAAAGATTTCTAAAACTGTTTGGACTGCATGAAGCTCCCATCTCTTTTACCATCACAAATGGATTAACAATGGGTGTACAAATCACACAATTCCTCCCAGCACAATGGGCAATTCCAATCAAAACAATATTCAAATGTTATAAATTTGGGTTAATTAATAGCATTACTCTTCATCAATTTGAATTTGAAGATTACGCTACCATTTTCAACCCAGGTTTTCCACCAAATATGTGAGAATTTTTTGACTTGATCAAACTAGGATTATACAAGAAATTTGGAATTCAATGGTTCATTTTTTGGTAGCACCAAATTATAAAATTCCAACAATTGAATTTTATCCATTAACCAATCGATGGTTTCCAAAAGTAATGATTGACGATGGTGAACCTTGTCTAAGGCTAGCAATCCTTGCTAGAAGAATTGAATTTGATAATGTATAAGGAGAACAAATTAGAATTGTGCATAACTTCAAATCTTGTTCTGAAGATTGAAAAGAATTATTTATTCCTATAACAAAATTTCTTCTGCCTCCTACACCTGACAGATTTGGAAGTATTGGCGAACCACTTGGTTTCGAAGATTTTCAAATAATAGAAGAAAATACTGATTCTGACAATAATGGGGGTTGTCCATTAGCATGATTAGTTGTTTCCCATGTAAAGTGAAGCAGTACGAGATGTCCCCTTGTGGTTAAAGTTGTGAACCCACTCACGTTATTAAGGGTACAAGTTATTCTTCTCGCATCAAAAAGAGAATAAAACCATATTCACTTTCAGTTGTGAAGTGACTGCACTACAGCTCGCGGGTCCTTGCTATTTGTCTGTAATCATTTTGTTCACACCTTTTCCCTAGTGGATTTATGATTTTCATTCTTTGGGTTTGGACACTTGTCCATTTTCTATGGTCAGATTTCTACTCCGAATCTAAAGCTTTGAGGTTAAAGCTCACATTCGGGCCTATAAATCCTCAAATACGCCCTATTGTGAGACATTTGGAGTTGGAGATTCAAGTTTGAGTCATACAGAGTTTAGAGAGTCTAGAAAACAGATCTATACTCTTATTTTGCGCTTCGAGTGATCTGAATAATCAAAAATCTGTTATAGGAAGAAATGTTAAGATCCATATATGTCTATGTAGAAACCTGTTATAGAAAGAAATGCTAAGATCCATATCTGTCTACGCATCTAAATGCAAAATCTTTGTAATATTTTAATGAGAACGCACCAATAAATGTGTAATAGAAAATTTCATTCCCTCAAACTTCTTAAAACTTCTTAAAACTTATTGAGAAGACAAGCCAACCACGTTCACTTATGTTAAGGATTTGTTCTAAAAAAAATTAAAATTTGTTAAGAGATTGCCTTAATCTCTCCCATCAACACAACCTCCTTATGCATAAACACTTACCTTGGATGGTCGTGTAAGTCCTACATTCTTAATTAAGATTGTTGAAGTACCACCTGGCACATACCTTACTGCATGATTTCCATTCCATTTTTTTTACTTCCTCACTCCTCTTCTTGTGAGTTGTCTCATAAAACTTATTAGCTACCTGTCACATACAAAGGCAAGCAATAAATCGATGAATTGTGTTGGCAACACCTGCTTCTCCAGCAATGCAATGCTCATACATGCTTTGTGGATCCCCCACTTTTGTGACGAGCTTCTTGCAATGATCTTTGTTATGATTTCTCAACCATAAGTTGCAAATCCCCAATTGTGAGTTTCATCCCACTTATCTATTGTTGGAAGAATGAAGATCATATCCCTTGCTATCAGTTTTTGTTGTCATTGATGTCATCATAATATATGAGTTGCAACTACAAAACTCTAAGTCACATTAATCCAATATTTTGAACCGGTAATACAGAATTATCCTCCGGTATTTTACTCCGAAATCCTCTCCGGTAAATAGCTACTACTTCCGTTTTTGGTAAGCAGACTGTGTTTGGTAAAAGCATGCATGGGCAAGATCCCGTGCGTACAATTGATCGTGGTTATCACTGGTATCATTTCTGTCGTTTACATTTTATTGTTAGGTCTATTGCTGGCCGACCTATCAAGCAGATAAAGATATAATGGATTAACTTTTTTTTGTGTAATCCATGCCGACATGCCACACAGTTGAATCGTTTTTGAAGAAGTTTTGTATCTGCTTGGAGCCGATCTGATTGTTAACTTATGGACAATCAAATATATATATATATATACAAGATGTCTTGAAGATAAAAGAGTGTGAGAGATATGCGAGTGTTGGTAGATTGTGTGTGGAAGCGAAAAAAGAGCAAAGTGTTATCTGCTAGCATGTGAATTTCCTGTGCTACAATGGAACTGAACTGTACTAGTGGTGTACTTTCATCAATTCATTTCTGGCGATTAGCCATTCTGTTACTTCATTTTTGTAGGCAGTGAGCCTCCCATTTTGAACAGTGAGTCCTGGCAGTAAGCCACCTCTTTTGTAATATTTTGTAACCGGTTATACAATATTGTGAGTTAATCCTCATCGTGGTTTTTCCCATTTTGGGTTTTCCACGTAAAAATTTTGGTGTCTCTTGTGTTTTGTGTTTCATGTTCTGTTTATCTTAATTATCATATACTCTGGATTGATTGGATGGTATTTGTTCAATAAGTTCAAAAATATACCGATTCACTCCCCCCTTCCCTCCCCCCTCTTAGTATATTGGATATTTAACATCTATTACCACTATGGCTTCACAACACCTATGTTCCATATATTATCTTGCCTAAATTTATCTTTGTAATAACTTATTCATTGCCAGTTGTTTGGCCTACCACATCATCTTCGTAATGCCTTATTTATCACTTGCTTCTTGACCTAAAGCCTTAATGGGGGGGCATGCTTTCTACAATAACAAACGTCCTGAAACCTCAATTAACATCAATGTTAAGTTCAAGAAACCGCCCTCTAAAAAAGATATAAAATCTTGGCGAATTTTTCATTTTCTTTTGGAAAAAAATTTTAATTTCTATAAACGAATCTCTTTTTTTTTTTGGAAAAAATATTAATTTAATTGGCATTTTTTTTACATCAACAAATCTTGGAAAATAACAAGAAAATGCATTAATTATGATGATGAATCCTTCCAATCTAAAAAAAATCTTTATGGAAAAGTAGGGACCTGAGGGTGGAGATTATTGATGGGTTTAAGGGGTAGACTATAATATTTACTTATCATTGATTTAAAATATAATCTTACGACACTCGTTGTATTTCATGAGGTAAAATGTACTTATGATTTGTAATGCTCATTGGACCTAAAATTGCTTTTGGGATCCAAAAGCTATTTCAGGCCCCGTAAGCATTACAAATCACATGTACATTTTACCACATAATACAACTAGGACCATTAGATTATATTGTAAATAAATTGGGAATTAAGTATTAGAAATATGACCCAACCTGTAGCTGAAGTTAGGGTGTTGGAGTAAATGAGTCAGTCCCAAACCATAACAAAGCCTGGTCAAAAAGAGGGCTAGTAGCTCAATGGTAAAAGACCCCAGCATACCAATGGGAGGCCTTAGATTCAAGTAGTAGCTGGAGCATAAAAAATATGGTATTAGACCCCAGACTAGGAGCCCCAAGCACTCAAGGGAGGGCGTTTGGAGGTAATGAACCACATGAGAATTTGATGGCATAAAATGGCATAAATACTGGTACTCTGCATCAAAAAAGTTACAAGGGTGAACCCCATAAAAGCATAGTTTTAAACATTCTAATTTATAAAATGTGGTAAAAAATATACCACACCAAACATAAGAAATGTCCAACTTCAAAAATAAAATAGCGTCCAAATTCATAAACGAACACTTATTGCCTTGCATTAAGATATTTAAAGGAATCCCTTCTCAAACTGAACTTGACAAACAACATCAAGAGTAGTTACTAATTAGTGGCATGGTCCCCCAGAATGTGAATTATGCAAAAAAGTGGCCTCTGAAAAATCAAATAAAATATGAAAATAGATCACTAAATGAAATATAAGGACCCTGCTGGCTCCTTACGACATAATAAACTCATCAATATTCTGTTACTTCGAGAATCAAGCATAAAAAACTTCTCAACCTGAACATTATCTGAATCTCTATAAAATTATACTCACGATAAATGTTTTTAAAAATAGCCGTCAACCACCATTATGCTCTTGGGAGTGCACCAGCATATGCAAAGCAGTAGGAAGAATAATGGAAGACGGTATACAAAATTTCCTAAATTATATTAACAGGTATTCCCTCCGATACTCTCTAACAATGACAGGCACACTAGTTGGAGGTACCTGCAATACACAGATGGCACCAGTTAATAAAATTGCAAACCCCTATTCGCATTATCTCTTTTCCATATCATTTGTGTCTCCTTTCCTCTCAAAACTCAAATGTAAAAGGAACATAAGATATTAAAGGATGACTGCAAACAGTGTTAGATGTCAAAAGTTTGAAACGGCTGATAATGCTCTTGCATGTAAAAGGTTGCAAGGAATTATGCAACAATTATAGCCACTAAAAAGAGCTGAGATTGAATATTGTAATATGCAGAAAGGCACTTGAATAGAGAAACAAGAATATAAAATAAAAAGCTGCTGCTGGCCAGCAAAATGTAGAGAACACTTTTACAAACAACTTCTATGCCTTCCATCAAACTGCAACAAGTGTGCATGCTTCTCATCAACTTTTGGGAAAATAAGGCTGAAAAAAGGCAGTGGAAGGAAAATACTACCACTGCAGATGATACTTCATCCATACTGCATTGAAAGACTAGGTACACGCTGGGCACATCAAGGCATGTACCAGGCACTGCAGGTATTGCTTTTAGTTTCAGTACATCTGAGATGTACCTAGGGGGTAACCTCAGCACCAAGGGCACACTGAGCCATACCTGGACATACCCACAGGGACCCCAAGGAATTTTTATAAGTTATTCGTCCCAAACCTGTTGGAGTACTGAAACTATCTGCTTGTACATCACAGCCAATCAATCACAACTCAGGATATGCCAATTCCTTATCGATCACAACCAGTTGATATATGTTTGAACATAGAAGCCGCAACCTATTGATACAGATGCAACAGCAATAAAAGGATACGGGGATATGCAAGTCCAGGGTTGGATGAGGTTTGGGAGATGAAGACATTGAGAATTGCAACTAGTTTTTAAAATAAATATTTTCTTAAACAGATAAAGCTAATACTTTTTATAAATTGCAGTCTCTAGAGGTTGTACTTTTTAATAATTGAATTGTAAATTTATAGAGCATTGCAGTTCCAGTTATTTTGGCTTATAAAAAGTAATCCTTATTTTAAATCACATCTTTGTTGGATTAGTTTATACCGATTTTTTTTGTTTGATTACTTTATAAAGCAATTTCTAATTTATTATAATTTATATTTATTATATATTAATTAATTTAGTAAATAAATATATTTATAAAATTATACAGTAATTAATGTATTATATATGTTTATATAATATATCAATAATATTAGATATATCCTACCTATGGCTGGGCATGTCCATGGATGCTCTTTGTAATTATGATCTTTTTTCGTGTGCTTGGCTGTAAGGTAAAAAATGCCTATTATATGGAATCCTCCTGTTCGATAATACCGGTTGCCTGGCTAGTGTGTTTTTCACAGGGTAATGGGTGGTACAGTTGTAGCTTGTGTGGCTGGCTACTGGAATTTTCTTTATGGCTGGGAGAGGAGTCGGCTTGTCTCAAGTCCTCTCTGCAAAGGGGGTGTTTCCAACCACAGGCTAAAACAGGTTTCCACTGCCCCAACCCATTCTGCTGAAAGCAGTAAAATAAATTCTGGGTAAGGATGGTACTGAGGACAACGATATACTTCACCCCAGGGAAACTATTTTGGAGGACTTCAAGGAAAAATTAGGGGTCACGGTTCAAAATTTAAAGGTGAGAGATAGTTTGGGGGAGCTTCTAGTTCAGCAAGTGGAAAATGATGAGGGAAGCCCAGTTCCAGGTATGCAGGGCATGAAACTGCCCTGAAGGGTGCCATAGGGCATTTAAGGTCATGAGCGAGGAATTAATTGACCTATTGCAAAATGTGGGCAACCTAATGGATTTCTATCAGGATATTCATCTGGTGATCAAGCACCTAGTCATATCCAACAATAAAAAATTACTAGAGTGTCAAGATATGACAATAAAAAATTATTGGAGATTGTCGATAGGCACAACTCACATGCTTCCTTGACTGGAGAATGACAATTTGGTTCACTCTGTGAGACAGGCAAAATTGATTAAAGGTATTTTGTTGGATGACTTGGAGGAACCTACAGTTCCGGTGCCCATGAAGGTTAAGACAATTGCAGTGTCTAGGATTGACGTTTATAATCAGCCTTGCAATCAATGGAAGACTACTTCAGGTAGTTCTGGCATTGCCCACAAGGGTGTTTTTGAACTCAAGTGATTTTTTTGTGTTTTGCTTCTGCTGGTGACCTTGGTGTCTACTGATGAATATGTTTTGTATTAGCTTGGTTGGAATCCTGTTGAGCTTTAACCAGTTGCACTCTTGTGGGCTGTTGATGCTAGGTTATCTTTGCTTCTTGGTTTTTGCTCATGATGTTAGTTTTGTTTTCATTTGTTCCTCTGTTTTGCTTGTGCATATTGCAACCCTGATTGGATAGTTGATACAGGATGTTAGTTGGCTTTGTGATATTGGATCTCTTGTTTGCTTATGGGATGAGGCTCCTTAATTATCTTTTAAAACAAACTATATTTGTATATTAATTAAAATTCTATATAATTTATTTCATATTTATATATAAATAATTAAAATTTATTGTTAATATATTTATATTTATGTATAATTATATTCCATGTTACCGGTTTGCTGGCCCAAGGCCCTGGGTCCCAGTCCTATCCGACCCGGGTTTGGGGTCCGGATCCGGTCCCTTGTTAGTTTAGATAGGGTCCAGCCCATAGACTATGAGTCCGGCCCTACCAAACCCAAGCGAACCCAGCAAGAATTTGGGTGGATTCTGCGGAAAACAAGCAAATTTCGCCTTTTTCAAAAAAAAAAAAATTTAAAATCACTTTTTCTTTACTCTAAAAAGTGTCATTCACCCCCTAAACCCTAAAATGATGTACACCCCTTAACCCCCCTGGGGGCACTGCCCCTCAATCCCATTGGGGCCATTGTCCCTAAACTCCCGTTGAATTCATTTGATTTTCTAGGTACTCTCCGAGTCCAAGTTTCCAAGTTTGCCTACAAGTCTTCATCTATAATATCGTCATCCAATTGGACAATCTTCCCTAATGTTACTTGATGCTTACCTGCAAGGAGGAATGCAGCAATGTAGTTAATTTTAATATATAATATATATCATGGCATTCAAGTTTGACTAATTGACATTCTAATATTTTTTTTATTTTTATGGTGGTTTTGTTTATTATACAATATATGATGTTGTGTAGTATTTTGAACTTAATTATTGTTGTAAATATGTATATATTTCTGATTTTTATATGTGTTTTCTATGGACGAACCCAAAACAAATCCAACCCCAATTTTTTTTTTTGACTGAACTCGTCAACTGAACCCTCAAACCCAAACCCGAACCCGAACCGGTAACTTCAATTATATTTATATATATGTCGAAGGCATTTCCTATATGAACCCAACCGGCTGACTTCCACGATCGACGACTCAGCCTATTCTAGAAGGGATGCAAGACGATGAAAATGATCTTGGCTGTACATTTTCATTAGTCTCTTTTGCACAAACATTCCTCGTATCAATGAACAAGTCACAAACAATCCTTGAATCAGTGAATAAACGCCTTCAAATTAATGAACAAGGGTGTGCAAAGGGCAAAATGCAAACCAAGCGCAATGCATACAACACTTTTGCAAAATTTTGCCTGCTCAACCTATGAATGACTGCCCACCCCACGATCGATCCATCAATGGGCAAGCTATTTTTCTTCCAACTATGGATTTGCTCCTCCATTTCTGAATTTCTTCACCATCATCACCGATAGGGAGAACCAATTAGACATTCACATTCACTCTTATTCAGTGCCCAACATTTGTCCATGACTTAGCCATAACATGTAACTATGCTATTACTCCAGATACTCAGATTGTTGTGAATCCCATGGAGATGATTCTCAGAATTTGTTTGCCCATTGTCTGTGGTGTTGCTAAAGTGCCTAGGTTGAGCATTTTTCTCCCCATGCAAGCGATGACTACCAAATCCGATGGTTCAATGTGCCAGCAAGCGCGTCGAAATGGGAATGTGCTTGTTCAGACAAGCGTGGGAAGGAGAAACATTGCAGTTTGAGTTACAAGTTTCCTTGGGCGGCTCTAATCATTCCATTGGTCATCCTTTATCTCAAGTGCAATTTAGACCATCAATCTTCAACTGAAATTATTTTATTTGATACATATTTAAAACTTTTGGTGTCTTTACTTTATGTTATTATAGAGCTATTTTATTTACCTAAACCTTTGAATTAAGGAATATAAATATCTTTCTTTTAAAACAAGAAATTTGAGAGAAATGAAATTTGGTCATGCAATCTTTTGTAATTTATTGTAATATTTAAATTTACAATAAATTTATAAATTCTTAATATTTAATTTAAAAATTAATTATTTGTATTAAGAAGTTAATTGCTAACTTTTAGATTAAAAATATTATTTTATTTAAACGAAAAAAATTTAAATAAACAAATAATGTTAAATTTTATTAAAAAAATCATCTTTAATTTTTTTAATTTATTATTAAAAATAATAATTTATAAGATTATAAAGCACTAAATATACATTATCTTGTTGGAGCAGTGCCCCTTGGCAGCCACATTTACTAGGCAATGTGTATACGAAAGATACGAAAGCTCTGCTCCATCTCCATCTCTATCTCTATCTTCCTCTCAATCTCTCTCCCCTATCTCTACCTCCTTACATCTCCTTGCATCTCTCTTCCCCCTCTATCTTTTCCACTATATCTATCTCTTCCTCTCTCTCCCTATCGCTCCCTCTTTCTATATCCCTCTACTTCGCCTCTATCCTCTCTTTTTCTCTCCCTCTCTCCCTCCCTATCTCTATCTCCATCTCTCACTCATACACTCTCTCTCTCTCTCTCTCTCTCTCTCTCTCTCTCGCTCTCTCTCTATATATATATATATTCTATCCATATCTCTCCCTCTCTCCCATAGCAAAGATAGCATGAGCCTATTGGTAATGGAGCCCGATTATCTTCCCGATTCAGAAGTTTTGTTTCAATAATGTTTGGATCCATATAAGTGGATGCATAGTTGATTTGATGCTATCACTTATCCATTGAGACCTTTGTTGCACAAACAACATCATTTGCTAAACGGCCTACCAATTGACCTCATGTACTGCACAAATGTATGCAAAAAATAGACCAAATTTTTCCCTAATTGACCTTCCACACCTCTTCGGTGTACTCATTGTATACCAAGGTGCGATTGCTAGTAATATTTATGTATGAATTTCTATTATTTTATTTTTGTAGGGCTTTGTTATTTTTAGATAAGTAGTTACACATAATGTCAGGACGAAAATCTAGCACTCATTCATATGTAATGGCAATCCCCCTAATAACCACTAGGCTAGCAATCACAAATGTAACTTGCAAGGAAAAGAGATTAATTTTCATTAAAGAAGATGTTTATTTATATGTTGGATATTGTCCTCTTCAAGTTTAACTATTTAACAAAAGTGCCATACAGAAGCAGACTGTAACCACATCTCATACTCACTATTGCAAAAAGTACACCACAAAAAGCTCAAAACACCTAAACCAACTTTACCTTAGTTTTCCACTCAATGAGAAGGTTCATTTACATGTTCCATTGCTTACAACAAGTAGCAATATCATGACAATCAAAAATTCCAAAAAGTGGTAAACAACAAATCCTTGTCCTATCCCAAAGGCATTGCATCTTGGACCAAAGAAAGCACACATAATCCCAACACAACACATGTTTTGGCAAAAATAAACTAAAAGACACAAGTCATATGTCTATTCAAATGCAAATGATAGTCAAAGTGTAAGCTTGACAAAATCTCTTCAAAACAAGAGAATTGTAAGGTGAACAAACAAAGGCAACACTTTAAGGAAAAACATTGTGTACCAATTGTTAAATGGCAGTTCAATATTTGATGAAAACATTTTGGTACAAGCCAATGCCATAACAATGGGAATGACAGCTTTTCACAGTTTTAATATTTGTTCTAAAAGAGCCACCCAAGTTCCCTATGGATACATCATTCGCGTACACACATGGGACCCGGGGCAGCTAGGACACTCCCTAGGCACTCCCAGGCGCCAAACCGTCATAGGCACAATCTTTTTAATGAAAAAACACCAAAAAATCCCTAAAAAGTTCCCTAAACCTAAGATGCACTCCTCATTGTAAACACTTCATTTCTCTCAAACACACCCTTGCTAAGCCATTTTTGCATTTTGAAAGGTCGTTGGTTTCTTTTGAAGGTGATCGATCACAAAGTGCCAAAGAGGTGAAGATAACTTGCACAAGGGAGATCTAGTCATCTAAGGTAAGCATTTTAACTAATTCTTTTAGTTTTTTAACAAAAAAATTCGAGTTTTTGATGAATTTTTTTAAGCTCTTGATAAAAAAATTAAGTTTTAAAAAAAAAAAACTAGAAAAAGGAAACAAGTTTCAAGATTTTTTATAATATTTTCGGGTGTTTGTTTCGAACTTTTATTAGTTTATACATATTGTAGGGTTGCATTTATTTATTTATTTACTTAATTTAAAATTTTATAATTTCTTATAACAACAAATTCAAATTGCAATCTATCTGGAATGGCCACTAATTCAAGTTCAATGGGTATTGAAACAAACAATTTAAATATGATGAAGCATCTCATTTATGGAAATATATTACGATGTTTGATCAACTTCCAAGAGGTGGGGCTTTTATTTGGAATTATAATGAGTGTGGAGTCCAATTTAAGTGCTCATATAGTCAAGTGTCACTTATGTGCTATAAGTGTGTGTGGGATTAGATTTTGTGAAACACGGAATAAGAAGGGGTTGCCAAAAGAAAAAATTATGGCATTCATTAAAAAAAAAGAAGTTGATGTTCTCAGTGAGAGAAAAACTAAAATCGCATCCTTTAGCAAAGAAAACAGCAATGGAGACACCTACAGATTCAGTAATGGCCTCCCAACATCCTTTCTTGGAGACACCCTCTATCCAAGAAGAAGATCCCTCCCCTTCCAACAAAAGAGGCCCATTGGTTAAGGCATTTCAAAATGAAACAAGAGACATTGCAGAGGAAAAATTGGATGTTGCATTTATGTCAATAGCCTTCCTTTCAACTTGGTGAGATCGCCATATTGGCGAGAAATGGTGACAACAATCAATAATGGAACTTTTGGTTCCACAAGTCGTGGGTATGAAAAGGTGCGCACCACCTTATTGGCAAAAGAAATAAATATTGTAGAGACATCACTCAAACCAATTAGGGATTCTTGGATTGAAACAAGTGTGTCAATTATTTCTAATGGATGGAAATATTGCAAAAACCGACCTTCAATAAATATTATTGCAATGTCCCCCAAAGGGACAATGTTTTTGAAGGCGGTTGATTGTGAGGGGCAAACTAAGGATGCAAAATTCATTTATAAAATCCTCACTGAGTCCATAGAGATGGTGGGTCATGAAAATGTTGTCCAAGTCATTACGAACAATGTGAAAAATTGCAGGATTGCATGTGCTTTGGTTGAAGAAAGGTATGCACATATTTTTTGGACACCACATACCATGCACTCCCTTAATTTGGTGATGCAAGCAATTGGTACTCAAATAGAGTGGGTGAAAGTTATTTACACCAAGGGTGAGGAGATCCAAATGCTTGTGACAAACCATCATATGTCACAAGGCATTTTCAAGACTTTCCCGAATATGGAATTGTTAATGATAAATTTAATTCAATTATTTAATTTATTTTTAAATTTAATGTCATGCTTACTTATATGTTAATGTGTTATTAACTTAATTTCTACACAACATTAGGTTACTGAGACCTGATTCATATCACACGATCGTTTTGAGACGACTTGTGAAGGTGTGAGAGGCATTGGACGCCATGGTCATTAGCCACTAACGGAGTATTTGGAAGCGATCAAATTCAAAGAGGGCCCAAAAGGTCAAGTCATTGATTTTAGATGATGACCAATGGGCTCGTGTGGACTATGTTTTAAATTTCACTGAGCCTATTACGAGTATGATCAATTTTGTTGATACAGATCAGCCATGTTTGGAAGAAATCTATGATGGCATTGACTCCATAATAGAAAAATAAAGGTCATAATAGCACAAGAAAAAAGAATGATCCCAAAGAAATATTTTTCGGTGTGGAAAAAATCATTCATCACAGTTGGAACAAGATGAACACACCATTGCATCTCCTTGCATATGCATTATCCCCCAAATACTATAGCACAGAGATACTTTCTTTGCTAGAGAGAATTGCACCATTTAGAGATAGCGAATTTGGTAATGGGTACAAGTTGGCATTCCAAAGAATCTTCTCAGATCTAGAAGTGGTGGATAATGTTAGGAAAGAGGTTGGCAAGTTCATCTCAAGACGAAACCATAGTATTTGTGCTCTTCGAGACCAATACAATGAACATGTTCACACATGGTGGTACCTCCATGGACAAGATTATTTGTTCCTCCAACCTCTTGCAATCAAGATTCTATCACAAGTAAGCATTTTTTATTTTTTAACATTTCTAGACTTTAGTACTTACCATTCTTTAATTTCTTTTTGCATTTTTTATTTTTAAATTTTGTTGGTTTTCTCTCCAATTTCAACAAGTTGCAAGTTCTTTGGCTGAATGGAATTGGAGTACATACTCCTTTATCCACTCAGTGAAGCATAACCGGTTGGCTACAAAAAAAGTAGAAGACTTGGTTTATATCCATTCCAACTTGTGTCTCCTATCACATAAGCAAGATGACTACAAGGAAGGGGCAACGAAGCATCTATTATAGAGCTTGCTAGAGTCAATATAGATGATGATGAGGCTCTTACACATGATGTACCTAATGGGAGTGGCACTCCATTTGCTGCTTGTTCAAATGATGTTGAACCAAACAATAACCTTGTTCTAGTTCCTTTTGATGAAGATTGAAGACAATTATACAAAAAATATATTGTATTTATTTCAAATTTTGTACTCGTAATAATTTTCATTTGAATCATCCTAGACATATATGATATATGACATAATATTGAAATTTTGAACTACAATTTACATTTATCTTTATCACTACCATTGATCAATGATAAAGTATCATACTATCAAATACTTTTACAATTTTGTATATTTTTTTAAATTTTTTGCATATATATAATACAACCAAGAAAAGTTTCTAAGGGCAAAATGGACACTCACTAAAAAAATCCTACCGAAGCCAGTTGATCTAAAGAAATAGAAGGCCTAATTAGTGACACTATATATCTCAGTGAAGATCTAGCACTATCGAAATTGAGAATCTCCCATCAAGGTAGAAATTATAATAGATATCAATACGGATGTCACACCCATAGATTACAAACTCAACAAATATTCACAAATGAAAACCTAAAACGTGAAATTCATAATCAAACTTGCAATTTGGCTAGAATGAAAAATAGAGGGAAAAAACATAATAAATACACTACAAATCTATAGCTTTTGCCTATATAAACAAATTCACCCTTGACATTTCCTCACACAACATTTGTAAGTTTGCTTGAGTGAACTTGAACAAGTTTGAAGCAAATTTGAGAAGTGAAATTGTGCAATTTTGGAATTCCAAGTCACAATTGTTTTCTTCTTTTTCTTCAAAAAATTGCAAGAATGTAATATCTTTCCAAAATGTTGGATCTAGATTTTCAAACATGTTCTCAATGCATTGAATTCAATTTACATTAATTTTAATTTTGATTTTAGTTGTTTATGAATGAAAATGCTAATTTTTTTTAGGTAGGGTTTAAGGTTTAGGCATTATAAAATGCTACTTTGATTAGATTAGTTCATGCTATTGCATCAATATGAATAGGAAAATTTTGGGTACAATTTGTTCTAGAATCAGATTCTAAATTAATTACCTGTGCATTCGAGAAAGGTTTAATTTTTCCATATCAAAATTGTTTGGAAATGGCAAAGAACAAACCAAGGTAATTCCAAGTCAAATATGGCAATTCAAAGGTGTTTTTGTCATAATTCTAGAAGTAGGCAAAAATTTCAATGCATTTTTTTACTTATTGACCACCAAAAAACCCTAAACATCATTTCTCATTTTGTGAATTTAATGAGTTGTTGGAAAAAGGAAAGAGACACTACTGCCAAAGGAATAGTGACTACAATATATAATAGGCTGCCTTGAAATTCCCTTTGAATCACGACTCCTATTGGATATACTTGCAATAAAACCTAGCATTATGGCATCTCCATCCCTCTCCCCCAGGTATCTCAATGCGACTTATTAAAGCAGAAGCATCTTGGACAAATTGGCAATGACCATCAACAAAAAAAAAATTGTTTGTGTTTTCTTTGTTTGTGTGTCTTTCGGGTGTTTGGACTTCGGAGAACAACCCAACTTCAATTTGAAGGATATTTAAATTTAAATATATTCCCCTCCAAGTTTGGGCACCCTATACATACGAAAGATTCATTGGTTGCAAGTCCAAGTTTACCAATTTGTGGCATCATGATTACCTACATTATGGATTCAGTCATCTTGAATGAACTCATCATTTGCATGAGTCCCTCCTTGATTCATGCCCAATTTCTCAATCCATGTACTCAGTTCAGTTCAATTTTGCATGTCTGACTAACTAATTCTTCGAGGAAATTATTTTTTAAACATGGGAATTTGTAAATCTCATGCATTTGGGCATGGATTTTCACTTGGAATCAAAAATTGAGTTTAACTTTGCATGCTTGAGTGGAGATCCTCGTTGGCAATTGCAACTAGAGTTTAGCTCCTACTTTTTCTCCTCTTTTTTAGTAGCCTTGTTTTGATGTGTCGCATGAATTTTGATTATTTTTGAAGCTTGAGATCCACATTATGGAGCCCATGCAATTATACTTTAGTTCCAAATTGAAGGAGTTATTTCCTAAAATTTATCCTATTTTCTCTCATACTCATGCTTTATAGTTGTAAATTGGAAATCTTCTCAGTTTTGGCACTCTATTGAAGATAATTATAAAAAGGGATAAAGGGAACTTGAAAAGGTTGGCCTCCAAAGTATTTTATTGCAGATTGAAGGTGAAATAAGGCATTGCAAATGTCCTTTGCAAATTTCGTGCCCATGGGAGAAGTTCAAAGTCAATAACTGGAGCTAGTGTTGGTATATGGCTACCTAGTTTTGACAATATTGTTATTAGATGTTTCAAATTGGATCTTCAATGTAGCTTTGGAGTTTTAGATCGAAGAAAAATAAATTTTTTAAGGGTTTATGCTGTCAAAAATCCCGAGTCCATATTGGGCAATGTTGTCTTTTTGTGTTAATAAAATCAACATGTTTGTTGTTCACTAGTTGCCTGTAAAATCAATATTCTTAAGAGTGGAGTGTTTCAGTTTTGTTTCTGATTTAAATCAGTAAATTGGTGTGATTTAAGAGCGTTTAAGGCTTGATAAAAGTCAGCAAGCAATAATTATGTTGTAGTAATTGAAGAATTTTCAAAATACCTAGTGAATGCTAAATATTAAAATAACATTGCATAAATCACACAATAATGAAAACTTTGAATGTGGAAGCATGTTGATGTTATAGCAGCTTCGGGCTCATCCTTCCAGCCACGAGTCAAGACATAAAATGGCATATAGCCTATCGGCTATTTATTTTATTGAGATAATTAAGTGAAGAGGCGCTTCACTTGGCAACAACTTAAAATCTAATTGGGCCGACCTTCCTTGTAATTCACATCTATTATTTGTAATTATATTTTTGTATTATGGCCGACCTTGTACATGAAGAGGTGCAACCTCTCTCACATTTGTATATATACAAGGTCATTTCCATCTTTTGGATAATGAAGCAAGTTCATTCATCATGATTTGCATTCAAGAAGAAGTTCGATCTTGAGCAGCAGACCATCATCTTGATACAGCGAATATATTTCAAGGAGAAATATATTCAAGAAGAAGTTCGATCTTGAGCAGCAGATCATCATATGGTGACAGCAGATTGATTTCAAGGAGAAACATACTTATTTTGTTTCTACGCATCTAGGAGAGGTGCTATTGTTTCTTTGTATCAAAATCGGCCTTGTGCTGGGCCTGAGTTGTAAGCAGATTTCTGCTCTTATCTCTACAATAAATAAGCGATATATTTGCTGGGATTTTTCTCCCTCGAGTTGGAGGGTTTTCCCAGGGTATCTTGTGGTGTTCATTGTCTTATGTGTTGCATTTTCTGATTGCTTTCATGTCTGATCATAAAAACTAACAAAGCACACATAGATAATTACACCTTGAAATCTGTTTTTCATTCCTTCGAACAACTTACAAGGAAACCTCCACAGCTGATACAACTCATAGCTGCAAGGAAATCAACAACATGAATTGTGTTGTTACATACACTTTTTAAGTCCTTTGAAAAACTTAGACTTTCATTCCTTCAAAAGACAATCTGTATATCAAACTTGTATCTTGCTCCTATCTTTATACTAATTCAGCTAAAAATCTAATCTTCCAAAGATCTGCTTTACTTACAAAAAGCACCCTTATTACTTATAAGAACGAGATGGAAGATAAGTCTATAAATTTATCTACACTTTATTTAGACTTATTTAGCTAAATAAAAGACTTTCACTTTTGCACCAAAAGTGAAATGCAAAATAGAATATCTCAAACCACTCTGAACTTTTCCCCACACGTTCACACTGAACCTATGCAGAAGTTCCTATCCAAGCTAAAAACTCCGCACTCCCTCTTAGCGAGAAAGACATTCTATACCAATCCGATTCCCTTTTGTTAAGGGCTTGTTCAGAATATTAGTTGACTGTTGATCAATGGAGATGTACTAGAGCTTAACTAGTCCCTTATGAACCCTATCTCTAATGAAGTAATATCTGATCTCTATGTGCTTGGACCTATCAATGAAACACTAGATTCTCTAAGAGTTTGACATAACCATAATTATCACAGTAAATGACTATGGGATCCAACTATCAATCAAACAACCCTACAAGTAATTTGTGAAGCCACATGGCCTCACAACTGGCAATACTAGTTGCCATATACCATACCTCTATTGTGCTTAGTGCCACTAAATTTTGCTTCATGCTTAACAAGGATACCAATTGAACCCAAGCTAAAGCAACACCCTAAGGTTCTCTTCCTATCTGCTGCATTAACTGCCCAATCAAAATCTATATACCCCTGCAACTTCACTTCAACATCTCCAAGATATCTTACACCATACTCCACTGTGCCCTTCAAATATCTGAGCACATGTTTTGCTGCTACCCAATGCTCCTGCATGGGCTCCACCATGAACTAACTCAAGGTGTTCACTACAAAACATATATCCAGTCTGGTGTTGACCATGATGAAAACCAGTTTCTAGCACCATGTGTAATTGTCATGTCCCCAATTTGGGACCTATTTCCAGCTGGCGGGAAAAAGAGCATTTTTAAATGCTAACTCAAATAATATTAAATAATAAATAATTATTAAATAATAACATTTAAACTTATATTCTGGCTGACCCTTTTGTTGGCGCAATAATTTAATATTTGAATTTGCTCGTTGTGAGGCCGACCCCTTGGTTGGCAATGTTTTTAAGCAAGTTCTTCTGATTTGTTTTGGCATCAGATATCATGATTTTGAGTTGGAGTGTAGCTTCCAGGCTTTCAAGGACATAGTCTCCTATCAGTCGACCAGGTGAGACAACACCCCCACACTGGCAACTCATGATTTTCTATCCATTCGCATATCACACAGGTCTCTATTCTTCTGAGGAGCGATCAGGGAGTTTTGTTGTGAAGCCTCCTGTATTCCTTACCATCGCATCTTCTACTTTGTGTTCACGGGTTTAGAGGATCACACCATTGGAGGATATCAGTCAGAAAAGGAAGGTCACAGAAATAATACTGGGCACAATCACCTGTTCAAACTCGCAGTGAGATCACGTATCTTGCAATATCGAACATTCCTGAAATTTGATGTTTAATATATCCGCCAGTTAATTATCAGGAAGGGCTTTGTTTGCCGACATTAATCAAGCCCGTTAATCTGACATATTCAGAGTTGAGGAACCAGCGACCTCAGTCATTCCAGATTGATCAATATATTCTCAGATCGCAGGCAACAATCCCGGAGCTCTCAACACGATTTCCTAACTGGTGCGGCAACCAGTGATCCATTGTAAAATGCGTCTTTCCCAGGAATCTCACGACAACAGTCGGCATCACCTAAACACACCCTGCTTCTCCTGCCAAGGCATTGAAACCACGGGATCTCGCCATCTGTAGGTGGTTGTTCAGGCTCAAGTATATCAGACAGAAGGGATACCGCCATTGCTTTGGCTCAGGGTCATTGGATGCCAATCGGAGTGCATATATCTGAACTGAGATTGATACTTCAAGTTCAGGGGTCTCATCACTGATCTGGTTTTATCAGTTGCTCTATGTAAATCTGAATTTCAATCTTTGAGTGTCTGGCAGTACTGTGTGTTTCTTGTGACTCATTGTGTTTAGTCATCATTATAGATCTGCTAATCTGATATTAAATATTCTGTGTAAACACCTGCTAATACTAAATTTACAGATCTGAGTGTTGAAGTCCAGTTCGAGTATCTATTTGTTGTGTAAAGTAGAATCGGGCCTCTTACAGTAATCCATTGTCTACAAGTACCCTACACTTAGGGGCAGGCCCCATTGTATCCAATCCTCACTATTATCAACCATCCTCATCATTATCCATCACACGTGTTTTCCTAGGCACTAGGCACTCATGGGCTCCCCCGGGAACGACCAGGCACGGCCCTGCCACCCTAGGTACCCTGTGGGTATGTCTAGGACGTATCCATAGGATACACAAGTCGGCAGGGTTACGCCCTGCCCAACTCAGATCTGATCCCACTCCCACTTCCTTTTGATACAGCAACATTACTGATACATAGAGGACCCAGTAACATAGTTTAAAATTATTAAATTCAATTGAAGAGTTTCATATTGGCATTTTTTGAGCCTCTGTTTTTCAGTGAATTGATAATTGAAATAGAATTAAATACTCGTAATAAATTTGAACCTAATTTATTTTTAATCTCTAAGGTCAAATCTACTGTTTATTTCCTGAACAGTTGTCTTTTTGTTATTTCTTCTATAGTGAGTTCAGATTAGATTTTATATGTATTGAATTCAATTCAATTTTGGCTTTATTTCAATTACATTTTGTTGCTCAATGAGTTATTGAACTACTTGTTCTAGACTCTACGTAGGTGTGTACTAAGGCAACAGTGCACAAAAAAAGCACTGCTAATAATCCTTTATTGTAGTCAAGGAATTATTATCAGCATTCATAAAAAACAGATTTGTAATCATACTTAACTGACCATTTTAGAAACCCTTACATTTGAGAAGCTATCAAACTATTGCAGTTTTTTCTGTTGAGACATGATGCATCGATTCCAAGTTGAGTAATGGTGTATATTAGCAGAACATGATCTTTTCAGCAAATAATCAAGGAAAATTGTGCTGATATCTACCATCATCCAGTGAAGAGCATAGCTTTAGTAAATCATTCACACTCATCTAACCACAACATTTGTATAGAATATATTAAATTTCTATAGGAGGATTATTTCATGAAGATGAAGCTAAGGGAAGCTACAGAATAAGAAAGCATACCAACAATCTCAACAAAAAACTGAAGTTTTGGATCATAGCGACACCTAGCTGCCCATCGTTCATATGCTCAGGCCAAAACCAGAATTAATTAATAAGGTGAAGTTTTTTAATGCTTGTGCAGAAATTATTAATTATTCTTCATGCATTATACGTACCCTCCATGATGCTTGTAATGTATCCACATATCATGTTGTAATTTGGAGTTGTCTATAGTTATAGTACTAATATCTATAATTGTCGTTTGAAATGTATATAAAAAGAAACTGTGCCCCAATACATTGACCTGACTTCTCTTCTATGCATTTTTTTCTCAAAAAATTGTTCTCTAAACATTGTGGAAGGCAGAAGCTTAAAGTCTATAAGACATGTCCAGTCTTTTTTAGTTTGGGAAAATAGAAAAATGTAAAAACTTTATTTATGGAACATTACACATACACGAACTTAATCATCTCTTTCCTTCTATAATCCTATGACAGATCTAAGATTTTGTATATATCCCTGCCCAAAACTAGAAGAAATATATTTGACTTTTCATTTTTTTCCAGGGGATTTTTCGTGTCATTTCTTTTCTGGTCTTAAAAAAAAAAAAAATTCAACATAATGCGTGAAAGAGGTAGTGATTACAAGGGCCTTACCATGCCATAATCAGTAACAATCATTGAAACGTAGTCAGCAGGTGTTGCATCATAACTGTCAGAATCAACACCAAAACATAACAATTAGCCTCTGAAAACCTACTGACTCTGAAACAGGTTTAAACGTAAAGCTAAATTTACTTTTACAAGAGAACAGAGAACACACGTTAGATTTAGTAGTCGTAGGGATTCATTATGTGTCCAACCCTCTAGCTGATTTAACTCTTTCCTTCCTTGAACCTTTGCAAGAACATCTGGGTCGCCTGCAAACAGATTCAGCACATATACCATAAACTATAAATGTAACGCAACCCTTTCCATTCTTTGAGGAATAATGCACGACACCACGAAAATAGCATAATTTGAGAAGTGTCTTAAGATTATGCATATTCACTGGAAATGCAGTGAGAAAAGTTACTAAAGCAAAAATCCTATCTTCAAAAATCTAAAGACCAAATTTCGCAAATGTAAAAGAAAGGGGATCATAAAAGAATACCTAATCACATAACTTATGCATTTTATGTCACAAACATTAAAATATTTTTGACAGAGATCACGTCAAGACAAGTCACCTAATTCATTTGAGCAAATAGAATCAAGTTGAACTCTTTCATGGAACTTGTAAGCTTCACAGCAAATTAACACAGGAACATGTGATGCATGAGCCACCATTGCTACACAAGCTGTACCCACTCTTGAATAAACTGTTCCATTTGATAAAACTGAAGCAGCTCCAAGGAAAACTTTTGTTACTTCTTGCATAATATAGGAAATTGCATTTATATGAGTGTATGTGCAGTTGAGACCACCAGCCAACAACTTCCGAAGCATTGTTTTTCCTTCAAGTTTTGGCCTTGAGTCCACTACAACAACACGGAACTTCCTCCCTAATTCATGAGCATGTAATAGTATCATCTCCACAACAGAAGATGACCCATATGTAAGCAAAACATCCCCATCCCTTATCTTTGTTACTGCATGCTTTACTATGACTCTGTCTGCAAATACAATCTTCTCATATATAAACCGATTTATATCTGAGAGAAGTGAGGCCTTTGCTTCTGATTCTGAGAGAGTTACTGCTAATTTAGCAATCCGTGCCTTCAAGAATTTAATGGCATTGCCCATGCTAATTGATAGGGGCCTGCATGTGATAAGAAATGAAATGTAACTATTGACCTTTGCAGTTAAATCACGTACCAAGGTTTTCTCAGGTGGCACAACATAGTCTTTAATAGCTTCTCGAAAAGCAGAAAGCATTTCTACACATCGAGCATTTCCACCAACTATGTCTCCTGTCAAATATTGCAACCCAACCTAACAGAGAATAGAGCAGCACTCAGAAAACACTAATGAAATATATTCTATGGATGTGCCATGGAGCTATAATTCAGTGTAGTCTTTTTTTAATACATACAGAAATAGAAAACTGCAAATAACCACACGGAAGAAGAAAACCCGAAAACAATGTAAGCGAAAAATAATTAAAACTCATCAATCAGTTGTCCTAATTTGTGTGCAATCATCTGCCAAAGTATATGTGCATATTAAGAGCAATACCTTGTAGACAGCAGGATGAGGGTGCAGAGGATCTTCTTGAAAGAACTTAGCTTCAAGGGCAGGAAGTTGTCTACCATGCAAAAACTGTGGCAAATGCCTAAAGAGTTCAACTCTATTTTTAGTTTCAGTCTGTTCAACTAATGAGCGTCTCTTTGCCTTTGCTACACGATGTTCATCATCAAATTGCATCCGTGGAGCTGGTATATCTTTCTTTTTATCTTTATCTGAACTCCTTTCTGTCGACTTTTTCTCTGAAATTGTGACTGACCTTTTATCTACACTACTGTCTTTCTTCTGAGGGGGAGGCTTTGGAACCTTCGCCTCTTTTGCTGTAACTGTTGGTCCTCCATCTCCACCCTTGTTTCCCCCTACATTAAATACTCATAAAACATTACCATTACAAGCAACTTATCAGGCAAATCAGTCAAAGCAACTTCAAATGTTTAAAGTGAAAATTCCATTGGCATAAATCCTGATCTACAATAAAAAGAAGTGACTCGAAATTCAAAGAATAAGACACCATACAACTTGATCTTAGGCTATCTGTTAAATACACTATTACCAAATTCTAATGTAAGAAGACGTATCATGGACATAACAAGCACATGAAAAATTTCAAACATATACAAGATTTTTGCTACAGAAGAGATTCATCATAATTAGGTAAATGGCTGTAGCTATGCCAACTAAGATTGAAGGAAAAAAACATGTTTTTGAAAACAACACATTATGTTAGGTCCAACAATGAATTCAAAGAAAGTATTACATGCATGATATATGATCTCCATCCCTCTATCAAAGGAGATAATGTCAAGAAAACACCATCGCTCACTGAAATTCCAAAGCAGAATTGAGGGTATGATCACCTTACACCCAAAGTAGAAATTTGTAAAGGAATTTCAGAAATAAAAAGCCACCCACCAAACAAGAAGTTAACCCTACTAATATCAAGGGGTGAAATGCCTTGGGAAAAGGGAAATTAACATACAGTGACAAAATCTATGAAACAATGCATGCCAGACATTGAGAAGGTCACATAAGTATATAATGTTGTGAAGTAGCAACATAAATAATACACACAAAACTGACTGTGATCGGACGACATAAACTGCCAGTTCATAAAGGTAGACAAAAAGTACAAACAATGAACCACATATAAAAACTCGAATATACTTTAAGCAAAAGAGAGATATTAAAAACTTAGCATCTTAATAGAGGTTAATCATTTTAAGGGAAGTTAGTGCTGTAGCCTGCTTTAGCAACAGTTTTATCATTATTTGATTATTCATTAAATAATAATCCTGTGGATTTCTAGGATTTGATTAAATAAAAAAAGAATTTCTTTTCACTTCTGAATTACTAAATGATTAATGATGATTGATGTCGGTAAGTGTAATTTATAATTTTGAAGATAATATGCTATTCTGGTTTAGCAAGTTTACAGTTTTACTGATGCTGTACATTATTTTGCAACATTTTAAATGGTTAAAACTTAATAAATATAAATCTGATTTTGTTAATGGTTATTTATAGTCAGTACCAAGCATGTTTCATGTCCATGTGCACATGCTCAAGACATGACGACACCACCAAGCAGGAATCCTATGGCAATGGCAAGAGATGTCATGATCCAATGCCATCAACAAAGACCTCGAACACACACCATGAACTGGTTCCATGCTTGCAAACTTTATGTCTGAATTAACTATGTGTACTCTGCATAGTCTTTAACTGTGTCACTGTGCATTATTCATTCAATTTGTCCTTGCTTGTAATGTCCCTTTTTTAATTTTTTCTTAAATATAATAAGATCTAACTAATAGTAAAACTTGTGCAGTCAAATATCAATAAGAATTCTCTGATTTTATTACTAACATAATGGTTGCTTTTAAATTAAATTTTTATTGTTTTGGACACTTAGAAATCAACTTAGATTTATGTCCAATATTTGTTCTTATAAAATTATTGAATTACTTGAAGTCGGCAGCAGTTTAACACAATGGAATGCTTTTAAAAATAACTTGAAATCTGCTTGAGTCGGGGGTTTCCATCCAACTCCGCAAGGAAAAGAAAAGGGCTTTCGTCCTTTAATTTTCAGGCCTGGAAGGGTTTCGTCCTCAAGCTGTTAGAACAAAATTTCTGCTCCACAAGAGATAGAATCAAATAGATAAAAATGTCTTCAATGATGCCCCTCGATCCTCCTTGCTTGACTTCTTTTATACCCCTTTCTTCCGAAAAATTGGCGCCACCCTCCCTTTGTCTTTTAGCAACAATTAATTGTAATTAACTTTTTGTCTTTCTTCTTAAAACAGGCGCTGCTTCTTGGACCCGTGATTTTGTTTAAATTGTTTTTTCTTTTATAAAACATCTTAATGAATGGTAAGATAGAACCTTTGGACAGCAATCAATAGGAAATAGAAACACAGCATTCTGCAAGAAAAAGGCCGTCCCTAGTAAAACTATGGAGGGGGCATTAAATTGCTTGTGTCATATTTGTGTAGCATGGATCAGTGTGTCACTTGTGGGAATTACAACCTGGTCACTTGGGACTCTTTGAGTTATCAAGGGCGTATGTGTTTGGAAGGTAATGGATTTTTAAGAAATTAAAAAAAATATTACATATCATAAAATCTTAAACTACCATAGATCCCTAACTTAAAGTAGTGCTAAATTATTCAAAAAGAAATCATTTGAGGCTAACACCTCTTTTGGAGACTGTAGTTGCATGGCAAGGACTGTGGTGGCCATGGTAAGCAGCAGGCTCAACCACACCACTTACCTTCACTTACTCTTTCTCTGATAGATCTATGTAAACGTCATACAGAACGGAGAGAGAGGTGTGGGTTTTGCGAGATGATGTGAATAAAAATCCTCGACTGGCCAGCTTTTAGGAGACACTTTGGAGGGTCTTTTTAATAAAGCTTTTTGGAGTTTGATGGGCATGAAAGAGTGGAGGCTGTGAGAGGAGGCCAGTGTCAGCACAAGTGTCTATGGAAGGAAAATGCTTTAATTCAAGATGCCTTCAGCATCTAGTCCACCATTTTCAGGTTGGTACTTTTTGTTTGTGCTTGGTGTTTTGGTTTAAAGCTTGACAACACTTGCTTATAACCTTATTGTATTTGAGAACGATGGCTGTTAAAAAGGCTTGAACTGTGTAAGTAAATAAACAGAGCACAACCTAGACATACAATGATAAATATGTAATGATTTTTTTCAGTAGAAGGAGCACAGCTCTGATTTTTGTGGCATCCATGAATAAATAGCAAGTGTTTGTGTTGCTCAGAGGTTTCAGCCCCATGACATCCGACAAGCCATTTTGATTGAGAGATGAATCCCTTGAATGCAACTCTACTATGGTCTTTCTATATGCGGCCTGCAACTATAAAGTATCGGATTGGTGTGTGTTATTACTGAAAACAGGTCATCTGACTTGATGAGTTATTAGGTGAAGAAGGTTTGAGATCTATGATTAATGTATTGTTTGATTTCAAATCAGATTTCAAATTTTATTACTTAGTTCTCGGTATAAAAATATGTCCCAAATCTACATCGTACAAGATAGTTCTAAAACCAAGACTCAGATTTCACATATGCATTTATATTCAAACTCAATAATGCATTTGTAAGTGTATATATATCACAGTAATGAGACTCGCCAGCACTCAACGAGTCCCAAGTCGAGTCACCCCGGCCGACCCAGCCGAGTCTAGGGGACTCGGACTCAGACTCGGCCGAGTCTGGACAAGTCCTGGCGAGACTCGCCAAGTCTCTTAGACTCGCCGGACTCACCGAGTCCGGGCGAATCCCGTCAAGCAAACTTCTGCAAAGGCAGGTTTGAAAAGTGCAAAAATTACATAAAATTTAGAGTTGAAACTTTTTTTTAACTTATTGTGAATGCAAAATGATGTACACCATGAAGGTTTGTATGGTTTTGGAGGTCTTAATTTGGGCTTGGTGGCGAGGGCTCCGCCCCTCGACCCCACCCTGTATCGCGACAAGGAGCGCTGCCCAAGACCCAGTGAGAGGCACTGCCCCTTGACCCTGCAAGGGGCGCTACCCCCAAACCCCCGCAAGGGGTATTGCCCCTTGAACCCACTAGGGGTGCTGCCCCCAAACCCCCCTTGACCCCATTAGGGGCACTGCCCCTCAACCCCATTGGGGCAATTGCCCTCAAACTTGAGATTATGGCTGCTGCATCATCCAAGACCTATCTTAGACGCATTCGTAGGAAGGATGCAAGGTCCTTTGAGCCATAGACTTCTAGTTATTGTTTTGAATCTTTTGATATTTCATATTTGTTTGGAACATTTGATGTCATGGATTTCATATTCCATGAGTTTTGTATACATTTGAGTCTTTGACTATATATCTAAGTGTGCTATTTCATTTAGCAGCTCAGCTACAATTTGTGTTTATACTTATGTGATCGATGTATACTTGTGTTAATGACGAGGACCTTGATTGGGTTGACCAGGCAAATAGAGAGGTTGAGGCTATAGCCATAGCAGAGGAGGAGGCTAGAGCACGAGCAGACACAACCACAACTAATGTTGGTGAGGGTGGCATGGAGTCACATTCAGAGACTATGGTTGCAGCTGCTACATCATCCAAGACCCACCTTAGATGCCTTTGTAGGAAGGATGCAGGCTCCTTTGAGCCATAGACTTATAGTTATTGCTTTGATATTTCATATTTGTTTGGAACATTTGAGGTCATGGATTTCATATTCCATGAGTTTTGTATACATTTGAATATATTTAGATATCTAAGTGTGTGCTATTTCCTTCAGCAGCTCAACTACAATTTGTGTTTTTACTTATGTGATCGATGTATACTTGTTTATATGATCAAATTAGCTTCTATTTAATGATGTTATTGTGTCTTTAAGGTTTATTTAATAAAGGGTGCATGAAACAAGTTTTAAATCCTTAAAAATCTCTAAATTTCTTGGGTTTTTCATTTTGCCGAGTCTGCACCGAGTCCAGGTGCCAAGTCGAGTCCACACCGAGTCTGAGTCTCGTAACTATGACATATATTTACATATGCATGTACAAGCATATGTGTGTGTGGATGCAATACATCCTTCCCGTCTATGGCTTTAAATAACCTTGTTCTTAATCACCTTGTCCTTAATGGCGAAGTGGTATAATCAGGTAGTTATATTTTAAAAGAGTTCTAAATAGGTTGAAAGGGTGCATTCCACTATTGTATGCACTTATAGCTGATAAGTTGATTAGTGTTATGAACATGTAAACAGATTTTACAAATGTATAATTTTATGCAAACAAATTTTATACATGAATAACTTTTCTATATGTTTACATATGAATATGCACATATCTATATAGGGGTATATATTGTTGATGTTATAGCAGCTACGGTCTGCACTTCATCACACGAATTCCTAGAAGAAAAGACAAATTAAATGCATAGCCTTTCGGCTATTTAATTTATATCAAACAATATATATTTGTTAAGGGCCGACCCTTTATGGTGCGCTTATTCTTGTCTTAACGTGAGCCGACCTCAATATATATATTCATTGTTATAAGAAAGGCCAACCTAAATGAAGAGGCGCCTAAGATGTATAAATATAAGGTCATTATCATTGTATCATGAATTCGATTTAATCAAGCAAGTTCGCACCTTATCCTTCAAGAGCAGAAGTTCGCATTTATTGTTCAAGAGCAGAATTCGCATTCTTAGCAGCAGGTCCGATTTCAAGGAAGAACATACTCATTTGTATCTTGTGTGGTTAGAAGAGGTGCGACCTCTTTGCATTCATTATTGGCCATTGCTGGGCCTGAGTTGTAAGCAGATTTCTGCCATTATTCTATATTCAAGAAGAGATTCATTGCTGGGTTTTTCTCCCTCAAGAGGAGGGTTTTCCCAGGGTATCTTTGTGTGTTCATTGTCTTATGTGTTTCATTTTCTGTATGCCTTCGTTCTGCAAATCTGATCAATAATACACTAACATATATGTGTGTAGATATATGCCTGTATATATGTATCGATATATGAGTATCCATGTTTATACATAGATATCATAAAGATGCACACGTACATATATAGATACATATAAGGAAAGACAGCTGTGGTCAGTGTTAAACCAATGTGGGATTTCGAGGAATCACTATTGATGTAGGAACTTTATAAATATGATGCTAATACCATTATGGAACATGGAGTTGTTAACTAATCTATAGTTATATTGCTGAAAGTTCCAATTTTAAATTAAAACTCTTATGTGAAAATCAAAAAATACTGCTAAAAATTCACAAATTTTGCATCCATAAGGTTACTTTAACTTATGCAGTTGTATATATCCATGTATTTGTACCTATGAGAGCAGGCATGAACAAATACCCAAGTACCCATATTTCTCCCCAAAGATGGCCATGGTATCATCTTTGCCCTGCTTTGCTGTAGATTGATGTGAATAATATAGAACCAGCCCCATTAAAAAATATACATTTGCATTACATAATGTATCATAAGCACTCGGCCATATTTGTTGGTTTTAAAACTGCTTATTATAATTACGAGTCATTCCTATTTCACAACTTTAGCTTCATCATCACATTGCTTTAGAGTGTAGAACATTCGATGTGAATCTTACCTTTGTTATGTGTCGTTCTTACTTCACAATCTTAGCCTTATCATCACATTACTGAAGAGCACAGAATTATCGAGGCATCACTTTCCTCCATAATAAACAAAATTTCTTAAGAATAACATATTCAACCTTATGATTGACTATTGAGCGATGGTATATAGTTCTGGACCTCTTTTAGCCTTTTAGGTGTTGTTCCTTGAACAGTTCTTGGGTTGGGATTGTTAGATATTCTGCTGGTCTCTTAAATGGTGTTCTGGCACAACTACCAGGAAAATATTAGACTCTATCTTAGGGGCTGGATATATCTTATTATTAGTGTTTGTAACTCTAATTTTTGGCACAGGCTTAGATTATTTTTAGTCACCAATTTTAGGATAATTTTAGGCACTAATTTTGCCTAAGTTTAGGCACTGCTTTATTTTTGCCTTGTCTTTATTTTTGTTTTTAATTTTGCTTTATTTATAGGCAAACTAAAACATTTTTCCCAGGTGCACTGCAAACTTATTTTTAGGGTTTCTTTGGGATGAAGGCATCAACTAAAAATAAGACGTTTGCATCACTTTTGGATCGCTCAAGTTGGAGGTCTATTTTAGACCCTGGGCACTCACTATTTTGTAATCAAACTGCAGAGAAAAAAACTCAGAAAAAAAAATCTTTGTTTGGATGGCAAGTGATCAAAAGTTTTATTTGTTTGTTTTCATTTTTGTACTTTCAGACACTTGTGTATACAGGTTATAGAACTCAGAATTGCACGTTTAATCAAATTTTAAGTTAGACAATTTATTTCAAACCCTCAAGTGCAGAATCTGCATACCATGTGCTGAATTTTAACATGGTATCAAAGCGTTGTTACTCAAATCCTAAGTCCATGAATGCAAGTGTTGCTAACTGTCATGTCCCCGAAATTGTAACACTAAAATCTAAAGCATTGAAATGCAAGTAAATAACTAAAAAATAATAACAATATAAATATGTATATTAACAACTTAAATATTATTATTATTATAATCATTATAATATAAATATTGAAATATATATAAAAAACTAATATGAAAATAAACATATAATATTTTAAATAAAATTAGTAAACAAATGTCGTATTAAAAGACAGCTCTATTAATAAACTAAGGCTGCAAATTTATGATGGGAATCGTAGGATGTGAAGGGGACAAAGGCAGCGGTCATTTACCCCAGGCAGCAATACTACGAATGAGAGAACAGCAGCGATTTAGATTTTGGAGTATTTACAAGCCAGCACTCATACCTAGTATGCAGCGATTATAATTGTAAGTGAGACATCGATTAAGGGCAAGCAGTGGTGTTTTGTTTAGAGAATAAAAGTTAATAAGGCAGGTTTGTTAATTAAGGGACAGAGACATAAAGATATAAATAAAGGAGAGTGTGGGAAGGAAAATATATATACAGATCTTAAAGAGATAAATACAGATTGGGAAAGAGATATAAAAGGAACAGAATCAGCAAGTATAATATATATATATATGTCCATGCAAGGGTTAGTATTATAAGTCTAGAAACTAATTAGTAATATATATATATATATATATATATATATATATATATATATATATATATATATATTTTCGATTATGTAATAATGATGCTTGCAGCAATTTTTATTTTTATTTTTAAAAAGGTGCAATGCACCCATATTATTAGGGGTAAACGCTTTTGACCGGAGCTATGAACCGGGTACAAGAAACCACAAGAAACGACCAAACCTGCGAGCACATTGGCCCAGCGAAGGCACAAGGCCTGCGAGCACTTTGGCCCAGCGAGGGTTTGAACAAAGGTGGTCGTCACTACAACCAAGCGACTTGACCACCGAACCACGCCCTTATCGGCATAACTGCTTGCAGCAATTATTGAGCCTTATAAGTAATTATGATTCTTTAATATAAATATGAATCATATTTATATTAAAGAATCATAATTACTTATAAGGCTCAATAATTGCTGCAAGCATCATTATTGCATAATCGACATCTTTATCCTATGATCAATCAAATGTAAGGTTGAAGGAAGCAAGTTAGGAGGATGTTGTTTACGGACCTCCCATGTTAAGTAGGCCACTCTGAGGGTGGAATTGTCTCGGTTCGGACGTTCCTACCACTCAAGGCCAAGGGGTGGGTTGTCTTGGTTAGACACTCGTGCTCTTGGGCTTAGATGGGTTGAGTAGTTTACAAGCACCCCTTTCAAGGCTCCCCTATCAAGCCAAACTATGACTGATTGTTAGGATGGATTCGAGGAGTCGCAATCATAAGGAGTATGGATAAAACAGCATGGATAGGAAAAGCAGATACAAGTGTATCCACTAAGTAGGCCACCCCAGGGGTGAATTGTCTTGGTTTGGACGTTCCCGTCGTTTGGGGCCAAGGGGTGGGTTGTCTTGGTTAGACGCTCGTGCTCTTGGGCTTAGATGGGTAGCTTCGGGCAGACTTATCATGTTTCTCATCCAAGTCCTATTATGATTAAGACTTCCACTATGCATTATGGATATTGGTAGTTTAGATAGTCTTGAAATAATTATGTATAGCTTAATAGATAAGGCATTTATTATGTTCTGATCAAATGAATTATATTTCCAATATTATCTAACATGATTGCAGGACCTAAACCAAGATTTATCTTGCTTGAAGCATTTAAGTGGTAAGTTATAACACTAACTACATTAAGTTTGTGATTCTAGGTCAAGATTTAGGGCAATCCCAAAAAGGGACATTACACTAACTGAGAGAGAGAGAGAGAGTTGCCAAAATATTTCAATGCCCTTACTTCAGTAATTACAGTAGACATGTGAAAAGTCATAGGGTGCGATGCCCTAGTTGCTCTAATGACTAAAGTGTTGAACTGCACTTGCGATATGTTGTTGATCTGATTTTAATTTCAGCTGATTTGTTCAATTTCCATGTATTCTAGCAGCCATTAACATGACTAGTCTAGGGACTGCCTAGACCTTGGAAATGCAGGTTGTAGATGTTGTTGGAAGAAGTTGATCTTTGGGTCTATGTGGAATCTATGTCGACACCTCCAATTGATATTGTTCAGTCAGCTGAACATAACAAGAAGGTGGCCAAGGCAAAGTAAATCATGAAACCAACAAAAGATATATATGATGCCTTGAACACTCTTTATCAAAGTGTGAACATCTCTCATAAGATGCTATTGAAGAACGGACTCAATGCCACATGCACGAGAGGCAAAGACACAACAGCCACCTTCCTAATGAAGATCACAAAACTTCGTGACTAGCTTGTAGCAATTGGGATTAAGTTGGATAATGAGTTGGTACTCATTGCCTTAAATGGGTTCTCTCCATCCTGAGAACCATTTGTTTGAGGTGTTTGTACTCATGAAAAGCTTCTAGCCTTTGGGAAGCTTTGGGATGATTTTATCTACGAAGAAACCAAACTTGAAGGTACTTCAATTAAATTGGAAAATAGTTAAAAATAATCCCTCATTGGGAAGATGAAGAAAAGTGGCAAGAAAGGACCTAGGAAGAGTCAAAAAGGAAAGCACCGTGATACAAATTATTCTCAATAAGGGAAGAAAGACTAGCTATATCAATTGTTTCAAGTACCAAAAATTTGGCCACTATGCTTCTCAATGACCTAAGAAGAAGGGGAAAGCCAAGCAATAGCAACAAAAGCATTTTTCAGGGAGTGGAAAAGCTTCAGCAATGGAAGAGCTTTTATCCATGATTGAGAATACCTTCCCCATGGTTTCATATTTACCCACTAACATCATTTCTAGTAAAGGGTGCTATGAGTGGTGCATCAAGACACATGACATCCAATTAAAAGGCTTTCAGCAGACTTCAAGAGAAAAATGTTGGTATGTAGGTAGAGCTTAGTAATGATGCCACATATCATATTACTAGGACTGAAACTATTTATTTTTGCATGTCTTCTAGTGATAGTCTTGATGTTTGTAATGTTCTTTATGTTCATAGACTAACAAAGAATTTCCTTTCAGTTTCAACCATGACAGATTTGAAGTGTGGTGCTGAATTTGATGATTGGCAAGTTACCATAAAAAAATCGCAACCATGATCCTAGTAAGTATTGGCCAAAAATATTCAAGAATTAAATCTTTACAAGCTGCTGATCCGATCAAGTAGGGAGCCTTGATAAATGACAGTGAAAGATTGTGCAAACTTTGGCACTAGAAATTTAGCCACTTGCACTATGGAGCTCTGCCTCTTTTTGAGGATATGGTGCATGGATTACCTAACTTCAAGGTAGAAAGTTTGGTGTATGCAAGGGATGTGCATTTGGAAACCACACAGAGACTATTTTTCCTAGCAATGAGCACAAGTCAAAAGGAATTCTAGATCTAATCTATTCAAATGTTTGTGGACCTACGTCAGCAACTTCATTGGCTGAAAATCTTTGTTATGTTTTCTGTTAGTTTTAGGATCAGAAGTTAAATAAGCAGATATAGAACAATTTTAAATAATTTGACACAGCATATACCCTGGGAAAACCCTCCAACTTGAGGGAGAAAAACCCAACAACAATATATCTCTTATATATTGAATAATGGAAAGCAATTTGCTTTTACAATGAGGCCAAGTACAAGGCCGAATCAATCAGCACCACACTTGATGCAATCTCAACAATAATATCGAACTTCTTGAATGATATCAATCTCTATAATATTGAACTCCAATATCAAACTCCTGCTGTAGATGAATTCGCACTTATCTCTTGAATGGAATAAACTGAATGATGGAATGAATGAACAGCACCTCTATTATATACAAATCAATGAGGAGGTCTCCAATAAACGCGTCCCTTCAAGATACAAAGTCGGCCTCAAATGAAAGGGTGTGACTTAACAAAAGATGACGATCTTTTAGATGATGTCGGCCTTGACAATAATATAAATTACATTGTAAATAAACCGACTCCAATAAATAAATGAATAGCCAACGGCTATATGAATTTATTGCTTATCGCCGCTAGAAGTATGAGGCCCGCGGCTACACATCAACACTCCCTCTTAGCTAGGGAGGAAGACTCCAGATATTCAAGTCATGGAGTCTCTCAACATGACACCCACAATGGCTACACCCATTTGTGGAAAAGAGCTCATCACAGAGTCACTCAACGTGATATCGTCCACCATGGCTACTCCCATGTATGGAAAGAAACATGTGCACAAGTGCCCATCACGGAGTCACTCAACGTGATGTCGTCATGGAGTCTCTCAACATGACGTCCAACATGGCTACTCCCAGAGGGTGGATAAACACAAGTACAAGGGAATCATCACGAAGTCTCTCAACGCGATGTGCTCATGGAGTCACTCAACATGACATCCACCATGGCTACTCCCAAAGGGTGGAACAAGGGCTTTCACCTCAAATTTCTCTATCACAGAGAAAGATGCATTAACAAGGGCTTACACCTCAAATTTCTCTATCACAGAGAAAGATGCATTAAAGCAAATCACAAGAGATCACTGATATTGAGTCTCCCTCTCAACAAGGGCTTCATTCTCCACAACTCCAAGCTTGTCTCGAAAATGCACAAACTTCACTCTTGAGAGAGGCTTGGTGAGAATATCAGTTGTTTGCTCATCAGTGCAAATATATCTCAACTGAATAGCTTTCCTCAATACCATATCTTTGATGCAATGGTACTTGATCTCAACATGTTTTGTTCTGTCATGAAACACTGGATTGACAGAAAGCTTCACACAACTTTGATTATCACAATGAACAACAATTGGCTCCAATGATTATCCAAACAATCCTGCAAGGAGCTTCCGAAGCCACACTACTTCTCGAGCTGCTACACATGCTACAATGTATTCTGCCTCTACAGTGCTTAGTGCTACTGAAGACCGCTTCCTGCTACACCAAGAAATCATCGCAGACCCAAGCTAAAGCAACATCCAGAGGTGCTCTCTTGATCAGCTACACTCCCTGCCCAATCAAAATCAAAATAACCTTGCAACTGTAGATCTACACTAGAAGTATATCTCAAGCCATATCCAACTGTGTCATGCAAGTATCTCAAGATATGCTTAGCTGCAACTAGATGAATTTGCCTTGGTTCACACATGAACTGACTAAGTGCACTCACTGCATAGCAAATATCTAGTCTAGTATTGACTAGATACATCAATGATCCAATCAATTGTTTGTACATAGTGGGATCCACCAGATCTGAACTAGCCACAGACTCACTTAACTTCTTCAAATTGGTTTCCAACGGTGTAGACATGGATTTGCAATCCATCATACCAAACCTCTTCAAGATGTCTTTAGTATACTTCCCTTGACTCAGAATAATCTCATTGGGTCTCTACCACACTTCAAACCCTAGGAAGTAATGCATATATCCAAGATCCTTCATCTCGAATTCAGACGCTAACTCCTTGCAATTGATAATGAGATATTCTACTTCAGTAAGAAATAGATCATCAACATAAAGAACCAAGATTAATGCCTCACCATCAACTACCTTGAAGTAAAGATTTGAATCAGCATCATTCTTGGAGAAGCCCAAGCTCATCAAGTATCGATCAATCCTCTCATACCAAGCACGAGGAGCCTGCTTAAGACCATACAAAGCCTTCTTCAATTTACAAACATGAGACTCCTTCCCATGAATCTCAAAGCCATCAGGTTGCTCAATGTATACCTCTTCTTTAATCACGCCATTAAGGAATGTTGTCTTCACATCCATCTGATGTAGCTTCCATCCCTTAGCTACTGCAATAGCAATAATGGTCCTGATGGATGTATAACGAGCAACCAAAGTAAAGGTTTCTTCATAATCTATTCCCTCTTTCTGAGAGAATCCTCTAGCCACAAATCTAGCTTTGTACTTCTCAATGCTTCCATCAGCCACATGCTTGATCTTGAAAAGCCATTTGGAAGATACAACTAATTTCCCTTCAGGTCTTGGTACAATATCCCAAACATCATTCTTGATGATAGATTGATATTCTTCAGCCATAGCATCTCTCCATACTTGCTGACTTGATGCTTCCTCAACACTGGAAGGCTCAGATTCAATGATATGACTCATTAATGCAACATAGCTTGGAAACTTCTGTGGTCTTTTGCTTTCTCCAAATGTTCCTCTAGGAGCTGCAAACTTTTCTGCCTCCTACATTGTTTGCCTAGCCCATAGTGGTCTCTTTCGACCTATGACAATATCTCTTGTCCCATCAGTTGGTTCCAAAGGCTCAATTGGATCACCATCCTCTTCTGGTTCAATAGACTCTCTTTGAATCTCAGGAGAATGATCAACATCCATGTCCTGAGGAGTCTCCTGATCTTCATTATCTATCTCCATGTATGAACCTATAGATCTTTTGAAAGCAACATCTTCTTCAAAAGTGACATCCCTGTTGATCTCTATCTGTTTCTGACCTGGAATGTAAATCCTGTAGGCTTTTGAAGATTCACTGTAACCCACAAATATTCCTTTCTTGCCAGATGGTTCTAACTTAGATCTCTTATCTTTAGGTACATGGATGTAAACAAGACAACCAAAGATTCTCAAATGACTAACCTCAGGCTTCACACCTGGAAAGGCTTCTTCAGGAGTCATATTCTCCAAGATACGATGAGGGCTCTGATTTTGAACATACACTACAATTCTAGATGCTTCTGCCCAAAGGAAGGTCTGCAGGTCTTGATCATGGATCATAGCTTTAGCTGCATCCACAATGGATTTGTTCTTCCTTTCTGCAACACCGTTTTGTTGTGGATTGTAAGGGACACAAAACTCCCTCTTAATCCCTGCCTCGATACAAAAGTTATGGAAGCCTCCAGAGATGTATTCTCCTTCGTTATCAAATCTTAGAACTTTGATCCTCTTCCCGAATAAATTCTCTACTTAAGCCTTAAACTCTTTGAATTTCTCAAGTACTTCGGATTCCTTAGGCTTTAAGAAATAAATCCAAGTCTTTCTAGAATAGTCATCAATAAAAATTACGTAATACCAAAAACCACTCAAATATGCAACAGACATTGGACCACACAAATCAGAATGAACAAGATCTAGAATACATTTTGATCTACTTTCACTACTATGAAAAGGACCTTTAGTATTCTTACCCAATGCGCATCCTCGGCAAGTACCATCATGCTCTTGACTGAGTTTTGGAAGGCCAGTGACCATCTTCCCCATGGATGGAAGAACTCTGAAATGGAGATGAGCAAGTCTTCTATGCCAAAGCTTGCTTGAACTGGTGGAATCATGCAACAATGCTTGCATTGGACGAATGGAAAGTCTATAAAGACTCTCTTGGCGAACACCAATCACTCGGGCTGTCTTGATGCTAGAGTTCTTCGGCCAAGCAAGAACTTTTCCCTCGAAAAATGCAACTTGATATCCTTTGTCCTCCAAAGCTGAAATTGAAACAACGTTCCTCTTGATACCTGGTACGAACAACACATTGCTCAAATGAAGAGAGATGTCGGAATCTAGGTGAAGAGAGGAGGCTCCAGCACCTTTCACTGAATAGCATGCATCATCTCCAATTATTACTTGAATGTTGGTATCTCTCTCCATCTAATCTGAAAGATGCTCTCTAAATCCAATAATGTGTCGAGAAGCGCCACTATCAATCAACCATGTGCTGCTATCGGTTGGAACATTGCTTGATAGGGCTGAGATAAATAGAAATCCGCTTGAATTATCTCTTGAGTCCTAAGGAGAGACATCACCCACATCCGCAGTAGAGGCATGTTGTTTTGGTCTTGTTGCACAATCTCTTGCATAGTGACCAAACTTGTCACATCTAAAGCACTATATATGGGAGAGATCCTTCTTCTTCTTAGATTCAAGAGCAGCATCCGATCTTCTGTCTCTATTCCTCTTGAAATTGCCTTTCCTTCCTTCTCTTCCTTTCCTCTTCGATGTTTGACCAGCAAGTACATGATTGTCTTCATTGTTAGAACTTCGTCCATTACCTCTTGCTACCAATCTTGACTCCTCTTGAATACAATCTGCTCTAAGGCAATCAAACTTTGGTAGCTTTGATCTTCCACTGATACCTTGGATGAATGGCTCCCAAGATTGAGGAAGACCGTTAAGTGCCAACATGACTAAGTCTTTATCATCAACCAAAAGACCAATGGCACAAAGCTGATCTCTCAACTCAGTGATCTTCATGAAGAAGGAGATGATTGAATCTCCTTTCGCCATCTTGATGTGATGAAGTTGTTGCCTCAATCCAAGAGCTCTGCTTGTATTATTGATCTCATATAGTTCCTCCAAGGTCTTGAACATCTCTCTAGCTGTCTTCAACTTGGAGATAATAGGCACAAGGTGATCCTTCACAGAATCAATCAATATCTTCTTGGCCTTTGTGCCATTCTTCCTCCATTGAGTCTGCTCAGTCTCATCGGAAGGTTCGAGTACCTCTTTCTCCACGAACTCAAGAATGTCATTTTCTTCCAATTCAATGAGAATTCTAAACTTCCAAGAGGTGAAGTTAGAGGCACCATCGAGTCTATCTTCAACCTTGAGACCATTCACCATTTTCGTAGTTAGGATAGACACACAAAGATGAGAATAATGGAGAAAGATAATGTCGCTTATATAAATTTATTCACGATCTTGCTTAAACCCGCTCTGATACCATGTTAGTTTTATGATCAGAAGTTAAATAAGCAGATATAGAACAATTTTAAATAATTTGACACAGCATATACCCTAGGAAAACCCTCCAACTTGACGGAGAAAAACCCAGCAACAATATATCTCTTATATATTGAATAATGGAAAGCAATTCGCTTTTACAATGAGGCCAAGTACAAGGCCGAATCAATCAGCACCACACTTGATGCAATCTCAACAATAATATCAAACTTCTTGAATGATATCGATCTCTATAATATTGAACTCCAATATCAAACTCCTATTGTAGATGAATTCGCACTTATCTCTTGAATGGAATAAACTGAATGATGGAATGAATGAACAGCACCTCTATTTTATACAAATCGATGAGGTCTCCAATAAACGCGTCCCTTCAAGATACAAAGTCGACCTCAAATGAAAGGGTGTGACTTAACAAAAGATGGCGATCTTTTAGATGATGTCGGCCTTGACAATAATATAAATTACATTGTAAATAAACCGACTCCAATAAATAAATGAATAGCCAACGGCTATATGAATTTATTGCTTATCGCCGCTAGAAGTATGAGGCCCACGGCTACACATCAACATTTTCTACATTGATTATTCTTCAAGAAACCTATATTTAATTCATGAAAACTAATGACAAGGTCTTTGAAAATTTTCAAGAGTTCAAAGCTATTACGGAAAGTCGAACAAGTAGAAGGATTAAAACTAAGTTACCAAATAAGAATTGGGCATGAGTTCAGGTACGTGGGTATAGTATGCTAGTACAACAAGTTTTGGGAGGACTAGGTACATTAAAGATATGTCCATACAAAAAAATATTAAAATCATAAATATATAATAATATTTAGATGATATAATAAAAATTAATAATATTAATATGCTATAATGTTAATAATTAATATTTATTTATTTTATGAAATAATATATACAACTAAATAGTAAATATGCATATTTAAATATAATTTAAAAATATTAACATTAATCTTTACAGAAAACTAAAATATTACAACATAAATAAATTAGAAATCATCGTTTGCTTCTTGAATAATAGGAAGTATGGTGAATATTTATCATTCCAAGGCCATGCTTCTAGTAATTTGAGTTTGATTAATTCAATCTATGAGGGAGATAGCATTAATCACACCAAATAGCACACTTTATTTTATGTTTATTGAGTTTCGATATACTTTTTTATTAGGTCATATGGGGGAAAGCTTATAGACACTTGATGCACAAGAATGCTACACTAAACGTTCCAATCAATAGGATAAGTTACACTAAGACATGTGAGGGAGAGTGGCAGACATGCCATGGTGCTAGGTTTTAGTGCTAATGTATCCAAGAGGAGTCGCAATTCAAAGATGATCTATTATATATTGTAGTTGTAATTCCTTTAGCATGCATGGCTCTTTCCTTATTCCTACAATTCAACAAACTCATGAAACGAGTGAAATGATGTCGTTTAGGGTTTTTGGTGGTTTATAAGTAAAGAAAAATGTGTCAAAATATTTTCCACCTTCTAGAATCATGACATACACCTTCAAATCGCCACATCAAACCTAGAATGGCTCAAGTTTTCTTTGTCGATTCCAAATGATTATAACTAAACCTTGGCTACATCCACAAGCAATTCGATTTAGAATCCAATTTTGGGAACAACCTGTTTTCTTGCCATTTCAATAGCCTAAGATTAAGGTGTTGAGGCCTAATCATAGAGGTGTGTATATCTCCAAGGACTTTGATTCTTTTCTTAAATATGTAAAGATCAAGAGGGAGTTGGCTATGCCTTAGAAGCCACAACAAAATGAGGTTGCCCAAAGAAAGAATAGGTCCATCATAAAGACTACTAAGTCTATAATTCTTGACTTTGATCTGCCAATGTTTCTTTGGGCTCAAGCATGCAACCATACAATATACATGTTAAACAAATGTCCTCACAAAATGTTGAAGGACAAAACTCCAAAAGAAGCCTTCATTGGAAGAAACCTAATGTTTCTCACTTTTGGGTGTTTGAATTCATGTGCCAAAAAAGAAATGAACCAAGTATGAACCCTCTAACCTGAAGTTATGAGATGCAATGAGTCTTCCAAGGCTTACAAGATCGATGTTTCACTACAAAAAGAGATAGTAGTAAGCAAAAATGTTAAGTTCGATGAAGACGCTTGGTGCTCTGTACCTCAAGATCCTCTTATGGAAGTTGAGGACAACAAACAGCATGTTGTTCCAAGTTCTAATCAGTAAAATACAACAGTTCCTACTGCTGATCAGCCAAGTTCTATTGAGGCTAAAGACACCTCAGCCCCAGCTAAAATAGGCAAGAAGCCTAAATGGCTTACCCGAACTTTACAAGAGGCACAAGAGCAAGTAGGAGCACCCAAAACTTCTTTCAGAGTGAGCCATCCACCTAAAAAGTTTCCAAAAGGACCTGGGAAAGGTCTGAGAGGAAAGGAGGAGAACTCAAATTCTTATCAACAAGGGAAGAAAGACTTGAGCCATATCAAGTGTTTCAAATGCCAAAATGGCCACTATCCCTTTTAAAAAAAATATTATTTTGCACAAATTCACCAAACGCTAACTAGCAATAAATGGTAATTCAAAATATCTCCAAGGGCTGCAATTTTTTACCACAAAAAATAGTGATTTCTCCCTGAAATATGGCATTGTTTCAAACTTTCAGCAATAATTTTGTCCTTAATTCTACCTTCATAAACTATCAAATTATCTTAGGTTATTGAGCAGCAAACTGTCCTTAAATGGTTGGTGCACTACCCCAATCTTGGACACCTCAAACTCTAATATAATTTGCAGTGATTTAACCCCGAGTGTTGGCACTATTTTCCAATTTGACTTTGCCCTCCAATCTGTCCTAAACAGATCTAAAACCGCCATGAGCTTTCCCAGGAATGGAGTAGTTGGAACCTTAAATTTAAAGATGTTATAAACCAATTACAAATTGCCATGAACCTTCACCGAGTCGCCCACTTGAAACCCCCAATGGTGGCAATGAAATCTAGAAAGATATATCTTGATTATCACCTGAAAATTTGAACAAATCTGCACAATGATGATTTCTGTGTGAAATCACTCCGAAGAATTGTGGGTTTTTGTCCTCCAATTCCAAAACTAGAGGGTTTTCATCATGAGGTTAATTGAACCAAAGTCCAATGCTCTGCCAAGGAGTAGAAATCAAAAAATAGAATGCTTGATCAATATGCTTCCTTCTCCTTGCTTGTCCTCTCTTAAATAGAGTTTTCCTCCAAAAGACATAACTCTTCAAATTTCCTTCATGACCTTTGATTGATATTTGAGAGGAATTATTAAAAATAAACTTTAATTATAAGAAACCTTTATTTTACATTTTAACTTTACTTAAGGCCCTCTGTATTATAATTTTAATCACATTCCTTAGCGCAAAATCCCCAAAACCCACGGAAAATGTTTGTTTTGGGTTTTAACTTGGCTTAATTTCAAAAAAAGGGACATTACAACATGCACTTGGGAAGCAAATCAAGACTGTTTTTTCTACTAGGAAGAATAGAACAAAAGGAATTCTAGATCCGACCCATAGTTTTTGTCAACCTATGCCAATAGCTTCATTGATTAGAAACATTTACTATGTTTCATTTGTTAATGTGTCATATCCCTTTTTCTTGGAATAAAATTATAAATACTATTATTTTAAGTTGAGCCTAGTAGTTTCTAATTTTGGGGGCAACTTAATAATATTATTATAATTAAAATAAAAGGTATTTTTAAACACTAGTATTAAAATATAAATTATTTTTAAATTAAAATTAAAATAATGTGCTTAAATACTTGGAGGGAAATTTAAACCCACAGGCTCGACTCAAAAAGGCATATCAAGGAGACACCTAGCTTCACTTCAGTTTCAAAATTTCATTTGGCATTTTCATTGCGAGCTGTGTGTTTGATTTTTCATCCAAGGATGAAAACCCTCTTGGTTCTCTTCTCTTGAGTTGAGGACGACAACCCTCAACATGGGCATTAGCAAATTCTAGATAGGATTTGCATGTTGAGCTAAATTGGACATTTGTGCAAACTTTCAGGTTTAGGTCATTCATATTTGCAAGCAAATAGTTGCTGATTTTGCTTGGAGCACTGGTATAATTCAGACATCACACCTTCATTGTTGTTAATTTTTCTTGGAGCGCTAGCATAATTCAGATATTGTGGGGGCTTGCATTGTGGTTCCATGCATGTTTTAGAGGTTATTAGCCTCAATTTATCACCCCTAATTGTTGTGATCCAGGCTCAGCCCTCTAAGAAGACTTTCGTGCATAATCAAGGGCAGATTTACATTGTTTGCGGAGCTGCGATCTGCATATTTCTTACACTATTGAGGGGTGCCAGCAGTTAGGAGACCATTTCACATGGTTTGAGGGTTTGTTTGGAGCACTGTACAGCAATTGGCATCACCCTGGTGCTGCGTCCAGCATTTATTATCGTATTTCGAGATGTGATCTGCTGTTTACAGGCTTCTATTGTGTGGCGCCAGCAGTGGGAAGAAGTTTGCAACACTTTGGATCACTGTTGGGTTACATTCTTGATCGCCAAACTTCATAATTTGTAATGTCCCCATATTAGAGACATAAAATGCATAGATTAAAATTTTGATTTTTAAAGATTGTTTGATAAAGAGCAATGAAAGATTGATGGGATAAAATAAATGAAATGCATTATTATCAACTAGTGCATAACTAACATAATCTGATATGACTTATTACTCCTGATCGGAATAGATCTTCGCCTTGTTTCCTCTTTTCTAACCTCTTTGGATGGTAGATTTACTGTGCAAAGGGCGTGTGAACGATCTCAAATTGGACTCCCTCAAGGTGTCCCACCCGTCTTGGGACCGTCCTTCAATGGATCGAATTACCAGCCTTTCCCTCCAAAAACTCCCTATCCTTGTTGAGCGCTAGCGAAAGGGAATTGTTTGGCCTGAGCCTATCCTTCAAGGTAAAGCCATAATCGCTTATTGAGACACAATAATTGCTGCAAGTAATATTATTGTGTCTAAAAATAACAGCCAATATTTTGTATATTAACTTAATTTCAGTGTTCCACAGAGTTTCCTGAAGGGGATGGGGGGACAAGGGATCTAAGTTTGGGGACGGCGGCGGGGTAGGCGGCAGGGGGGCGGTGCTGATATACATATGGTACTTGAATAACTAGTTATAAAAAGATGTTTAAGAATAATATTTCAAATTAAACTTTGGAAAATTAGTAAAATTACAAATACTAACATTTTGAATACTTGAAAAGTTGAATACTATTAAAATTTGACAAATGAAATTGTCGAATTTGAGATTTCTATTATATGATATCGAAAATATGACATGTCACATCAAAATATCATATCATAAAAATGATTACAATGAGTAGCATGATACATTGATATGAATCATAATCAAAATAAGTACAAAATACAAAAATGTAGTGAAGGGAGGCCTCTAATCATCTCCAAACTCCTCATCACTCGAACTACTGGAATCCTCGTGCTCAAGCTCTGCCAAACTAACACCAACCAGCCTTGCATCTGAAGCCGAAACTGAAGCATCCTCATCAATCTGTTATGGCTCCTTTGGCTCTACATCCCACTGTGCTGTTGGACTCTCTTTGTACAAAAGTGTTTTGCGGTCAATGAGACGCAAAGCACTATGCACAGCCACAAGCTTCGCTGCTCTCCTAGAGGTAAATTTGTTACTCTTAAGAGAGTGGATGAAGCTATATGTAGACCAGTTCCTCTCAACAACTGAAGAACTAGAAACCTGAGATAACAATCGAATGGCTAGAGTGGTAGTCAAAGATCCTGATCCATGGCAAGTCCACCACAAAATTGGGTCCTCCTGCACCATAGTTCGCATATCCATCTTGGCTGCATCTGAATAACCCCTAAGAGTGGCAAATTTGGTCCACTCAGTGTGAATCACACTAGCATCTACATCACCATACATCCTCTCAATGCACCTAAAGAACCCTGCCTTCACCTCCGCATCCTTTATAGGTGTCACTCTACCAAGCCTAGTCAAGTACCACTTAGGATTAAGTGCATAGGCTGCCATGTGCAAGGGAGTGTTGAGCTTCTCCCATCTCCTGTGAATGATTGGTTGAATGTGCTCATGGTAGAATGCTAATGTGGGGTCCCTCTCTTGCACAACAACCCTCATCTGATCAAGCATAGAATCGATGCACTCATACACCTCTCCAAGGCTAGGTGCATCCGCATCCCCATACATGATAACCTGGAAAACTGGTTTAATGATGGCAACAATATATTTTGCATCACCCCAGAACACATCACTCTTCACCGTATCCTTCACCCTCTTCCCCTACTGTCTTAGACTCGGCCCACCTACTCCAATCCAATGTCATGAACATGAGTTGCAGTGCCTCTTGCAACTCAATCATTATGTCCAAGAGAATGAAATAGGAAGCATATCTCGTATCAGTAGATTTCAGGAACTCCTTCTTAGTGAAGGTCTTGAAGAGTGCATGTGATGTGTGGTGGTTGCAGATAAACATCTGCACATCTCTCGCATCATTAACCACTGCTCTAATCCAATCAATCTTTCCCATGTCCTTGAGTGCATTGTTCATGGCATGCACACAACATGGGGTCCACCAAATATGCCTGTAAGTAGCCTCAACAAGTCTCCCTGCAGCTTTGCACACATGTGCAGCATCTGTCACAACTTGGACCATATTTTGTGGCCCAACCTCCTCAATAGCATCCCTAAGAACATCAAACTGAAAATCAGCATCTTTGCGATGCCCTAAACAATCAACTAGCTTAAGAAAATATGGGCCCTCAGTACATGTAACCATGATGTTAATGAGTGGACGATGGCTAATGTCCGTCCACCCAACCATGACTATGTTGCATCCTGTCTTAACCCAGCACTCCTTCATCTTCTCCATCAACAAATTGATCTAGGAATAGTTCTTATCCAAGATCGTAGTCCTCAATTTCGTCTCACTTGGTGGCACATATGATGGTCCTCCCTTTTCCACCATCGATATCATCTCCTTATAATAAGGAGATTGGGCAACATGAAACAGGATGCCATTGGCAAAGAAGAACTTGCCAATGGCATCATCTATGTCATCCTTGAGCTGCACATTAAACAAATCTACTATGGGGTTACTTTGAGTTTGACTTTGCATTTTCCGTTTCCCCCTCCCCTCTCCTGCATAGGCACTAGAAGAAGAATTTGGTGTCCCTCCTACTCTCGTCTGCAAAGTATGGCTAGATCTTTGTGGCTGCTATGCTGAACATGTGTCCTATGCTGCAAAGTAGTAGGGATAGGTGCAACTAGAGTATCATCAGGAACACCTAATAACTTATTTATTTCAACTTTGTATTTCATGTTTTTTGGTTTTGCCAAAAAATCACATATCCCCACACCTTTTCCTCTAACGAAAAGAAGGTGTGCATTCACTCTAGTGATGCTCCCACACCACCCCTCACCACAAAAGTTGCACTTCCACCTTCTTGTGCCACCAGATGTTGCCCCTTGCCTGCTTAGATCTTTTGTTGCAAATTGTTTGAGAGGGGATTTGGGATCAAAAGGACCCTTAGCATACTTTGCCAATACTGCAGAAGGGCACTCTAAAGTACTTGCTTCACTTACCATGGAACTAGTTTGGACTTCATGCTCATCCCCATGGTCACCCCCCTCAGTCTCAAGTGCATATTCAGGATCAATATCACTATGTGAATGGACCTCATCCTCACTCATGTTGATGTCATGAGAGCTCATTGTGACACTGCAGTAAAAAAATAAATTCTATAAGTGCCTAGTTTCAGCCTAGTTTAACAAATTTGAAAATAAAATTTTAAAACTTCATGATGAATCTTGATGGAAAGATGAAAAAAAAAACAAAGAGCCTTGAAATGAAAATTCAAAATATGAATATGCATTTGCAGCCATGTATATGAAATTATGATTAATTTTTTAATCATAATTTCATAGACATGGCTGCAAATGCATATTCATGTTTTGATTTTCATTTCAATGCCCATTTCAAACATCAAACAACATTTTCAAAATGAATCTAAAAACTTGGAAAACAAAACAAAACAAAAAAATTGAAAAAACTTCAAAAAACAGTCATAAAACCCTACCTTGTGCTTGAAAAATCCTTCAAAATTGATGTAGAATGCTCCTCCTCTTCTTCTTCTTTCTCCTTCTCACCCCTCTTGCACTTGCAACACCTCAAACTCACTCTTTCACTCACTCTTCTCACTAGTTTTCCTCTTCTTCACCTAGCTGCTCCAAAACATCAAATGCATATGTGAGTAAAAAAATGAGCAATTAGAGTGTTTTATTTCATTTAGAGGCTTTTAGATGGGTCCATAAGCCTTTAGGGTTCGGCCCCAGGCAGAAAGACCAATTAAAATAAAAGAAATTTTTAAAAATTTCACTTTTTAAACTATCACAGCGCGGGGGACGCCTGGGCGTCTCTAAGACGCTCAAGGGACGCCTGAGCGTCCCCAAAACGTCTCGGAGACGCCCAGGCATCCCTCGCATCTCCCTGACATTTCTCACATCCTAGCGGCGGTGGAGGGACAACGGAGGAACATCTCCCAGCCGTCTCCAAGTCTCTGAAACGTCTGGGACGGGGGGACGGCTAAAATTTAGGGGGAGGGGGGGGGCATGTCCCCGTGGAACACTGCTTAATTTGTATAGAAGACTTAATAATTTAATATTCATATTTATTGATTGTAATCAGCATTCGATATATCTTGACTTTCAAAATATATTTGACAGATTTATAAGTTTATTCTTATACAGCCATTGAACTGCTATGAATGTTGTATTCACTATCATGAGGGTTTGAATTAATTAATAACATATTTGATATCACACCCAAATCCACTATTCTTAAAGACAAATACATAAGTAATTATGAACTTTTATTCAAATATATGATGATACTTACCTTGCTCTGTGTTTGATTGGATCTCAAAGACGTATTCCCTGTCAGAATATCCTCTGTTGTTCTTATTTCCTCCAACCACGATCTGCTATCTATCTCCAGCCAGCCGCTTATTATTTATTCGGAATATATTCTTCCTTATTCTTTATCGATGATCTCCCCTCCTCCCAAGCTGCTTGTTACCTTTTTATATCTTTATGTCTTAATAGGAAAGGACGTATCCCTCTTGAATAGAGATGTCCTCCTGAATAGACATGACCATTAGTTAAGGGGTCTTCACCAACAGTAATTGTTCCTCTTTCTAATCACTATCTTGAAAACAACAGAGTGAAAAGCTCGATAATTTAATTAGACACCTTTAATTATCGAATCTCCCATATACAAAAGAGTATTGCCATCCCAACAGTGATCATTGAAGATTGTAGAATCGTGACCCCCTTCATTATTATGTGACCCTTCATACATATGTGATCTGTTAGCAAAATCGTCAGTACTGTTGTGACCTATTTCACACATCGCCCCATTGCAAATGGGGACCCCCTTCTTTTTGCTTTTTGGGTTTTTGCCTTGGCAATGCAACTGCTTATCACCATTTTATTTACAATGAGTTAGAGTTTTGTAGAAATCATCTGAGCCAAGTAGAGAATTCAAGCCCGTATCAGTGCCTAGATGTCATGGAAGTGCTTAGAAGGATCGGTAGACGAGGAACGCCATTGCTTTGAGTCAATTCTGACACTTCCTATTTTTTAGGGATTCTGCTTTTTTTATTTTTGGCATTTTTAGGCCATTATGGAGTTCCTATTTTTTAGGGATGCTTTTTGATTTTTCTATTTTTAAAAAGTTTCTATTTTTGGAAAGTTTCTATTTTGGGATCCCACGGAGCATGAAGTCAACACACCTCCAGAAATCATGGAAATCAAGGTAAAATGGCAGAAGTTTGGTGAAAATGGCTAAGTTTGATGAAGGGCGCCCATGAGGAAAGAATGGCAGACAAGACATGAAGTCCTCCCTACCTTTGGCATGCCAAAGGTAGGCACTGGCAAGCCAAGGCTGAAGTCTGCCATGGCATGAGAGACCTCCAAGTCCGCCCATGGCTTGAGGAAGCATGAAGTCCGCCCAAGGAAGGAAGAAGTGGATGGCGAGGGAAGAGTCCAAGTCCGCCCATGGCACAAGAAGGTTGAAGTCTGCCCTGGCAAGGTGAGGTCAAAGTCCGCCCCAAAAAGTCAATGGCAAGCAAGACAAGAAGTCCGCCCAAGCCAAGTGAGTGGCAAGACAAGAGGTAAAGTCCGCCCAAGGCAAAGCAAGACCAAAGTCCGCCCATGGCAAGGAAGAAGCCAAGTCCGCCATGGGGAGAAAGGGAAAGATGAATGGAATGAACATGTGCCAAGTCCGCCATTGGACAAAGCAGGGCTAAAATACGCCATGGCAAGGAGAAGGGTGAAGTCCGCCCTAGACAAATGGAAGATAAAATACGCCATTGGCAAGGAAATGTGAAGAAATTCGCCCAACTTAGGAAAATAAAATTTTATTTTTCTAAGGCATGAAAAATGGAGAAATATCTAGAGGGAGAAGAGGTTAGGCCGGCACGAAAATCACTCCTCGGCATAACGGAATAAAATTCTTTGACACAAAATGAAGAATGTCTGGCAGAGCAAGTATGAAGTCCACCCCTCTCAGCTTGGATAAATTCCTAAGGCACGAATAAAAAATGGCAAAGTGGCAGAGAAATCTCCAAGTTCGCCCAACCCAGAAGGAGAGAGAATTTGAAATTTTTGACTAAATCAGATGGCAGGCACAAGGCAAAGTCCGCCTTCCAACAAGGAAGCATGTCCAAGCATTGGTGAAGTCTGCCATGGAGGTGTCCAACCACAGGGTCAAGTGTGCCTAGAGTAAAATGCATCTCGTCCGGCCAGCTTCAAAGTCCACCCTTGGCATGAAAATCTTGAAGTTCGCCCCCTTTCCCAGCATGGTAAAAGTTTCTAAGGCATTGGCAAAGGGCGCCAAGCATGAGAATGTCTAAGCACTCACCAAGTTCGCCTAGTATGAAGATGGCAGACCGAAGTCAAAGTACGCCCAAATGGAAGTACACATGGTCTAGCCAAAGATGAAGTCCGCCAAAGCATGTCTAGCCAACCTTGAAGTCTGCCATGCACTTATCCAAGCCAGCTTCAAAGTCCACCCTGTCCAAGACACAGCCAAGTCCGCCAAGGAGAAAGAAAAAGAATTGGCTTACCAATGAGAAAGTCCACTCAAGCATAATAAAAAAAATGGCATGTCAAGTCCAAAGTCAGCCAAGGTCAGAAACAAACATGGTAAAATTTGCCAAGAGGAAGCAAAAAAGTGGCTAAGTGTGGAATTTTCCTACAATAAAAGGATCAAATTTTGACTAAGTGTTGGAAAGAAAACAAGAAAAATGATGAGGAATAAAGAGGAAATGAATAAAATTCTTGCCCAAGGATGGAGTCTACCCTACTTAGCACAAGCCAAACTCAAAATTGAAGACAAATCCACAGGCAAAGTTCATTCGACCATAAAGATGGCCAAAATCTTGGCTAAGTGTTGAATGGTCCACATGAAGGCATTACAGAATGAAATTGAATAGCCAAAATTTGGCTAAGTATGGGAAATAATTCATAGAGAAAGTTCCAATTTCCTCCATTGTGGTGAAAGCACAGGAGAGTTCTTCTCCAAATCCAGGGCACTTGAAGGAATTTCAAAGCAATTAGGAAGAAAAAGTTCAATAACTGCTCCAAGGGGAGACTTCCAGACTTCAAATGCAAGTGAGAAGAAGAAATCAAAATCCCGAAGGAAATCCAAGATCAAAGCTAGGAAGGAACAAACACAAAGGACAAAGTCATCGGCAAAGAAAGATATTCTAAGGCAAGTGGATGGAGAAAGAACAAGGAGACCAAGGAGGACATCCAACACGTTGAGGTGGCGCCTCATCATCTTCCAACCAATCAAATTGTTCCAAGTCAACATGTCTAGATTCAATAAACCTGACTTATCCATGGAATTGGTTTATATTTAGCAAGAAGGACAAGTGTCCCAAAATGTAATTTTCTCATTGGTCAAGAGGTAGTTAATTATGACAAGCCCTAATTAGGGTTTTATTTTGTAATCTCAGTCATTGATTCGAAATCAATCTTGGCCATTGAGTTGTAATCGGGGAGCCTATAAATTGAGCTCGCCCCTCATTTGTAATATGTGAAGTGAGTTGTATAAGATTGTTGCGACAAAACTATTTCCGTTTATAAAAGCTCTTGTGCATGATTTGCTAAGAATCACTTTTGTTTTCAAGTAGTGTGCAAGGTTTTCATACTTCTCCTTCAACATCTAGAGTAGAGTTAAAGTAGTATTTCATTTATATGTTTGTTAGTGGATGATAGATTTGATAGCAGTGGTGGATGAAATTAAGCTCATACTTTTGTTGAATGGATGATTTGCATTCAATGTGTAAAGTTAGCCTGAGCCATTAATTTGTGGATGCTTAACTTCTGTTTGTTTTAATTATCGATTCAAACATGAAAATCATTATCACTTTCGTTGAAGATTGCACCCGCTTTGCGTAGTTGTCCGAAGGAGGCGAAACAAAGTGTGGTTACCCTATTTTATCTAGTCACTGCTGTCTCTTGAGTTCTTAGGCATAGTTTAGATCTCTAAACCCTTATCCTTTTGCCTTTTCTTTTGGAAAATCTGAAATATCCGAAGGAAAGAGTCTCAATGTCAAAACCATCTAAGTCCTAAAACTTGCAAGTGAATTATAACGTAAGTCCCCTTGTGATTACTAGCAAATCACAACGCCCATTGGCCTTATCCACATGTCATGACCTGACTAAAAGAAACATTGGAGTTATTGCATTATCTTCTTAAGTATTTGCAATCACTTTTCAAGAAAGGATAGAGTGTCCTTGGGCATTTTATTTTGTGTTCGGTGGCGTACTCAAAACACACACCAACAAGTACTAAAGGAGAAATGTATTTCTCTTTCCATTATGTCACAACACCAGTAGGCCATATTATGGAATTCGCCTGTATGTGAACTCCGATCACATTGGTCTCTAGATAAGCAGCGGTAGAACCAAAATAAAAAACCCGATGATCAATCTTGGAAGATGCCGATCAACCATCCGCTGCTTGTCTTCATGTTATGCCTGATCGTGATATCTATAGACTAGGTCTACACATAGATGAAGCGGCAGTAATCTTCAAAACACAAGTTCGATATTATATGCTTCTGATCTTTATAAATTGATTTATTGTTTTATATTAATTTTATATATTTTAATATTTGCTTCATTTAAATTGTCAATATCTATAATTTTAATATCATAATGGTCATTTAAATTATATTTTAATATTTGTAAATTGCCGATATATGTATATTATTTATCGCACATTATGATAATAATAGCTGGTATTTAGGTTTTTGGTAATGGTATAAATATATTTAGGTTTTGATAATATAATAGTAGTTATAATTATGATATTGTCTTTGACAATCATAATTATAATAATATCAATTTTTTAATATTTTAAATATATATTTTGTTATTTTACTGTCACGACTTCGGGGACATGACATAATTCCTCTTGCATCAGCTGTACAGTCCTCTAACCAGCTGTTGTACTAGTCTTTGAGGCCATACCAGCCAACCATTTGCAAAAGGTCTTGTGAGTGATTTCTGTTGATGTTATTTGCAGCTTCGGTCTGCACTTCCCAAGAAAGTCAAATTAAATATAAAGAGCCGACCCTCATAGTGCGCCTATCCTTGTCTCAACTTGAGCCGACTTTTCAAGCTATGTTAATTGTTTATTATTAATTATTATGAAAGGCCGACCTTAAATGAAGAGGCGCCTATGATGTATAAATGAAAGGTCATTTTCATTGTAAAGGCAATCTGAAAAAGAAGAAGTTCGCACTTTATCCTTCAAGAAGCAGAAGTTCGCTATTATCACCAAGAGCAGAAATTCGCATTCCTAGAAGAAGTTCATACTTGAGCAGCAGATCAAATTCGCATTCCTAGAAGAAGTTCATACTTGAGCAGCAGATCATCAATTCTGTAGCAGCAGACTGATTTCAAGGAAGAACAGATTCATTTGTATTTAGTGCAAAATCATTGTTAGCCACTGTTGGGCTGTGTTGTAAGCAGAATTTTGTCTCTATGTTATCTTATATATAAGAGAATCATTTGCTGGGTTTTTCTCCCTCATGAGGAGGGTTTTCCCAGGGTATCTTGTTGTGTTCATTGTCTTATGTGTTGCATTTCGTTTGAACAATCTATTATCTAATCTGATCTAAGAAACACTAACAATTTCATGATATTTCATAATCTGAAAATTGATGCACTATTGCTATTTAGCATTGCAATTCACCTGGTAGCAAAGATTTGCAATAAAGTTGCAGTTTGGGGCTTTTTGGTGTTTCCAGTTGATATTGTGACAGCTGTCCTAAACATTTTAATTTCCAGATGTGAATATAATTTTGGTCTAGGGTTTGTACTGCTGTACATCCAAAAATTAGCACGTATAATTGGCAAAATTGAGCATATTCATCATTGGTTTATCACTGTTATGTGGATGAGGGTTTATATCAGCCAATGAGGGTTTATTTCATGCATTTCCAGCCACTTGTTTGATTTTTTGGTTCGTTGTTTCAGTTATCTTTTAGATCGAAATTCAGAAAATTACAAAAAAAATAAGAAATTCCTAAAAATTCTAAAAAGGGGACATTACATAATGATTCTTCAAAAAAAACCTGGATTTGTTTCATGAAGAACAAAGTTAGGTCTTTCTAAAATTTCAAGAGTTCAAATTTCTAATGGTAGATTAAACAAGTAGGAGGATTAAGGTTTTGAGGTCTAACAATGGAGGTAACTATATATCCAAGAACTTTGACACCTTTTATAAAGATGTAAGGATCAAGAGCTGAGCTGACTGTGCCTTACAAACCTTAGCAAAATGGCATTGCAGAGAGAAAGAACATGTCCATCATAGAGACAACTGAGTCTAAGATTCATATTTGAATTCCTCTTCTATCTTTGAGTTGAAGCCTACAGCAACGTGGTATATATTAAACAGGTGTCCTCACAAGGTATTGAAGGAAAATACTCCAAAAAAAAACTTCACTGGAGAGGAACCTAATGTTTCTTATTTTTAGGTGTTTGGAAGTCCAATTTACATTCATGTACTAGAAGAGAAAGGACTAAGTTTGAACCCTCCAACTTGAAAGGTATTTTTGTGGGATATAATGAGTTTTCCAAGACTTGCAAGATCTATTTTCATCAAAAGGAAAAATATCAGTGAGCTGAAATGTGAGATTTGATGAAGATGTTTGATCTTTTCAGTCTCAAAAGCCTCCCATGGAGGTTGAAGAATGCGAACAAGTAGTTGTTCTAAGATCTAATCAGAAAAATACAGCAGTCCCTACAGAAGATCAGCCAAGTTCTCATAAGGGAAAAGATACCTCAGCTTCATCTAAAACACCAAAGAAGCCTAAATGGCTTACCTAAACTTTACAAGAGGCACAAGAATAAGTAGAAGCGCCAAAAACTTCTTTCCGAGTGAATCATCCACCTAAGAAGTTTCCAAGTTAATTTGCATTAATGTCTTCCATCGTTGATGTTGAGCCTTCCAATTTTGTGGAGGCAAACTCAAAGCAAATATAGTGAGATGCCATGACAAAGGAGTATAACTCCATTATTCAGAATTATGTTTCGGAGATTGTACCAAGACTAGATGGAAAATCAGTGATTGATTGCAAGTGGTTGAACAAAGTAAAGCATACAGTAAATGGGAGCATACAAAAAGTTCCAGGCTAGATTTTTTGCACATGGGTTCTCTCAAAAAGAGGGAGTTTACTACAATGAGAGTTATGCTACAATTGCAAGGTACACTTTTGTAACAATAATTATGTCTTTTGCATCTCATTTTGCTTGGCTCTTATATCAAATGAATGTGAAAACAACGTTTTTGAATGGCAAGGAAGAGAAAAAAGTTTATACAAATCAGCCTAGAAGCTTTGTGATGCATAGACGAAAAACCCATGTATGCAAGTTGAAAAACGCCATGTATGAGCTGAGGCAAGCACCTCATGCTTAGTGCTCACAAATTGATAAGTTAGATTTGGGCTTCACTGAAACTGCTGCAAGTTCTAATCTTTATTACTTATTTGATAAATCTGATCTGCTCATTTTAGTTACGTATGTAGATGATCTTATTCTTATAAGTGGCAAAAAGCTCATAAGATGGTGCAAGAGGGAGTTGGCATCGGAATTTGATATGAAAAATATCAATTTTATGCACTATCTCTTGGGTCTTGAAATGTGTCAAAGCACAAGATAAGTCTTCCTAAGTCAAGGGAAGTACACGGTGGAGATTCTGAAATGATTTCAAATGATGGATTATAAGCCCCTTGCTACTCCAATGATTCCAAATCTTAAGTTGACTATAGATTTAGAATCAAATTTGGTGGATCCTTTTGTACACAAACAATTGATAGGTTCTCTCATGTATTCTACGCCCTTAATTCTATAGGTGCATAGGGTTATGAGTGTCTACTTGTGGCTACTTTGAACTCTTAATTAAGTTATACAATCATTAATATAGTCTTATATAGGTAGCTAAGTTGGCCCGGATGGCATCCACGGCATAAATATGGTATATATAGGAGGTAGAGGTTAGTTATTATGATCATATTGAGTATTGCGTTCTTATTGAAGACTATTGGAGGTAACCTCCTCAAAATGGTTCAGGAGGTTGCCCCCTCGAAATTGCATATTATAATTAAGTATTTGGAGCATACTTCCTATTATATTTTTCTATTGTGCAAGTTGTTCCATTACAATGTACTTGGTAAATACTAGACATGATATTTTCTTTGCAGTGAATACATTAAGTCAATTATTTGCAAGTTCATTACACTGCTGCAAAATATGTGCTCCAATATTTCAAGGGCACGATTCATCATAGGAAGTATGTTGGAGACAAACAGTTAACATTGCATGGCTTTCTGAATTTAGACTAGGCAAGTGATGCTAGTGCTAGTAAGAGCACTTCAGAGTTTTGTTTCTGCTTGGGATCAAGTATGATATCTTGGTTCAGCAAGAAACGGGCAGTACTGGCATACATAGCAGCCTCTTCTGGTGATTGTGAGGCTATCTGACTTCACAAGTTGATTGCAGAAATTACTGATCAAATGTTTGGAGCCAATAATAATATACTATGACAATCAAAGTTTCATCGAACTCTCTGAAAATCCAATAATTCATAATTGCTCCAAACATTAGATATTTGTTATCACTTTCTCAAAGACAAAGTTCAAAAAAGAGCAGTCGTTCTTTAATATGTACCCTCAAATGAGAAGGTTGCCCTAGTCAAAAGGGAAGTTTGAAATATTGAAAGAGATGAGGTTGAAGGAGTCCTTACAAAGAGGGAGTATTAGATTGTTGCATAGCTCAACTGTTGTTCCTAGGCATGGAAATTCAGCAACAATTCATCCAATCTTTAGAGTGAGTTGTCTTTTTCTGTTGGGCACTGAAATCTGGCCTATTTTTGGTGTTAAAGGTGCTTGAAATAGGCACTCATATTTAGTATTAATTTTCCTAATTCTGGGCACTTATTTTGGCTACTTTGATTCTGTTATTTTTATGTTTTATTCTAGTGCATTAGAGTTTTGTTTTGTCAGATTTTAAGCAACTTTCTATGCAACAAATAAAACAAGAATAGACTCTAATTCAAAGAACTTTTTTTCCTGCTTTGGTGTGCCCAAGTTTAAAAGTTTTTCTATTAACCCTGGGTGCCCACTTTTGTGAAACAGAACATTCAGAATAATAAAATTTTATTTTTCAAACTCCAAATAATTCTGATTTCAATTGTATTCGTTGTTTTTTTTGTACTTTCAGCAACGTATGTGTGCAGATTAAAGTACTCTGCAACAGCAGTTTTGATTGAAATCTAACTTAAACAATTTAGGTCAATTTCTTAGGTTGAATTTGCATACCATGGTCTGAATTTTAGCCAAAAAACACCTAATCTTGAATGCCTCAACATCAGCATTTTGTCCCTACCTTGTAACTATTCTAGGTGTGAGAACAATTAGAGCACATTTGAAATCATTTACATGAAGAAGAACATGTTGACTCAAAAGCACTTAAATGACCTTGTTTTTGTGAGGTAGAACCTTTGTCTGTGTGCAAGAAACATGTGAGGTGATTAACCTAGATGACGTCATTTCATATTCAAATTGGATTGATGAGGATGCGGGGCCATGTTTTCTGTTGATGAGATCACTGAATTGAGGAGGGTGGCCGCAAAATGGGCAGCAGACTTAGCAGCAAATGAGGAAGCAGGAGACAAGACATCCAATAGGGGCTTGATTGGATGCACGTGATATTGCTGAGGCTGAGGATGACATTGTTCCTTAGGGATCATTATTATCCAGTTCAAGGGCACCCATACATCCAATCAGAAGCATTAGCTGGTGAAGATATTTGTTGAAATTGAATATGGAATTTTTATTCATATTGATATATCATATGACATATGACACTATGATGTTTACTGAACTAGTTTTTTAATCTACAAATGAAGGACAAGCCGTTTATGAGCTCTCTAATTCAGTTTATGCATTTCTTTAAGACTATTTTACGACTCACGTTTTAATGTTTGGAAAATTCACCGAGTCTTTGCCAAGTCCCCAATCCGAGTTTTTGTTGAGGACAAGTCTTTGAACTATGGATATGAGCATTGGATGTGACTTCCATTGTACACACCAGAATTTCCATGACTTCGAATAAAAAAATTTAAAACCCTGCAGATTTTAAAGGAATAGCATGAAGTACCTGTCACCTTTGCAGCAGCTTTTGCTGCCCTCTGAGCTTCTTGAAGTGCTCGTCTCTCAGCTTTTGAAGTCCTCTCCTTCAGAGGCTTTTGCTTTGAATCATCTTCTCCTTCTGAACCCAAACATTCAGGATTTTCTCAGCCCTAATTCTACCTATTATTAAACATTGCTAAAAATAAATAAACAATGCAAGTATTGTAAGTATATACTGGCTCCACCCCTCTTAGCCCTAATTTTATCCATTATTTGACATTATTCAAAAACAATAAAAACCAGATATTTAAGCACTATAATTCAAAACCTCCTTTCTCCTCATCCATGACTAGCCATTTTTTAACATTATTTGGAAATAAAACAATTCAGTGGTGTAATTAAAAACATCGTGTCATGCATGTTTGCAAATCTTCAGAATGCAGCCCAAGCATAAACCAATTCACATGAACGCCATACGAAACCTTACCCATAAATTACAAAGCAATAATCCTTCTCAGACACAATTCTAGGCATTTTTTAACATTGTTGAAAGGCGAAATACCTTATTAGCCTGATTCTAGTCATTCATTAACATTAATTAAAATAAGAAACAAACAATCCGAGACGGTTAAATTCAATGCATGCAGCACCAATTTTTCAATCCTTATTCTCGTCATTCCAGCCCTATTGCTAGCCCATAGTCACAAGAAAAATCCAGAACGGGTTGGAGAACGTCTACCGATGTACACATTTTCTGTATTGCATGAAATAATGACCTATTGTTGAGAGCATGTTAAAGATGATGCGGGATCAATTATCTATCAAGAATATGTGCATTTTAATTTGTAATGTAAATGGTTAGATAACCTGCGTAGTAACTCAAAGGGGTTTGTCATTTGCAAAAATAAATGAAATAAATAATATGGTTGAAAGGGGTACCTGCTAATTTTTCTGGTGGCGGCATGGTGGCGATCGGAGGAAGGCTGGTAGCGGCAGCAAAGGTCCCTGAAGCAGCAGATGGCCGCATGGTGGCAAGCTCCGTGGAGCCGCTAGGCACAGACGCCACTCCATGCGGCATCCTGTGACTAGGGTTCGAATCCGTGGCAATCCAGCGAGGTGAAATGCGGTCTTCATTCATGTCCTCGGAAGAAAGAGTTATGTAGCCACACTCCGTACCGTTCCTGCTGGAGGGCGACGTGCCAAGGACAGAATCCCCAGGATTATAGCTCCCCATGGGCATCGATGTCTCCGAGTGACCACCCATCGCCGAAACCGGCACGGGCATGGGCACCGCTCGGGTGACAATGTTGTCGGGTGCGTGGCGCGGTGGCGGAATCATTACAGGCGACGGTGAATTGGCCGCCCCCGCCGCCTCGGTTGCTGCTGCATCCGCTGCCGGGGGAGGCTTTGGCTGCGCTTCGTTGCCCCCTGGGGTTACGAACCCCACCTGACGGACTTTTGGATCAATCACCATTCTCGACCCCCGCCTTGCTGCATCCATTCCCCGAACAATAATAACAATGCCCCCGCCCTGCCCAAACACAATATACGTATAATGTTTTTGTAACTTTTAACTCGTGTCTACGGCTTTTCCTCCTGTACTTCATTCACTGACAATTGCGGTGATGAATAGATGTCAGACAGCAATTGACTGAATGTTTTGATATGCCGAGAGACTTAAATGGAATCATCTTCTACCTAAGTCTGCTAGGAAACAATGGTGACTCGGAGTGTGGAGATTTTACAGAAACTAAGAATTATAAAATAAAGGGCAGAATTTTCCATGGCTCGTTCGAGAAATCGTTTAAGTAGTTGGGTTTTTTCTCTCAATGATTTGCATTTTGTGGTCGAGATAAGAACGATAAATGAGACAGAGAGAGTTCCAAGCCAGGTGTAATACTGCTGGAATTTTTTAATTAAAAAATACGAAACTGAAATCCGATGGGTTTTAACTGTTGGCGTCGAATAGTGGGGGTGTTTTCTCTTCACCGCTAAAGTATGGCCACTTCTTTATACTAAAAGCTTATGGAGAAGTTCTAGGCGGAAAGGCGAATATTGATTTCGTCAAAAGGACTCCTGTTCAAATCACTTTGATGGGCACTCCTCTGCAACAGACAGGTGGGGGGCCCCATGAAAACTAAGTATTTGGGTTTAATGAGTGAATGAGCATTTCATTAAAGACAAAGAATGAAGTGCCACTAATTTGCAGGATTCTGCAAATACTTTTTCAAGGATAAAAAGCATATGACATCTATTTTCCCCAATTTGTTCTACACTATTTTTGTTCACATATTGTTGGTGTTTTCTATAGTGGATTTTTTTAAGAATTCATTAAATTTTAAATACATGTTTATATTTTCAAAAGGGTTATTTTAGAATTCATTAATTTATATACATGTTTTTGTTTTTGTTTTTAATTCTGTTTTAAAAGGTTCTCAGTTTTGTATTTACATGCATGTTTTTAATATTTTATTAGTAATATTTTTTCTCAGTTTATTAATAATTAACATTCAATTTTTTAATTTTTTAATATTTTTATGTTAATTTAGTCATAGAGCGTGTTCAAGGGTAAGAAGAAAGTTTGCATACTTCCACATTTTAGTTTAGTAATTTTTTTAATGTTAATATCATCATTGTTTTTCTTGCTTCAAATAACAGTAGGCAAATATTTTTTGCAATTACTAAAGATAAAATTTAACTCTAAGCAAGATCATAGATTTTAGACAGGATCACAATTTTTGCAAGACAAGATCATTGTTTAAGTATGTCTCATGCTCATAGCATTCTCAAGATTCAATAATCTAAATCTTTTGGTCACAAATCCGATCTCAATTTAGTTTATAGTCTTATGTTACAATGTGTGATTAAGTGAGTTCACATCCAATTCTATATTTTGGTGAACCCAACCAATCCTAAACCTTGGGGTTTGACCTTGAGATTTTTCCTTCTACTTCGGTGCTTCATGATGCTTCTGATAGTATTTATCTTTCATTTCAAATCTACAATATTTTTTAGAGCATCATTGCTTTGATTTCACTTTGCCTAGGGTTTGGCTCTAGTTTATTACTCCTTTCACCTATTTTAATTGATTAATGTATATTTCATTGTAGATCCCCATGAGCCTCTGTGTTGGACTAGGTTCGTGCATATATTAAGGACTATAAGGTGTTTTCACCTTTCATTAACTCTTATTCTTTGATCCTTTAGGATGCATCGAATTCCATATAGATGGTGTGTATTCCATGAATGAGTTGGTTGCATGCTTCTCTAGTTTATCTTCTTTCACTAACCTTATTAGTACTTTTCCTTCCATCTTAGATGACTTTACTTCAATATCTACATAATTAATGACAATCATTGATGATTTATCATCAATTCTTGTACTTTAATTAATTAATTATCATTTTGATCAAGGTGGTGTCCAAGGTTGTTTGCAAAAGGATTTAAGATATCTAATCTATGTTGAATTTTATCAAATTGGAGAATGATTACGTTGAAAAGAAATGTTAAATAGAAAGCGTTTTAAAACTCTAATCTACAAAAGCATAAGGAATGTAACCTAGAGAGACAAGGAAGTTAATCAAAACTTTGCTACAACATAATGAAGTTTATTTAACTACTGAATTCTTGATAATAAAATCTAAACTATTATATTATTCTTTTTATTTGTCTACAAGTGTGGAGCTGAAAAATAACTTGTTAAACAAGACATATTTTTGAAACATATAGAAAAAGTGAAATCCTAAGATTTGACCCTAGGGTTTAGGCACTTTTCCTAAACATTTCATGTAGGATTTGAGGTGGAGGGGGTTTAATGGATTTGGACAAGGTATGACTGACTTACAACTTGAAAGGTGAGTCAACCCAGGCCCTTGACCAAACTTGGAATGAATGTAGGATTGAAATGCAATTATTTAACTAGCCTAGTGATGCAAATGACTAATCTCATGCAAAACAACAAATTTAAGATATCATAGAGAAATTCAAACTTTAGAAATGGATTGAGTAGGACACTGTGCACCTGTGGTATAAATTTGAGCCTGATTTTGCAGGATGTTTCCTTCGGGGGCGCCACTGTCCTTGTTGACCAAATTCATATTTATTTTTGCAATCCTCGAGACCCAAATCGAAGCTTCTGATTTTCGTCTGCAAATTTGTCAAATCACTGTCAATTTTTTCTATAAGTGAGTTTTCATGAGTTTTCAAGGTGTAGGGTTTTGATTGCAATAATGAATAATTGATCCTCAAACTTCTTCCACTCTTCTTCAAACTTGAAACCTGCACATCCAAAGGGAGAAGAAAGATTGTGTCATTTAGGGGCTTGCCTTAGTCAAATCCCATGTTAGTGTTTCCACTTCCATAATGGTAATGTCAATGATAAAAGTACAAATGATAGGAAGGAATGACAAATCCACAAAGTGTTGGAACTCACCACCCTTCAATGGCTTCCTTGAAGGATTAAAGTCATACACATCTCCTCAAGGTATGGATCTTGTTTGCTTGAAGGATTAGATCTCATAAATAATATGAAAACATGAACATGAACAGACACTCGCATACACTTTGATATGATGTTTGAATCTTAAATTGTTGCAATAAATCCTCTAATGGTTGCTCTTGACTTGATTGATAATGCTCTTGATAATAATTTCTCCAACAATTGCTTATTCTTGCTAATTTTCCTTGTTAATTTTCAACTAATGCAATAACTATGTATTTATATGTTATTAGTCTAATTTCCCAAAAATTAAATCCCAATGGTCAACTTCAGATATTTGAATTTCAAAGAATAAAATGGCAGCACCAATATATTTGAATTTGGAGCCAAAATAGGGGGGACATAGGCACCCTAGGCGCCAGTGTCCTAGACCTATTTTTTGAAAATTAAAGAGTTAGGGGAAAATTATTAAATGAAGGCATTTGTTTTGTGCTTACAATTTCTCGATAATTATTTAAAATGGGTCATGGAATGCATAATTTAGGAAATTAAGTGTTCAATTAGGTCTAATAACTTAGGGGGAGCAAAACATAGTGTGAAATTGTCAAGGATGACAATTTATGATGCTACAGTTTCTAAGGAAAATATTTTAATAATTTGTATTTCTAAAAAAATCAACAAACATGAAAAAATGGTCTATTTTAGAGCTAAAAAATACACAGCCCTTTACATAAACACTGGCTTATAAAAGAGCATAACAAATACCTTGGATAACATAGATGATGGAAATAATACAACTAATATTAAACATAATGCACCTACAAGTTATAAAGAATATAACACAAGCTATGCAAACATAATCTTAATAAAAACTAAAATACTTATATCTACTATACACTCCAAATCATTAGTTGAGTGGTCAGGTCAATAAAGTTTTGAATTCCTCTACTCAAAAAATTATTAACGATGCACAATTGTACTTCTCACAATAATATTTTTATTAAAAAAGAGGTTCTCTATTACTTGTGTCTCAAAAATAGAAGATATCAAATGCTAAAAATGTTTTTGCTAATTAATAGAAAGATATATAAACTACAACATATTTCCTAGATTATGGCATCATGACAACATGTCTTTATGTCATTATAAGTTTGTTACATGAATTTTATAAATAAAAGTAAGAGTTAATTTAACTAAAAAGTATTTTAACTACTTGAGATAACTATCATAAAATGGGAGTTAATTTTTGAATAGCTAACAGTTTGGTGGAATTCTTAGCTTCAAGAAAAATAACAGACATCTATCTCTAGAATTCCTTTCATAGATACCTATTCTATGATAGTTTTGGAGATGCTTCAAGGATTCATGATCTCTATGGATGTGGAACTCCAAAATTCGTCTCCTTGTAAATGTCTTGTATTTGTAAAAGTACATCTTTTGACACATGACCATTAGCATTAAAATTGTCACTAATACAAAAAGAGCAATGACTATCCATACATTAACTTAACTAAGATTACAATAAATTTATAATACAATCTTATTAAATTTAGTATGACAAGGTATATGGAGGGTGGTAAGTGGTTAAAAGGGAATATTTTGGTTTTAATACAGACATAAAAGTTCATACCTTATCACTTATACTAATTACATGACAAATGATGGTTATAATATGGTCCTAGCCTCCAATGGATAATCTAGGGATCTTGTTTCGTATGGTGTTATTATACTTAGTGGGATATTCTTTTTACATCTCATGATAGTTCTCCTCTTATATGTATGGATTATCCTACATGTTCATCTCTTGATTCATCATTTCTTAAGGATAGTAATGATATGTATTTGATGGATAAAAATGTTTCACCTTCAAGTTTAAATATATGATGACTATGTGCCTCTACATCTTACACCTTCTATATGTTCACATGAATTTTTTATCCTTGTGTGGTTCATAATGGTACCTTGTCTCTATTCATAGCTTCATGGTCAACTAATGATGTTTTAGATATAATTTCTTAAGTGATGAGCATTAGTTATCCCATCCTTTGCATAGTGTGGTTGATGGATCCTTACTTTGTGATGATTCAATTAAAAATGTTTCTAATACACATGCATTCTAAACATCAATGATAAATCTAGGTTTATTGGAGATGAAGATGCAAAGTTGTCTTATATTTATTATTGTCGTAGAGGAAAATATGGGTTAGATGCAAAAGGCATAAACCAAGCAATTAATTTAAGAAACACTAAAAACCTATTAAAGAAATATCATATTACCCATACTCAAAGAAATTGGTTAGCAATATCAAAAAGATTCAAACAAAAAAATTCAAAGACATAATTCAAAGCAATTGAATCTACAAGAATGTACAAACCTTCAATCCCATTGGGGGATTATGCTCCAAATGAATGTGGATTGCTCTATTAAGTATTTTCCCATGTTACAAAGCTCAAGATTAATGAATTATGACTCACAATTAGCTCAAAACAATGAATTGTGCAAGCTCATGAAGATTGTGAATGTCTAATGAAAATTGTAAATGAATTTGATGAAGATGAAGGCTCGTTTTATAAATTTGCAGATATCAGATCAACGGTCAAGATTGAATCTCAAGATCAACGAGTGAGAAGAAATCAAAGAAGATCAATGGATGAAATTGCTTGAGAGCCCAAAATATTCCAATTTTCATGGAAAATTGGTTGAAGATATTTTGGAGGGAAAATATCTATTCAAATTTGAATTTGAATTTGAATAATGGAATATTCTTTTTGGAGGGAACATTTCATTTAGATTTTTTAGAGGAAAAAAAATTTTGAAAAGAGGATATTCTCTTTTAAAAAATGAATATTCTTTGTGCAAGTGGAGGAAATAGGGAATTAAATAATTATGAAAATTATTTAATTGTGAATGAGAAGAAACTAAGATTTTTAATTAAATAATTAGAAATTATTTAATCACATGGGATAGAGGAAAAATTAGATTTAATTAAATAAGAAAAATTATTTAATCATGATTGAAGGAAGAAAATTGAATATAATTAAATAATTCAAAATTGTTTAATCAAAGGGGGTAATTAGTAAGAAATAATGAAAAATGATGAATTAACCAAATAATGTCAACTATTCAATTAATAAAGGAAAAAGATGAATTTAATCAAATAATCAGAAATTATTTAATTAAATGGAGAAAATCAGTGAGAATAAGGAAAATGATGTTTAAAAGGCGAAATTTGGATGTGTGATACGTTTTAGACAATTTTAGGTGTCTACATTTTACCCCTCTTTGAAGCAATGTACCTGTTATGTTGTTTCAAAGACCTGATGTTGCTTGGAAAAAAATTAAAAATTCCTTGATGCCCCATTGTGCCTCAACAGATGAAGGAATGATGGTGTGTTGCCCCCTCGAGAGATTGATTGGAAAAAATATTTTTTGTGTAGAAACTGTGACATGATGATGGGAGTAGTTCTGCTGAAAAGAGGATAAAAAATAAGGTCCTAGGAAGCCCAGGTACTTACTAGGATCAATAACCAAGGTTGAAAAAATAGGCTAACAAGGTGGCTAAGGGAAAAACCCTAAGGTTTGGGATGCATTTGAGCTCAAAATATCCTCATTTGCACACTTTGCTTTATGAGATCTTTGAGCTCTGATCACCTAACCCTTCTAGACACCTTCTCGATATGGCACTTGTACCTCATGCAGCACATCATGTAGACAGGATTTGACAATTCTATAGGCCAATGGGAGTCGGCCCACCTGTATGTACCATGTCAATTTTCACTTGCACGTAGGTTTAGGCTTTTAAATTCTTAGCAAAAGGTAGGAAAAAAATGTGTTGATCCATGGATCGATGCCTTTGTAACCTGATATGGCACGTCTATAATGATGAAATGTTGCCTTTGTCATATCATGTTACCTTTGTGATATCATATCGCTTTTGCATTACCTTAGCGTGGATAAAGCGACGCATTTGTAAACATGTTTGTGGATGTATTTAAGGGTTCATCATGTTTGAAAATTGGTCTACATCTAACTACCATGCTTTATCACATTTTCAAAAAGTGACGTGTTTGTTTTTTTTCTTAAAAGAATATTTTTTATCAAAAATTCGGCAACTTGACATCAGGGTCACTATGCTTGCAGGTGATACTTCATCCTATCTACTCTAGGGAGAAAAGACCAAGGATCTTGGATCAGATGGCACCCTTAAGCGAGCTAGAGATCGAGTTTATTACATCGATTGATCTTTACTATATTGCATACATGATTGAGATCAAGGCACACAGGGCTATGATGATTGCACTCATGGAGCAATGGCGATCGGATATCGCTACTTTCCACCTTTTGAAAGGAGAGTTCATTGTTACATTGGAGGATATCTGGTGCATCCTTAGGGTGTCTATTGAGGGTGTGTAGGTTATCTATGACATCCAGATCGAGGCACAACATCCCTATAGAGAATACTCGATGATGATGAGCTAGACATTATGGACAGATATCTTGATATGAGACCCTACTATGGAGAGGTCGATGAGATCATCTTGGCTTTAGCAAGATTGATTTAAGGGACCCATTATGTCAAACCGGTGATCATGAGGATTCTTTATTGTATGGGGCTATGTGATCAAGGGCATGGTGGTCAAGAGAATTACCTATGTATGGGGACCTTGTATCCTAGCACATTTATATCATGATATGCACCATGTTTGTTATAGATTAGCTACCAGTTTATCTACAGGTGTGACTCTACTCTACATCTAGGCGTGGGAGCGCATAGTAGTGACTCGGTTAATTGGAGAGTCAGAGAGAGGTCAGAGACCCATTCGTATATAGATATGCCCCTATGCTTACATATAGATGCCTAAGAGAGCTATATTTCTAGAGGGGGATCTTTGATGATATGACCAAGTTTATTTGGAAGCCATGGTTGCATTGTGAGGCATTGACAGATGATCATCTGCATCTTGCATATTATCGACAAACTCGTTGGTTTGTCAGGTGCACACCTCACATTTTGGAGAGGTACTTACCAAATAGGGTGCTTAAGTAGCTTGGAGAGAGATGAGTGGTACCCGTAGATGGTTAACATGCCATCTATGTCAGGACAATTCAGGAGATCCTTGAGTGGGGTGGTGTGGTAGCACCTTGGGTTGCCTTGATAGAGTTTTCATAGCTGGCTCCCCTAGCATGGGGATGGGCAAGAGGTCCTAATGATCCTGAGACTACACCAGTTTATGATGCTTGGTGGGTTTAGAGATGACTACTCAAATTTACTCATCCCGGAAGCAAGGTTGGAGTCGTAGGTGGCGCCAGGAGGAGGAGAGAGGCAGAGCCGAGCTGAGAGAGGTGGATGAGACAAAGAGTAGTAGCAAAGGCTTAGAGAGATGGTGATCAACAATAGGTTGGTCAACAGATGCAGTAGTAGGTAGTACATCAGGATGTTAGATTGGCACTTGCTTTATCTGAGAGGTATCACGCTCGTAAGGAGCTGGATGACTATAGATTAGAGTGAGATAGAGTCATAACTCAGCTCATTTAAATCATTGTAGAGAGGTATTAGGACCTCACAAAGTGATACCAATATACCACAGAGTGGGACCAGACATTTATTGAGAGAGATAAAAGAGTCATATAGCAAGATACAAAGATCACCCATCAACAGTAGGTGGAGGCACAAGTTACTTAGCTTATATCTGAGAGAGATTTAGAGCATGCTATGAGGACACAACTCGAGATTGGACAGGGATCCATGATCTTTGCATCATAGCATATGTAGGACACGTGGTCTCTTATTCAAAAGGTTGTATATTACAGGACTCTATCCTAGGCAGTTGTATCCAAAGAGCATTGATAGTTAAGATTCTTTGCCAAGAGTAGCACAGTTGGTACATCAAGTTGATCAAATGGTGGATCAATAGGGCATCCCATTTAGCAGGTGTTACAAAGATAGGGTGAGTAGACACATGGGTCTCTAGGACATGGTGAGCAGCAACAACGAATTATGGGTCTACCACCTCCTCGGCCTCCTCTTGATAAAGAGGAGTGAGGGAGCTTTGGATAGCTCGATGTTGTACATATGATTCTTTGATATGTAAACCATTGATGTAGATGTGTATATATACATTCATTAGCTTTTGAGAGCCTCATGTATATGCATATTTTTGATGTACATTATTATGTCACACACTCGATGTACCAGATGCTTTTTTGTATCATGACATTTTCATTTTTGATGATATATGAGATGAGATGATCCTTTTTGTGGCAGCTATTATATGGTGTTATGATGTATGCTTATGATTTCTATGATATCTTATGATTTTATTCTTTGATTATGGATGCACTAATGTTTCGTGATTTATGATGTGATTATATGATTATGATATATGCTAATGATCAGTGGATGTAGGATGCATGTTACAATATGATGGTATGGTCACGATATTCTTCTTTTTATACGATGTATGATGATTATTATGCAGGATTGATGATATGATATGCATATTAACAGTTTGTGGATGTAGGATGGAATGCATTTATATTTTTGTTATGTTATCATACTTGGATATAATTGTTAATATGATAGGGATAGAAGAATGGATTATTAGAATAGGATAGAAATAGAATAGGATGGATGAGATTATGAGATTTAATGATGATGTTGATCAGGATACCAATACATTTATGATTATTTCAATATTTTATTAGATATGTGATGAGATAGGATAGATGATTTTGATTTTCTTTTTAGGTTTTGCTAAATAATATAGACCAATCGTTATTTTGATATAGCAAGTAGACATGATGCACCAAGGTATGAAGAATCGAGGTGGGATTGTATCTATTGCATGGAATTTGACTTTGCAAACAGATAGGAGTATCCTTGTTCATTCCTGACATACAAAAACCTTATTTTATCATGTGAGAGAATGAATCCATCAAAGCAAGAAGAACAATACACAAAAGGTATGAAGAACCTGATATCAAAAGCCATTCTATTACTCGAAACTATCCTTGCACACACAAGGCAAGTATTCACCAAGGTTGAGTATTATAAAAACATCCAATAAGCACAATAGACAAAATCAAATGACTATGCCCCGTTACATACCCCTCTAGACACACCAAGATATTGAAGATTAAGGCAGTTTCGAGTGAGCAATGTAAATGAGACAAAAGATAAAACCAAAAGAAAATATCAATGTCATCATATCTCTTGCCAGAGAGAGTTGTTTTAGTTGAGATCTAAAGTGATGTCTATTGTAGGAAAAATATATCCATTAAGACATTCATTGGATGTTGATCGTTGTAATGTTTAGGCTGTTGATATGAAGGTTAGCTTAAATGTTCGACAATGATCAAGACTTACGATCTTATGTGAAATTTTGTGTTTTGGCAAGTGTTTTACTTGCTTCTATTTATTTTGTCAAAGGTGAGGGTGACGATAAATTTATTCTAGATGACAATTTATTTCTGATGAAGTGAGATGGGTGAGATGGGATGGATGGATTCTTTTTTTGGAATATTTTTCAAATATTTTTGACTTTTTAAAAAAAAATTGAGGCTATTTTTATTCTTTTGATGTTTTATAAGTTTTTTTTTAATATTTTACAAATTCTGGACATTTTTTAAGTTTTCAAACATTTTTAAATGTTTAGGGATTTTGGTTGTTTGAGTGTTTTTGGGGATTTTGAATGACTTAGGTGATGTACAAGAATCCATGTTGATGACTAGGTGTAGGAGGATGTCCCTAGTCACGTGTTAGACTACTTTATTATAGGAAAGACAAACTGACCTTAGGATAATGCCAAGTAGTACTGGTAGTGATAGATACTCATCAAACACCAAGCCATGATAGGGATGAAGATGGATGGATGGAAGATGGATGGACGGATGCATGGATGAAGATTTATTATCAATAGATGAATGATAGGAGAAAGATCACTTGATAGATATTAGATGATGCTTATTTACACAAGGAGCTTATTTTCCATGTTTTCACCAAGGTACTTGCCCAAACCGCCACCGAAGTGGTTTTCTAGAGGACGATATTTCTCTTTACTATTTTATCCTTTTTTTTATTGTTTTAGATTTTTGGAATAAGACACCCCTCGTGGGATAGGTATAGAACCGCTTGAGATGATTGTTGTTGATAGGTTCCTATAATGGATCCCCTTTAGGTGTCGCCAACTGATATGCTCTTGATCCATAGCTTGTGGTGATGCTAAAAGGTCTCAACTAGTTGTAGTGTAGGAAAATGCACTCCTTTACATTTCCACACTATCTTTGCATCCCCTTAATTAATTGGACTTGATTAAGCTTCTAACTACATAATTTGTGTATTCCAAAGCCTTATTATTCTTGTTTTGTAAAAGGGAAACCTATATTAAATAACTACCAACAGTAATTAAAACACCTTAAAAATTATGTTTCCTAGACTTTGATCCTAAGACCCATTCGCATAAGGGTGAATGGGTCCTCCTTAAGTGCCAAGACCCAATTTAAAATATATTTTTGGTGTCGTTTTAATGATTCAAATTCAAGTTTCAAATGTTAGCTTTTGGAATCTAATTTTCAGTAAATTAGATAAACACCTATAAATACATAGTTATTTTATCAATTCAAAGCTAACAAGATAGAGGAAACTTTCACAAGAGCAAATATTATTGCCAAGATCATTGAAGAGTAGATTTATTAGTCATCTACAACAACAATCAAGATCATATAATTATGTCAAAGTTTATGCATATTCATGTCATGTTTTGGAGCTAGGGCGACGGGTGGGAAGCGGTTGAGGAGTGGTTGTTCAAATTTTGCAGATGGCTAGGGAGATAGCGGTGAAGATGATGACTCAGATGGAGGTAGAGGTAGGGATGTTGAACGACTTGTTGGTCTTTCAGCTATGGAGAATGACATTGCTTTGGGAGGGTGTGGATTCTTCTGGAACTCTCTCCTCTCTACGGGGTTGGTCATGTTGGAGTGGTTGGAGGTGCTGGTGGGTGCTTTACCCTTTGTTGCCAGGGTGTTGGGTGTTTTGTGCATTGCACTTAACGTTGTGGACTTTGGGTTTGGAGCATGTGGGGTGTTGCTATTGTTTTCAGAGTACTATGTGTTTCTTGGCCTCTTGCATTCAACTCCTTGGTGTTTCAAGAGTGGTTTTGGTGGGCTGCAGTGGAGGAGTTTTTTCTCTCTAAGCTATTTGTTGTCCAGGGGTCACCTATGGTGTGTTATTCTGGGTATCCCTATTTTATTTTATTTCTTTGATTCTATGGGTTTTGCTACCCTGGTTTTATTTCTTTTGCACCTCATGAGAGTTTCTTTTCTCCCTAAATGGTCTATGATTATTTTTTTGTCATTGGGAGTTGTCATTTGTTTATGGCAGTTGATGCTCTGTTGGTGGTGTTTTCTGTGTGATCCTGTTTGAAGGTGTAGAGTTTTTCTCTTTGGTTTTCTAAGGCTAGCGGGCTTATGCTCTTGGCATATCTGTCTTGTTGGGTCCTCTGTTGTTAGGAGGGTTTTGTCCCTTTTGGGCCAGGTTTGGGCTCTCTTGTCCTTTGTTGTTCCTGTTGTTGGGAATGGGTGTTGTGGGATTGAAGAGGTTGGGGCTCCTGTTATCTCTTAAATGAAGTTGATTCTATGTGACCATTGGGTTGTGAGCTTCCCCAAGTTGATGTTGAGTATTTATCCTTTGAGGGATGATTTGATGTTTTGGTTGAAGGATCCTGCATTCTTGAGTTCTATTATGAGTGGATTTGGCCTCAGTGTCGACTCTTTGGTGTTCTGTGGTTACAAGACTATTGACTTCTTTATTTTGTGGATCACGGGTATTTTGTGGGGTGAGGTGTATTTTTTCTTTTTCTTAAGGCTTAGTTGCTGGTGGCTGAAGTGCATTCTCTCTCCTTCTTCATTCAGTACCTTGCTTTACCGAAGGTGGATGCGACTACCCTTCCTTCTGAAGTTTTCACTCTAAATCTGTAGTTGGTGTCTTCTATGGAGGTAGAGACTACTCCTATTGAGGTGGAGCCCTCTTCTATTGAGGTAAAGGTGGGTGTTGTACGTTTGGTGGGGAGATCTCTCTTCTTCTAGTTCCTATCAAGGTGGAGCATGTGTGGGTAGAAGAGTGATGGCTTTGAAGGGTTGGGTTCTCATTTCTTCCTCTCCTATAAAGGGGAGCTCCCTCCTATTGAGGTGGAGTTGGGGTTGGTGCTTCTCATGGGGTGCTTCTGCAAGTTGGTTGATGTGCTCTAGTGGTCTGTTGTGCTCTCTAACTCCCCTATTAAGGTGGGGTTGTTGTATTTGTCAGTGTTTTTGGTTAGGGGTTTGGTGGTGTTCTACACTATTAAGTTGGTTATCTCTCTTAGCTCAGAGGTGGCATCCATGAGCAATTGGTTTGCTAATGCCTGGCTGATCCAGTCAGGTTCTTTAAGTATCTAAGGGTTTCTAATCCTAGTTAAAACTAGGTTGTAAAGGGATATTGGTCCCTTGCTTATTTGTTTAATGTAGCCTGTGTAATCATGTTTTTCTTTTAGCGATTATTGTTGGGCTATTGTTGGTATGTGTTTTATCTTATGGAAACATGCTTCTCTTTGACAAGGTTACGAGCCCCTTCAAAATCATCTTGTAATGGGTTTTGGGTCCCAGCAAAACCTGTTTAACCCCTAATAAAAAACATTGTGATGTAGGTTTCAAGAATTCAAGCATCAATCAATCAAGCCAATTCATGCAAGATCTAGACCTTAGAGTGATGTGTTAGACTTCATTCCTCTAAGGGTATCCATTAAGGGTTTGGTGAGTTGTGACATAGCATTGTTCATTCATCAATTCCTTCTATTTATCATTGTTTTATCATCAAGGCTTAGTTACCAAACTGGGGTTTGACCAAGGCAAGCCCCTATTCACCCAAAACAAACATTTTTATTCTCTCTTTGTATGTGCATATTTACAAGTGAAGAAGGACTAAAGATTAATCAAAAGAGTAATTTTACAAAGTTGTCATCATTGCTTTCAAGCTACAAAAACTCACCTACAAATTTTGTTTTTGACTTTTCAATAGTTAAAGCTAGATAAATCAAAATCTTAGATCCGGGATCTAAGGATTGCAAAATCAGATTTTGGACCCATTCACCCTAGGGCAAATCAATCTTGCTACAAAGCTCAAAACTTGCTTTTTAGGCCAGGTGCACATCGCTTCGCCCTTCTCAAATCTACCTGCGAATTATTGTTTTCGTTTCTCCTATCATAATTTTTTGCATTTCAAGTATTAGGTCATACAATTGAGTTTGTTAATGCATTTAAATTTATCTCCCAAAATAGTCAATCAAAAAAAATTGTCATAAGAAAATAGTAGACCTTCCTAATAAGGTTGACTCACCTCAAGGTTGAAATTCAATCCTATCCTTGGGAGATCTATTTTTCTAATGAATATAGGAAAAGTAAAAGTGCATAGATCACACACCTTTTAACCATTTCATATTAAACACTAATCTCACATTTTTCTATGTTTCATTTTGGTGAACCCGACTTCCTACACTATAAACTTTCTAAAATTGGCAATATTTTAAACTCTATATCTAATATTTGCATCTTGTTTAGGGTTTCAAGATTACATTTTACATCATTTAAAATCACAAAAATAAAAAATCTTGCATAAATTTTGCATATATTTCACATAGTAGTCTGCATAAGGGTGTCTTTTAGTCATTTACATTAGAAAATTCAGACACAAATTGTATTTCAAAAGATGTCATTTTGTTTGCTTTGTGCCATCATATTGCATTTACATTTAATCATCAAAATCTGGAAAAATAGTCATTGCTTAACCTGTTTGCAACTAGAAAAAGAAACATAAAAAATCAATCGAAAAATTCAAATTCTCACTTTTCATAACCCTGTACAAGCACCCATTCTCCCTTAGGAAAACCTATCCTTGTACAGGTGTCTCAAACAGCTTATGCACACTACTTTGTCTTTGTATTATCATTATGTTCTATCTTGCAGAATTTTGTTTTGAAATTTTGAAAAATTGTTATCCCATGTGCAAGAAAAGTGTCATTTTGCTTGATTTGTTACAAATTTGAAAAAACATTATTGTATTTCAGTATTGAAAATCATCAGATCTGTATGACAATTATTTATATTTATGAAGCATTGCATAAGTTGGATAGATTACTTTTTATTTTTCTCACAAACTCAAAATTCTAAATGCTAGTGTATTTCCTTTTCAAATATGTCAAGAAAATAAAAGAGGTCATTAACAAGCACATTAGTCATTTTTCCAATATGTTTCATAATTATGAGATATATTAGTGCAAGAGAATGAAATTGTTGACATGTTCCTTAATATCACCTTGTCTATCCTTCACTCATTTGCTAATATATCTCCTATTTGTGAGGATGTTTTGATACAAGAGGATGCAAACATAGACAATCATGATAACCATAGTTGTTCTTCTCTCAATACCTCTCCTACTTGTGACAAAGGTATCTTGGTGTTAGAAGATCCAATTATTGAGCATCATGAGGATCTTGTTTGTCCCTTTCCCCCTACTTCTCCTACTTGGGAATGTAAGGAAGCTAAGGTAGCAAAACAACTTCCTACACTAACCTTGAGAGGAGAATAATGCAAAACATTTACTGATCTTTAACATTTACAAAAACTTAAATAGAAATAAACACAAATATCATGCATACCACAACACAATGATTTACGTGGGGAAAACCCTTTTAAGAGAAAAAACCCACACTCCAAAAGCCATCCAATATACTATTCAACAATCACAAAGATTACAATATACTTGTAGAGCAAACTTCTCACAAGATTATCACCACTCAGAGATCCAAAAACAACACGACCACTATCAGACTCTTAGAATACACTGTCTACATACATCCCACCCGCTTTTAACAAGCTTTTGGAACCTTCTAGAATTAGGGTTTTACAAGGTTGTTTTTCATTTGATGTGTTAATGAAAAAACCTTGATGTGTTAGTGGGAAAAAACCTTGACGTGTCAACAGGAAAAAACCTTTACGTGTCAGCGAAAAAAAATTGGGGCGTTGCCCCGAACCCCATGTTTTGTTATGAGTGTAGAATATTTGCTTGATCAGTCGCCACATACCAACATGCATCCTATCAATAAATTGTATATAATTGCAAGCTTGATACACATTTTACCATTAGGGAAGATAATATGGCACAAGAGGATGAGATCATTGACACATTTCTTAACATCACTTTTCCTAGTATTCATTCAAAACCTCTCCTATTTGGGAGGATATTGTAGGATATAAAGATTATAATAAGGCCTACTTAGATTAACATGCTAAGGTCACCTTAGATTCTATCTCATGTGAAAGTCATCAGTTCAATAAGTCACATCCGTTGAGGTTTTGAATGCATAAGTGTCCATTAAATCTCCCTTGATTATAGGACCTCCAAAAATTCATTTTGGACCTCCCAAGTGTCCTCTAATTGTTGGGGCTGCCTAATATTCCTTTTGAACCTCGTAAGAGTTCATTAGTTATTGGACCTAATAAGCCACTTCTTATCATAGGACCACCTCAACACCAACCAAAGCCTTCAAGACCTATCTTTAATTCCATAAGGAAACTCACTAGTAACAATGTTTCACAACAACCAAGTTATAATAATGTTGCTCATACATGTTACACGAGGAACAATAAGCAACCGCAAACCATCCCTACATCGATACCACTTCCTCAACACATTTTTCTTAGTGCCCTTTGTTTACCCTCGCATAGTGGAAGAGTATGATCTTGCGGAACAACTTTGTAACACTCCTGCTAAGATCTCCCTTTGGGACTTGATTCAAGCATCACCCCTTTACCATGGCATGCTTCAAAATTCTTTGCAAAAATTTATAATTCCTCCTAGTGCACAACCAAATGATGTGGCAGCTATGATTGAGAATATGAATTCACCTAATTTAGACATTACTTTTCATCAAGATGAGTTACCTCCATTAGAAGTGTAAAAACAAAATGAGACTTTGATGATAATGTTTATCATCAACAATACTGGCATAAGGTGCACTCTCATTGATAATGGTCGATGCTCAATATTTGTAGTGTAATCCTTTCAAATACAATTGTAGTGGACAAGAGAAAAATTCAACTAGACTCTTCATTTATGGATTTGATAAATTGGGAGAACAATCACTTGGCGTGATAACATTACCTATTAGATTTGGTAAGGTTACATTGCAAACTCCTATCTATGTCATGCCCAATGAAATCTCATATAATCTTCTCTTGGGTAGGCCTTGGATTCATGCAATGAATGTGGTGCCTTCAACATTACATTGTCTAGTGAAGTACACTTACAACAAGGTTCTCACAATAAAATTTGACCTACAATCAGAAAATTATTTGCAAATTGAAATAGGACTGACAAATCCTTTTACCACATTGACACCAACTATCAAACTGGAACCGATACAAGAAGAAAAAGTGAATTATTTGTCATTGATCATGAAACTATTGGATGATGATTGGGGATCATTGAATTTTACACCTACATTGATGGGAGAATACAATACTATGCACAAATTAGGAAAAGAAAAAGAATCTGGCATAATATCAACACAAGTCGAGTCATCAAAACCATGTGAGCCCACAAATTTTAGCAAAGAAGAGGAAAACAATAATAACACATCAACGTATGATGAGCGTAATCATGAGAAACCACCAAATCCAAAATAAATGGAAAAAATTTATGGAAGAGGTTATGAGCTTTTGAAACAACTTGGCTATAATGGAAAATGATGTGGTGTTAAAGAATAAGGTATTTGTGTCCTTATAGATCCTACCCCACAAGAACAAACAAGAGGTCTTGGATATTGTCCTTTAAAAGAAATGAAAGCATCAAAGAAACTTTCGCTCAATATCAATGGCATCACACAAAAAATTCCTAGGACAAATATAACCTCATCTTCAAACACGTGTCTTAGTGATGATTGGGATTCATAAGATCTTACACCCTCCTTTAAGGGAGAGTAAAAACTCTCACAATCTAAACTTATAGAGTCTTGTGTATGTATGACACCTTGTACTAAGCAAGAAATATCTCAGTCACAAAAGAAAGCAACATATTTTACCATTGATCAAGAGGGTATCTTGTTGAGGCTTCTCCAAGCTTGCTTGATATCTCTCCCTCCAAGAACATGAAATAAATTCTACAAAAAAAGCTCATTTTGTGCATATCATCGAGTGCATGGTCATTCTACCAATGAGTGTAAGGATTTAAGTAATAAAATTTAAAATCTTAAGGATTATGGTGCTCTTCCTTGTGTTGATACACCTATTTCCTCTAATTGATAATGATTTTCATCCTATCATGTTGCTCATCACTATGTGGAATTGGTAGCTTCATGTGTTTTGCTCATTTCTCTTCATGGTGTTATAATCTTAAGTGCAACCATATTTATCTTGGCAGCAACATAATAGTACTTAGTGATTGTCTTTGTCTCTATACTTGGGGGGCAAGGATAACTAGTTTTGGAGGTATGCATTCTTTTCAAGGATCCCCTCTTCCCCTCTTTCTACTTAAAATACCAACATAGAAAGTATGTTGACATTTTAAGTGGGGGCATATATGTCCCTCGCTCATTATTTGCATATTTCCTTCTTAGTGATGATAGCATACATCTCTTAGGAAGTGTGACCTTTGCATTGGCATTATTTCCATTGACATTTTTGATTGAAGCCTATGATGGAACATGATGGATTCTAGGCTTTAGAGATGCACTTATCATGTCCTAATGACTTGTTTTCTAGTGTTCCCATCTTCAATCTTCGTTCAACATATTCATCATGATGTGGCACCTTATCAAAGTTATCAAGGAGTATAACTTCTGGTATGGTTGAGGTATGGAAGCCTGTAGACCTAGCGTGAATTTTCCATCTGTCACCCGTTGTTATGAGTTCACACCTTGTATACCTAGTGTGTGTTTCTCATTTTGTTTTAGACAAATAGCTGAGGCTTGATCCATACCTTTTGGACAAATAGTTGAAGCTTAATCCACCCCTTTTTTCTATTTGCATTGATCTTGACATTGTATGTTTGTGTATCTTGTCTTATTGCTTCATATCATACATATGTGTGTGTCTCTTTGTGCTTTCATTGGTTTTCCATGGTATCTTAGATCCTGGGGGCTTGATCATCCTCTTTGATCCTTGTTATCTTATCTTTCCAACAATTGTACAATTAGACCTCTCTTGACTTATTTATCGATTTTTGTATGAGTTTGAGTGTGGGCTCATACTCTCACTAAAGTGGGGGCTCAATGTAGTGTAGTAAAATGTACTTCTTTACATTTTCACACTACGTTTGCATCCCCTTAATTAATTGGACTTAACTAATCTTTTAATTACCTAAATTATGGATTCCAAAGCCTTATTATTCTCATGTTAAAACACCTTGAAAATTGTGTATCCTAGACTTAGGTCCTAATACCCATTCACCCAAGGGCGAATGTGTCCTCGTTAAGTGCCAGGACCCAATTTAAAATATGTTTTTGGTGGCATTTTAATGATTCAAATTCAAGTTTTAAATGTTAGCTTTTGGAATACAATTTTTCAAGAAATTAGATACACCTCTAAATACAATTATTTTATCAATTCAAAGCTACCAAGCTAGAGGCAACTTTTATAAGAGCAAATATTATTGTCAAGAGCATTGAAGAGAAGATTTATCAGTCATCTACAACAACAATCAAGATCATATCAGCATGTTAAATTTTATGCATATTCATGTCATGTTTTGGAGCTAAGATTGTGATGTAGGTTTCAAGCATTCAAGCATCAATCAATCAAGCCAATTCATGCAAGAACCAGACCTTAGAGTGATGTGTTAGACTTAATTCCTCTAAGGGAAACCATTAATGGTTTGGTGAGTTGTGACATAACATTGTTCATTCATCAATTCCTTCCATTTATTGTTGTTTTATCATCAAGGTTTAATTACCAAACTGGGGTTTGATCAAGGTAAATCTCTATTCACCCAAAACAAACATTTTTCTTCTCTCTTTGTATGTGCAAATTTATAGGTGAAGAAGGACCAAATATTGATCAAAATAGCAATTTTGCAAAGTTGTCAAATTTTTCATCATTGTTGTCAAGCTATGAAAATTCACCTATAGATTTTATTTCTAGCTTTTTCGATAGTCAAACCTAGAGAAATTAGAAGCTTAGATTTGGGATTTGAGGACTGCAAAATCAAATTTTGGACCCCTGCACTAGGACCCATTCACTTCATCATACATATCCCCATAAGTTGTGAAATCATGCATGTAGACTTCCATGGAACTATGTGCAAAATCTAAGAAGATACTTAGCACTACCCTTTGGAAAGTGGTTGGAGCATTACATAGCCCAAATGGTAGGATATAATAAGAATGTGTCCCAAGGGCATGTGAAATTTGTCTTATCTTGGTCCTTTGGAGCTATCTTAATTTGGTTATAACCACTGAATCCATCTAGAAAGGGGAAGTACTTTTTCCTTGCTAGTGAATCAAATACTTGGTCAATAAATGGTAGTGGAAAGTGGTCCTTCCTAGTGGCAACATTCAATTCTTTATAATCCACACACACTCTCCACTTTCCTCCTTTATTTGGTATAATGAATAGAGTTGACACCCATCGATTTTTAGAAATAGGATAGATGAAGCCTGCATCAAGCAATTTTTGTAATTTTGTTTTAACTATATCTCTAAGTGCATAGTTCATCCTTCTTTGGTGTTACCTTATGGGTTTGAAACCATCATTGATGTATATCCTATGCATACACAAGGCTAGGTCAATCCCCTTCATGTCATGGTAATCAAATGCAAAGGTTGTTGTGTGTGCCTTCAACATAGTGGTCAGGGAGGTATGTTGTGCAATAGTTAATTCTCTGTTAACATTCAACATTTTGCTAGGCATAATTTCCAAAGTCTTGGATGTTGTTTGAATTGATGAGAGGTCAAGTTCTACTATGTCTAGGACACATTGTTGTGGTAGTAAAGTATGAAAATTTTGAGATATTGACTCAAATGAACTAGCAAGGATAAAATTTTGTAGAGGATCTTGCAAACATGTCAGGCAATCCTATTGTTGTGGGTCCCTATCATAATTATTTTGTATGATGTTTGCTATTAAGTCATCCCCATCTTGGTTGTTTAACAAGGGATTGTGTTCTATAGTCATGAGGGTTTTCAAGGAATACTAGTCTTCTTCATATAGGGTAGGCCAATTGGTTTGTTCTAGATCTGCATTTGGCTAAGCTAGTGGATAAAGGACTAATTTCTTTGTCATATTTCCATTATAGATAATAATATTCCTAGACTTGCAACCTATAAATGCGTCTATTGTTGTCAACCATGGTCTTCCTAAAATGAGAGGATAACCCGCAAGATTAGTTTTTGGTTGGAATACCATGAAATCTATAGGGCACTCCCATGAATCTAGTTTTATGACCAAGTCCTCAATGATGCCCTCAAGTTTAACTGTTGACTTATCTACCAACTGTAGGACAGTGGGGGTAGGTTTGAGCTCTACTAACTTTAATAGTTGCATTGTTTCCTTAGTCATCACATTAATAGTTGCTCCCAATTCAATCAAGGTTTTTAAATGAGAGTGTCATTTATCATTACATCCACTACAAGACTCCCAAGATCAACATACTTGGGGATAATCATGTTTCTATCATGTCCCCTTTTTCTAAAAATAACAGTTTCTATTTTTAGTAAGTCAGATTGTTTGAAAATAGCAAGTCAAGACTCATGGAAAAATCAAGAAAAGTGTGCTTCTCAATATAAATTAAATCAAATAAATATTATATTTTTTTGATCACCCATAGTTGGGCGTGGGTTTAGATGGAGACTTTTATGGCTAGAAAAGTAAGAAATTATTGCTTATGGCAATAATTGTCAAAAAATAATAATTATGGGAAATGGCTAATTTTTGGAAACCATTTGGGAAAGATGAGTTACACAATTATTTCCCTCATCTTGGCACCCAAATTTGAATTTGGCACGTGGATTACTTAAAGGGAAAAATCTGCTTTTTCATGGATTCATTCATTGTTGATTGCTAATGCATTTTTGTTGTTCTTCAGAGGTTGTCAAACATATGGAGAAGGAGGCACAAGAACATGATGTTTGAGGGTTTCCAAGTGGACTAAGGATGGGAATCAGAGGTTCATCATAGTGTAATCTCATCTAGAGGTTACCATAATGTTGATCTGAATTATTGTATTTCATTTCCAGAAGTTGGGTTTGTTGGATAGTTGTAGTTTGAATAATTTGGGTTTGCATTTATTGTTCTAAGTTGTGAAAACAATTTGGAAAATTTGAGGCCATGGTTTTGTTGTTTATGGAATGTATTTTCATTCTTTTTGTTGTAGAAGACCTTGGTATGAAGTTTTGAGAGTTTGTGCAAAGTTGGCTTCAGTTACAGTGAATGTTTTGGGTTTTTAGTTAGAGATATGTGTGTAATTTTTTTTAGCTTTGGATGTTATTTGTTGTATATGATATCAAATATAATTTAAATCCATGTGAAATTCAATAATAAATAATTTTATCTCAATTGCACATTACATGATTTCCAGATTCATGCATATTGGTGTTGTTTCCAGAACACCCGATTTGCCTTATCTTGAATTTGATAGAAATTAAGATTTCAAAATTTAAGATAAGTTTATTTTGTGGAACTCTCAATATATTCAAGATTTAAGACAATTAATCTATGTTTTATCATAAGTTAATCAAATTTAAGATTTATTTTAATGTGGCATATTACAATGGTATCAGAGCCATGATCTTGCTAGCCTGAGGGTTTGATCATATTTTTACAATAGTAAAAAAGAGAGGAGTAAAAGGATGGCTTATTTTGATAAAATATTCTTCCAATATCTACAAAGGAGTCATAAACAAACTACATATAGTCTTGTTGAGACAAAAGAGGCAATGATGTTGCTGGAAAAAAAACTTGAAGATCCAATATCGCATAAGGAGAGTGGGAGTTCTTCGAAGATTCAACAAGACAACCTAGGAGATTCAAAGTCTATTATCCTACTTGAAGGTGATGTTGCTACATACATTTCCCCTTCAGATCCCATAGAAGATTTGGCAAGAGATCTAGCATCCATCAAAGAGACTTATGCTAATCAAGATGAAAGATTCAAAAATTCAAACCCATACAATGATATAGAGCATGTGAGTTGCAGAGGGCTACAAAAATTTCCCAACATATGATAGAAAATAAATCATAAAATCTTTAGTTCCAACTTTTGACAGATCAGATAGCCTCTCAGCTAGAGCATGGGTACAAAGGATGTTGGACTATTTCACACATAGACCCATGAAGGAGCAATTTTCCATTCAATATGCAACCTTGTATCTTGAAGGAGTTGCTCATGATTGGTGGCACCAAAGTATGAACACCCAAGTCCACATTCAGGTAAATTCTTTTGATGAATTTTGTCAAAAGTTGATCAATAAATTTGAACAAAGGGTTGAAGAGGAGCAAGTAGTTGTAGAAGAATTCATAGAAGGAGAGTTTAATACAGTGAATGCCTTGAACCATGATGAATGTGTGACAAAGTTTCATAATAACTCTTTGGACATGCATGCAATGAGGGAAGGAAAAAAATTGAAGGATGCTAAAGAACCAAAGATAGTGATAGAAACACTTGAGACACAAATTCAATACATGGAAGAGATGGTGATGATGCAACACAAAGAAAAATCAAATTTTCAAGAAGAACAGAAAGAAGAAAGAGTTCAACTAGAGGCACTCCAAGCCATAGAGGTTGAAGGTAAAGATTCTTTAATTAAAAATAAAATATTTCAATGATTTTAGTGAGCTCCCACTTCAGGAAAATGTAAGTATGGGAAAGAAGGAGCCAGTGCTAAATAAGAATGGTCAACATAATAGCCCTATTATTGGAAAAGATTTCATGATGGATACTTTAGCTCAACCTTATTATACTAGTGACTTTCATTATAAGAGTGATAGTATTGCTATGAATTTCTCAAAAAATTATAAATTAGCAAAGGAAGGTAAGCACTTTGATTGCCTATGTAATTAAAATTTGGATAATAAGGGTGGAAGAAGTATCAAGAATGTTTTGCATCATATTCATATTATTTCATCATAATATTTTTGTGATCATGATAAGAATTCTAACTTTGATGAAAAGATGAAGGTTAAAAGTGGAAGGTGGATCCTTCCTCTCAACCACAAAATTTCTCATCCATGATAGTGTGGGATCCTGGTGCTTTATCCAAAGAGCCACAAAATAAGATATTGAAAATAAAATGAAGGATGGAATGTTTGATGGGATGAATCCCATATTTGAAAAAGTGTTTTCTTGTTCAAATTCCTCAACATCCAATTGTATCAAAGTAGTGCAATAGAAGCATGACGGAGAATGCAATTTTAATTTGATACAATCACTAAGGAAGACAAAAATTGAAAATCATAAGGTTTGTGATTATTTATATGTTGAAAAAAGATATGAATGTGGATGTAGGATGGTTGTATTCCTTTGGTGGGTTATTGCAAATTTATGAATTCAATGAGATTAACTTTACACTTGAAGTGAAAGATGTTATGATTAAAGGTGGTTCCATGGAAAATTTGAAGATGTTCATGGCTAAGAGGTCTTATTTCATGGGACACAATTCTTGGGCAGCAAGTTTTGCAGTGAAGGATAACATGCAAATCATTATTTCTTCCAATAAGCAACCTAGGCTTAATTTTGATATATGGAAGCCCTCAAATCAACATGGCATGGTAATTTTAGGATCAAGCCTCATACAAGTTTTCTCCCATTGGATATATAGAGGATTTTACAAGAAGGATAAGAATTCAAATGATTCCTTCATTATTTTTAGCATGAAGAAGGTTGCAAAGTTATCATACTTAGATCATATCAATGGTACTTCAATCATAGAGGATAATGAAATTCAAGAAGTAATTGATGATCCAATGAAGGTAACCAACTCATATCTTATTTTAGTTTCAAATTTATCACATCTATTTATGGAATGATATGATGTAGATGTGGAAGTTATTGGGCTTCATTAATGCAAAGTGGCTTCATCCAAATTCAAAACAAAAAGTTGATTGTTGTAAGAAATATATTTTCTATTGATGATAAAAGATTACAATATGCTTTAGAGTTTGTTATGGGTTACATTACATATGTTTACTTAACACTTGTTGACCTATGTGATCATGATGGAGAGCTACAAGATGATTATATTAAAAAGAATTCTCATAAAAAGGGGTCTACATTAGTTGCTAATGATGAATCTCAACTTGCAATATTAAAAACTTATACATGGCAATTCATATTGAATAAACAAAGGCATAAGGAAAATGAAGTGAAAAATCATATGGTTCAATGGTTGCAGCCTATGATTCAAATTCAAGGATCTAAAGAATGTCACTTTTTATGTGCCTATACAACTAGAGCCACTCAAAACTTAGGTAAGCAATTTCACATGATCCTAGTTGGCTTCAAATGTGTCTTTTTGAGAAAGGATTCCCCTAAAATTAAGAATGCATTCCAAAAAAATGAATTTTGTGGAAAAAAATGTACATGGAGGAATGATTTCATATCCTTTAGAAAATTCATGTGTGGTACCAGAAAGCATGGGAATGCTACACAAGAAGTTTTGAAAACGATTGAAGAGGTAATCCTTTCATTTCATGAGATCATGCTCGCAGATTTAGTATGTGGGATTGGTGTTGTTGTAGACTATTTTTTGTTGTTTCTCCATTATTCCCCCACTATTTAAAATCATTCCATGCAACTGAATTTTTTTTTTCAATTTGAAGTGAAGGATGAGCTAAGTGATGTGTATTTTGCAGTATGAAATTCAACAGTATAGAGATGAATGAAAGATTTGATTTTAGAAAATGTGTTGGATATTGTAGTGGATGTTAGAAATATTATCACAGTCCATCATATTGTAAAAATCATGATTTTAATACTATCATGAGCCTCAAGAGTCTTTGGAACAATTTTCCAAATGACAGTGCATCACTAGTTAGAGAACCAAGACAATTTACAAGGTCAATATTCAAAGTTGTGAGGAGTATATGTTGTTGTTGTATGGTGATATTTTCCACTCTTATATTGAAAGTTTTCTATTATATATCAATCCATGAATTTGTAAGTAACATCTAACAAGTTGAGGTTAAGTATGGGCCTAATGTTGTACATTTTTACAATGTATATTTCAACACTATGGAGGTTAAAGAAGTGACCATTTCCAAAACTCATATTTGTTGTAAGGGAGAATATATTGATTATTATAATAGTCCTAAAGGTAGAAAAAATCATATACATATTATTGGAAAAATTTGCAGGAGTTTCAAGTCATACTTCTCTCATGCTAGAGCATATACACACATAGAAAAGCAAGTCATGAAAGGAAGATGGATGCAATTGCATTTGGTAGTATTAAAAAATTTCTTTGGGAAGGTGTGGCTTAGATTTGGAATTGGAATGAATGTTTAAAATCCTTGCAGGTGTATCCTTGTTTGTTTCATGACAATGTCATACAAGAATTTGAGCTTGCAAATTTGCACAGTGTCCCTTGGCAAAAGATAGTACACAACACCATAACAGGATCAAGGCTTGGTATGCAATTTGGTATGTTTGATCAACTTGGCTACCATATCTTGGAGATTAAAAAAAAATTATTTCTTGAGGACAAGCAATTTTGGGAAGGGAGGACTTGTCATGTCTCCTTTCTAAAAATATCCTTTTTTCTAAAAATAGTAATTTCTATTTTTAGTAAGTCAGGTTGTCCGAAAACAACAAGTCATGACTCATGGAAAAATTGAGAAAAGTGTGCTTCTTAAGAAAAATTAAATCAAATAAATATATATTTTTTATCACCCATACTTGGGCGTGGGTTTGGATGGAAAATTTTATGGCTAGAAAAGCAGGAAATTATTGCTTATGGCAATAATGTCAAAAAAACAATAATTATGGGAAATGGCTAATTTTCGGCAACCATTTGGGAAAGAGGATCTACACAATTATTTACCTCATCTTGGCACCCAAATTTTAATTTGGCATGTGGATTACTTAAAGGGAAAAATCTATTTTTCATGGATTCATTCATTGTTGATTGCTAATGCATTTTTGTTGTTTTTTAGAGGTTGTCAAACCTATGGAGAAGGAGGCTCAAGAATGGGATGTTTGAGAGTTTATAGGTGGAATAAGGATGGGAGTCAGAGTTTAATCATAATTTAATCTCACCCAAAGGTTACCATAGTGCTGATCTAAATTATTGTATTTTATTTCCAAAAGTTGGGTTTGTTGGATAGTTGTAGTTTGAATAATTTGGGTTTGTATTTGTTGTTCTTAGTTGTGAAAACCATTTGGAAAATTTGAGGCCATAGTATTTCTATTTCTAGAATGTATTTTCATTCTTTTTACTGTAGAAGACTTTGGTATGAAGTTTTGAGAGCTTGTGCAAAGTTGGCTTCAGTTACAGTGACTGTTTTGGGTTTTTAGTTAGAGATATGTGTGTAATTTTTAGTAGTTGTTCATGGCTATTATCTGTTGTATATGATAGCAAATAATTTAAATCCATGTGAAATTAAATAATAAATTATTCTATCTCAGTTTCACTTCACCCAATTTCCAGATTCATGCATATTGGTGTTGTTTCCAGAACACCCGATTTGCCCTATCTTGAATTTGATAGAAATTAAGATTTGAGATTTTAAGATAAGTTTATTTTATGGAAATCTTAAGATATTCAAGATTTAAGATAATTAATTTATGGTTTTATCATAAGTTGATAAAATTTAAGATTTATTTTAATGTGGGATATTATAGTTTCCCAACATAATGTATGTAAGTTGTCCTAAGACATGAATAGTTTGAAGATCTTTTCTCTTCCTTCCTAAGTTTTTAAGGAAAAGTTCTCTCACAGTATTTGTATAAATAGGAACCTCCTTGATGGATTTAATAAGGGTAATTTTGATGCAAACATCTTTAATCTGACCTAATAGACCAGTTTTAGCTTGTGTTTGATGCCTTTGAGTAGCTAATCTCTCAGGAAATGGAGGATCTAGACTTGAATTGGTTCAATTAACCTAATTTGATAGAGGATCCTTAGGTGGATTGTCTGAGATCTCTGTTAGGGGTTTCTCATCAACCAACTCAGTGATTTGAGGGGATGAGGGCCCAACCAATGTTTTCCTTGATCTGAGGTGGAAATTACTCACCTCTACTCCATAAGTAGGGTATTGAATAGCTTTGTTAGTATAGGCTAGTTATTTGGGTTAGGTGCAGGTTGGGCTAGCAGCTAAGGCTCTTTAGGTGGTTGTGGTGATGGATTTGTTGGGTTTGGAATAATGGCTTGCTATTGTGGTTATGAGGTTGTTATGGCTGTTAGTAATTTGTGTTTTGGTTTTGCCATTACTGACCTCTTTGCCATTGAGGTTGCCATTGGTTCTGTCAAGCTGGCCATTGAGAATTGTGGTTAGGTCCTTGGATGTTTTGTTGTGGTCACATATTTTTTTTTTGTTGGTTCCAATTTAGTTGAGGATTTTTCCATTGATTTTGTGGATTTTCCCAAGGTTGAGGGTTCTAACTAGAGAAATTTGAATTGCTACTAGGAAATGATATGTTATAATTCAAAGGGTATGAAGGCATACCTTGTCTTGGATGTCATGGTTTTTGATGAGTCCATTTAATATTCCATTTCATGATGTTTTTGTGCATGCTTTCAAAGATTATCAAACAATCCTTTCAGACACATTCCTATGCTATGCTATCTTTTTATGCTTATTACAAACCTTGGACCTAAATTATAGTAATAGAAATATAGTTATGATATAGTAGCATTGCATGATTTATATATGGATATGTATGAAATGTGGTTGGAATTATGTGTTTAATCATGGTAGTTAGCTTTGTGTATATGTTTTTTGGATTGACCTCTTGTAGCCCAAGAAGGCACTATAACCCGTAGCAACTAAAAGTTGTAGCCCACAGCAAAAGGAGGACTTGGACAACGAAATAGGGCAAGTGCTAGAACAAGTTGAGTGAAATAACTACTGCGTCGAGACACCTGATGGAGTTAGTCGTGCAACATTATGACAATTAATAAGGCACTGAAGAAGAAGAACTATTCATTTGATAGGATTCTAGATAACTGATTATGTGTTCCACATGCAAATATGTTTTGTAGAGTTTTAATTCTATTTGAACTCTTGTTTCTTTTCAATTTCAGTTTATATCATTTAATCTTAATTACATACTCTGATATCTAGGGAGTTATAGTTAATGATTTTAGTTAAGATTTGTGTTTAGAATAAACTCCCATGTGCTTGTATATAGCTAGTGGTTGTCTTTAGATAGTAAGTTGGTTAAATTCATACTAGTGGATTTTGTTATTAGTTACTTCTTAGTTTTCAGTTGTAATCTACAAACATGTTGATTGTTCATAAATGATTTTCTTGAATAAAATCTTTGAACAAGATTTTATGTGATCTTTTGGAATATATAATGAATGAAGTTCAAGTTCATATGGATACCTATAATCTGAAGATTCAAATTTGGTCTTAGTTAAGTGAAGACAACCACTTGAGTAGGCCACTCAGGGTAACTGTTCTTCACTACATTTATAGTTGTTTTATTTTTGTTTAACAATTATTTTGTTAGTTGTTGCTTATAAATTGCATGTAAGTTAGAATAGATTCTCATATTGTGATTGTCAATAAATGAGTTCAATTGACTTGTAGTAATCTGGAGGATAGATTAAGTTTTGTAATCAGTTTTGAGTCAGTTTCAATAATTATCTATTAGCAACAGTTCAACTACAGATTATGTTGTAGGTACCCATAGCTATTAGCGCCAATTTACTTCTTTCAATATTATGTGTTTCTATGATTTTCCAACAAGTAGAATACCTTTAATAGGATAACCTAGATAACTTCGAGTCTTTGAAGGCACATATAGTGTAGTACCATCACAAGTTTACAAACCCTGGTTGAAAATTTAATGAAGTCTTTACAATGTTGAGTGGGTTGTTCAGCTAGTCATTCCCCTGAATTGTGTGGTGTCTACCAAGTTAACAAAACAGTAGTTTTTCTTTGAGAAATGTAGAACACTTGTCCATATTTATCTTCCAGTGCATGAAAGTTTGGTTTCCCTTGTATGTCCTTAGAAATACTTGCCACTCTTTTGCATTTGCAATTAGCTTTGTTCTATCTACAATGTGGGCAATATTTTGTAAGGGCTGCCTCTACTTGTTCTTTCTTTTTCTTTATATGCAGAGCATCCAATTGTGTATCCAAATGGGTTATAATATCCTTCTTCATGTTAGACAAAATATTACTCAATTCAACTCTAGATACTCCATTGGATGATTTGTTGATGAAGGATGTCCTATCTTCTCTAACCTTCTTTGTGAAAGACCTTGAATAATTCATGCATGCCTTGGAAATATCCTGAAATGGTGCTTGAGAAATATCTCTTTCCCTAATGAGGTTAAGTGAGCCCATACAATCCTCATTAATCCCCTTCAAGAATATCAACTTTAAAGACTCATCAAAGAGTCTATTTTGGTGGGATTTCTTAAGGCAAAACTGGAACCTTTCCATGTAGTCTTCCAAAGATTCACCCTCCTTTTGTGAATTCCTAAAGATGTCATCTCTCTTTCTATCAATTCCTCTATAGTATTCCTAGTACTTCTCTGGGAACTTTGTCTTCATGGAATTTCAATTAGGAACAACATCTCTTCTTAAACCCATGAACCATCTTAGAGCAACATCCTTCAGTGTTGTTGGAAATAGTTTCAGCCTATGTGTATCTGTTGTGTAATCATAACTTCTACAAAGCACATCAAATTCAAACAAGAAGTTTTTTGGGTCCTTAGTAACCAACCAATAGAAGAGGAAATGTTGAAGGAGGTATATTATTCAAGGAAATTTCTCTCTCTTGTTTGGTAATGGGGAACTCAAAGGTTACATGCTTTGGTGGGTCATCCACCACTACATCACCCATGGTTTAGAAGGTCTCCTCGGTATCTGTAGTGGATGTTGGTGTTAGGAAAAGTTCTTTAGGAATACCTTCACTTTGTTCACTTTGATCACCAATATCCTCTGTAGCATTGTGTGTTGAGGGGATAAATCTTCCTAAAGTGTCTCACTACCTCCACATATAATAGTTATGACATTTTGTGTCAACGACTCCTACACAATGTTACTAAAATGTTATGGTATTGATAGATTAAAACCTAATTATCCTAATGCTAAAATCAAAACACTAAACTATGAAAGCTTTGAAATAACATAGAAGAATATTGAGTTTAGCACCATCCTCAACAACGGTGCCAAAATTATAAAGCCCAAATAATTCCCAATCAACTTGGTGTTAGAAAAACAATTCAAAGGTTGTTCCTAGTTTAACAATCCACTAAACCCTCACAAGGCTCCATTTAATTACCAACCAGGGCTACATAAAATTTTGATGATGTTGACACTATATGTGCATCCAAAGATTCTATATTACTTGTATCATCAAGTATAGGTGGTTTACACATGTGCATGAAAATGAGAAATAATTGAAAGGGAATAAAGCTTAAGTTGCAAAATAGAGTGAATAGCTTAATTTGGCACCTATGCTATGGGTACTCTTAGCTTAGTACTGTAACTAGTTAACTGCTAAACTGAGCTCTACAATAGACTATACTACTAACTATTGACTCTTCACAACTCAACTAAGTAACTACCCCAAGGCTTGACTCAAAGTAATGTTACAACATGCATATAAACATGAATCTATTATGAAATTAATGCAACATAAAACATCTATTATAACAAAAAAAATTGAAGCAGTTAGACAATACCTTGAGTAGCCCTTGCTCAAGTTATTGTACCCATGAGATAAACCAAATACGAGCTAATGAATCAAATAATCATATCAATAGACTGAAAACATCTTTATTACATTGAAAACTGAACACTCACGATATAACAAGAATCTCCAATAGATTTCTCATTCAAAAATTCATATTTATTGCAACAATAAACTTAAACATTGTCTTGCTAAAGAATAAAAATTGAGAAGACACTTCAACTGTAATTCTAACTATAATTTCAACTAGATTTACTACTTGACCATCGATCCCCAAATATAGCCCTAGGAGGAGATTTATTTGCATAAGGACTCCAAATAGAAATTGAAACGAAAACTAAATGCTAGTGTCCACTCTCCTCATGAAAATGAGGTGAACAAGTCTTTGCAACAAAAAATTTAATTAAAAAGAACAATAAAAGAGAAGTAGAAACAAGACTCTTGCTCAAATGGTTTTGATAGAGATGTAGTCAAATTGTCACATGAGCCCAATGGTATTTACTCCTTCCTCTGTTGTGTTTATTTATTGTCCTGGTGACTCATAATCTGACCTTGTAAAAGATCACCTTCATTTATTTTGGAACTGTTTCGCATTCATCAATTTGGACTCTCCCTTGCTACTTGTGATCCTTTGGCCATGGGCTGATTTTCCCAGTTGTTGTGGGTTACAGTATGCTCACTCTAACTTTTGGGCTACAAGGAGTTAGTTCATTTAACATATACACACTACCAATAACAATAAATTAAACATATATTCCTACTACATTCCATACACATTCACACATTTAACCATGCAATTACCACCATATCATAATCATATTTCCATCCATCAAAATATGGTTTAGGATGTATGAGGGATATAAAAAGGTAGATAAGTTCAAAAATGTATATGAAATAAGCAACTTAAAATGTTTGAAAGATATGAACTTAATAAGAGAAAACTAGTTATTAATTAGGCTCATCACATAGTAGCCCACCAAACACATACACCATTTCACCATATTCACCCCATTCCCAAAACATGTCAAGCAATGATTCTTTCATAAACCAAATTTTGCAAAATGTCACCTCACTCCAACAACAAATCTCAAACTTGAACCAAAACTCAAGTGGACAGCCATCACAATATATTAAAAGGAGCTCATTGTCACTTGAGATATTGAAAACACAAATACCACAAAACATAGAGATCCCCTTATTTGACAAGTACAGTACTAAAGGGGACCCTAGTAACCACATATCAGCATATACCACCATGTGTAGTGACTTTATTTTTGAGGATAAGCTACTAGCTAAACTTTTCCCTAGGTCATTGAAATACATGGCCTTTGAATGGTTTTGTTCTTTGCCCAATAACTCAACCCACTCATTTAATGAGCTTTTTGATGCTTTCTTCAACCATTTCCAAGTCAACATTGGTCCTAAGATCAACATAACTGATTTAATGAGATGCAAATAAAAATAAGGTGAAAAGGTTACATATTTCATAAGCTGCTATCAGTTGATATTATCACAAGTTAATCTAACTCTTCCTGATGTGGATATCCAAAGAATTTTCATTGATAACTTGCAAAAGGACATAAGAGAGAGAGTCTTATTAATGGAATTTATATCCTTCATACATTTATGTACGAATCTTTGTGACTATCAAAATTTGATTAGTAAGTATGAAGAAGCATCTTCATCGGCTCATACTAAGAAATCTAAGCCCATACATCAAAATAATTACCAACTATTCAAGAATCCAAACAAGAACTTTCTAAATATAAATCCATCCCAAATAAATCATGTTGAGCCTCAAGTTGTTTCCATAAGTTCAAACCCATACCAATTTAGGCCAAAAGATAGACAGTTTACACCGCTACCTGATTCCCTCCATTCAATTATGTTGCAACTTTTGAGTAATAACCTAATCCACTTGCCTTTGATTAGACCTATGGACACAACTAAGCCTCTACCTCCAAGCTTTAACCTAAGTGCCTTTTATCAATATCATCGCACAAATGGAAATGACATAGAACTATGCATGCATCTTAAACACCAAGTTCAAGACCTCACTGATTCTAATCACATTCAATTGGGTGGTGTTAATGATAAAGGGAATAAGCCAGTTACCTCGCCTAACCAAAAATTGCAATTTTTTACCAATCCCATGCCTAATCATTCAACCAAATTTGTGCAAGCTTGCAATATTAAGAATGACGAGATGAATATTGATACACCAAGTGACATGAATAATGATTACAATAATAATGAATATGGTCTACAAAAAATGGTTGGTTTTGTGGATGTGCAACCTTTGAAGGGAAAAACCATCATGTTACTCAACATTGCTTTCACTAATTATGATACACTTAGACATATGCTTGATGATCCTATCTACATTGCTAGTTGTATGAATAACAAACCTGCACAAGTAATACTTATTGATCCTATGTATGTAGAGAATGTGATCATTGAGGAATTCTTGTTTGTGTAAGAGCTTTATCAAGATACTTATGAAAAATCAAAAGCATGGATAAAAACTCAATGGTTTTACTTTCCTTATGATAGGTTCCCTCACTCTTCCTCTTAAATTTGGACCAAAACAATTAGATGTGTCATTCTTTTTCATCCCGTCATTCGACCAATTTCATGTGAAGCTAGGCTACCCATGGTTTCTCTCCATGAATGTCATCCCATTAGTTATTTAAAAGTGCATAAAGTTCCCCTTTGAAAATGAAATATATACAGTGCATCATAGTGGGTTCAATCCTTTGTCTTCCCCTGGAAAATTTTCATTGGACTTCTTTTGGCCTCATCTTATGGAACCTATAAAGCCTCATGGAGATTTCTTTTTTAAATCATATCAAAATTTCAAGGCAAAGCACATAGAAAAGTTATATCTTAGCAATTTTCCTAAGCATGATAGGTCCATGGTTGTTCCTTCTCCCAAGCCCATCATGGATGAACCTATGATTGAACCAAAAACCCTCCCAACTAACCAAGGTAACTATGTTGATGTTCCTCCACCAATATCCTATAAAATACCAAGAGAGAATAAGATGATTCCCTTTGTGCCTCCAAATATAACACAAGTGTATAGACCTAAAGAGAGTGGTTTCCCAACCCTCGATGGTTCCTTCAGTTCCTCCCTTAAGGGAAGAAAATAAACCAATGGTTGATAAACCCACTCCTACCTCGTCACAAAATGAAAATTGTGCAAGAAGATATCAAAATGCTAAAGAGCATAGGCATAGACATCATGCTATTGCTCATCAATTGGAAGAAAAGAACAAAAAAGTGCATGATAATCCAACACCCATTGAAACAACTCAAGAAGAAATCCAAATTTCACCAAAACAATACATATAACCAAAAGAAGAAATCAAACAAGAGAATTCAAATGCAATTGTCATAAAACCTCCAATTGTGATCAATTTGGATGATGATGATGATGAAATTGCTAAAATTGATGAGGAGGTGCATAATGACCTTAATGATTTATTTTCAAAGCAAACTAGTTTAGATGGGGGAAATTGTGATGATCCTCTTTATGTGAGTGACCCACCACATGTTGCACCTAGAGATGCTCCTAGTATGACACTTCTTTTAGTCCCTTTTGGCTAGTTCTCTACCTTTTATTTATGATGAGCAAGATTAGGATGTGGATGACTTGCTTTAGGTCAGCTTGCATGTGTGTTACTCCTTTAGGTTTGCTTGCATATGATGCAATCTCCCGTGTTGTGTTGCTTGGCGTGCCTTTTATGTTTGTGAGTTTTCTTTATATGACCCTTGTTGCTTTGTTGGTGCAAGGATGTAAAGGAAACAAATATGTTGTGATATTTTTCTATTTGTATCTTCATTCTTCTATATGTCACAAACATTGTCTTTTCTCTTTGTTTTGTGTTTTCCTTTCGGGGACAATGCAAAGAATTGAGACATTTAGGTCTCTTCCATGTTGACCCAAAATATTATGTGTCTTCTCTTTGTATGTGTCATTCCTCCTTTGTGTTTTTTGTTCCACAAGTATTTGGGGAATAACATCGATTCTGAGCTCTATTATATCACTGTAACAAAGATGTATACTGACCCCAAATCTGTGGATCCCTTAATGTACCTTTTTATGTTGTATTTGGGGGCAACCCCTTATCATTATATAACTTTATTTGGAAACCTATCTTTGGCATAGGGGTTTCCAAATAAGCTCTTGTGATATTTTCTTACATAACATTTATCATTTTTCAACTTTAAATTAATTGCTCACAGCATGGTGATTTGGAATTTCTTTAAGGTGGGGGCATACATTGGCATTTTTTGCTTCACTTTGTTCACATGAGCTAGACTTATTGATGTGTTGACATTTAGCATTGACATTGACATTTTCTCTGCTTCACTTTGTTCACAATAAGTGAATTTAGTATAGCATTAACATTGCATCTTGTGGCACCTTATCAAGGTTATCAAGGAGTATAACTCTTGGTATGGATGTTATGGGCACACCTTGTAGACCTAGTGTGTTTTTATCATTTTTTCCACCTTGTTATGGGTACACCTACTAGACCTAGTGTGTTTCTCATCTTGCTTTGGGAGCTCACCTAGTGAAAAGTGGTTCTCACTAGCTCGTGTGCCTTCCTATTTATGATTTACCTAGAAAATATCAAACTTTGCTATTGTGTGAGCCATGAACGCTCTTAGATGGGTCCTAGCATAATACAACTTGTTAGTCCATACCCTCTTTTGCATGTATGTTTCTGTATGTCCTTTTGTTGCATTTCATACATACGTGTTCCTTTGTACTTATGTTGGTTTATCATGGAATCTTAGATCCTGGGGGCTTGATCACCCTCCTTTATCCTTAGTCATCCTATTTCTTCAATATTTGTACAATTGGACCCTTCTTGATGTATATTTTTCTACTTTAGTGTGAGTATGAGCATAAATTCATAATCTCACTAAAGTGGGGGCTAAATGTAAGGTAGAAAATTGTCACCCTTAACAATTTCACACCATGTTTTGGCCCCCTAAATTGATGAGCCTAATTAAGTCCCCAATTTCCTAAATTATGCATTCCAAAGCTTATTTTTATCATTTTTTGACAAAGTTGCAAGCATTGGATAAATGCAAAAAATTAATATTATGGTCCCGACACTTAATGTCCCAGCAGATAGGGCTAGGACCCATATGCCCGTGGGTGTATGGGTCCCCCTATCTTGTTGGGGACCAATTTTTAATATGTTGTTGGTAGCATTTTAACATTTAGAATTCAGATTTCAATTGTCAACTTTTGGAATTTGATTTTCGGGAAATTAGAACAATTGCATATAAATACCTAGTTATTTTATCATTTGAAAGATAATAAGCATTATCTAGAACTCAAGAGAAAAAAATATTGTCAAGAGAAATTCAAGAGCAATATTATTAGAGCTTAATTGCAGCAATTCAAGATCCAACATCATGTTAAATTCTATGTGTGTTCATGTTATTATTTTTTGAAGGATAACATTGTTATAGGTCTCCAAGAATTCAAGCATTCAAGAAAATCTATCAAGAAAGGTTCAAGATCCTTGAGGTGATGTGAATGATTTCAGTCCTTCAAGGAAGTGCTTGAAGGGTGGTGAGTTGCAACATTTATTCATTCATCATTCCTTCCTTTCAATTATCATTTCTGTCATTGACATTTCCATTATAGAAGTGGAAACACTTACACGGGGTTTGACTGAGGTAAGACCCTAAATGGTCTCATATTTCCTCTCTTTGTGAATGTGAAGGTTATAGGTTTGAAGAGGATTGGAGGAATTTTGAAGACAAATTCTCCACTACTGCATTTGTTGTCATATATCTTGTCAAGCCACAAAAACTCCCCTACAAAATTTATTATGACATTGCAAAAAGTTTTCAATTGGGAAATAGAAGGATAGATCCAACATCAAAGGATTGTAAAATCAATTTTAAGACACCCTATTAGGGACCCATACACCCCTAGGTGACTATTTCCTCTACATGCCAGATCCAACTCTTGGTGATAGGTACACATCATCCAACACTTCCCAAATCCACATGTAATTTATAGTTTCAATTTGTGTATTTCTAGATTATTGTATTTGTCATATTAGGTCATATAGCTCAATTAGGTTAATCATTCTAAATCATTTCCCATCCATCTTCAAGGCCCTAAGAAAGTGGATTCGGGTTTGATTGGCTCACCTTTTTGGGTTGGTAGTCAATCTAATCACCTTGTTGATCCACCTTCTAATTCAACTTGGAAAAAGGATCCTAAGCAACCCTAGTTTTACACATTAAACATAGGGTTCCCTTTTTCTATGTTACAATATGCCTTAATCTTGATGTCTAATGATCTCGTCATCTAGCTTGGGAGCAACGTGACTAGATCTGTCATTTCTGTGACTATTTTGCAATGTAGTTTGTAGTAGCCACATAACCATCAACTTGTAATATGGTCTATAGCATGACACAACTTGCTAAACCATACTTATTAACATCATCTTTATATTTGATCAGATTTATCACATCTATTTTTCACTTTTTTGCCTAATGTGTTTGTTTGCAGCTAACATGTTTGCATGGTGAATTTATAATTATCTTTGTAGGATAGAAGACTCATGTCCTTTTTGTGTCTTGGATTAGCTTTACAATTGTATACATAGGATCAAAGACTTGCATCCTCTTCATCCTAATTATACGCTCTTCAACCTCTTTCTCTCTACTTTAGCTCACATATGATAGAATGCATATACTTGCTAAAGTGAGGGCAAAATATAATGTCATAAATTGCATCCTATGCAATTTCACATTCCACAAGCCTCCCCTTTAGATAAATTAAAGACAATAATGCAATGTCACTTTTATCCAACTTTAATCTAGTCCTTAACTTGTTTGTTTCCTATCGGTAAGGCAAATGTATGACACGAAAAAACATGTGCCACACAAATGTCTATACACCATGTGAATGTCCCAAATAGATTCCTGATTGCAGCAACCATTAAGACATTACATTTTCAGCCTACCAATGAATGTAACACCTCTACTAGCTCATAGACATGTTGAGATGACTCTTGCATGCATAAAATCCCTAAAACACCTCATTTTCACCATCTCTCACTCTCTCTTGGTCTTGAGACAACAATTTTTTTCGTTCTCTTGCTCTCTTCTTCATCTCCATTGCATTTTTCTTGCTCTCAAAATAATGCTATGTTGAAGCTTTAGCATTATCGACATATCTCTTTCGAGCTTGGAGATTGCAGCCTCTCCCTTTTGACATTATCATCTTGCTAAAGGAGGGTAACTATGAATTTTTTTATTGCAATATCTTTCAATTTAGTTAGAATACTATTCTAGCATATTTATTTCTTCTTCTATCATGTCTATTTTATTTATATTTATCTCATATGGTTGTTCATGGAGGTGGAAACACCAAAGTGGGGATTTGACTAAGGAGAATCCCTAAAAAACCCCCCAAAAATTTCTTGGTCTTATGTGTGTAGTTATTGAAGACACTCTTTGTTGGAGGCTCCACCTTCTAGCTCTTTATGAGTACTTTCTTCCATTATTCTCACTTTTTTATTTGTATTCCACTTAGTTTAAATTACTTTAAGCTCTGTCATTCTCTGCTTATTTTCCTACATTTTAAGAGTTCTTAGTTACCAAAATTGTTAGTAGCCACTTAATCATTTTTGAGACATTCTCAGTTTTTGGTCTGTATGAGACGCCAGTACATTGCAGGGATGTTTGCACGTCGCACTGCCATCCTTGATCGAGAGCTCATTAGTTTGTCTAGAAGACTTGTGTGACCTGCTCTTTCGGTTTCTAAGACTCCCACCTTTTAATTCTACATATATTATAAACAAACAACCTTCATCTTATCTCGTCACTTGAGTTGTGTATTTTGAGGTAGTTGAGGGCTATTTGCTCCTTGAGACTCCATTGTCTTGAGAGTAGAAAATCTCCTCTATAGTATGCCCATGCGATGCTTAAATGCTTGGTTTATCAATATGTTTTAGTTCATAGAGATGTGAATTATTTATGGAGATTAAATGTGAACCTAATTATTACATTCAAAATAAATTATTTATATAAATGAATATATGGATCTTATTTTTATGCTTTATGTTATGGTACCTCGTTGGTTGTTTACGATTATGTTGTTCTTTGAATATAGACATTGAGTAGGTACCCTTGATGTGCATTGATTGGTTACAAGTATATGGTTATTTCTTCACCTAATTTTATAGGTCTGAGTTATTCCCCAATGATAGTTATTTAAGAGATGTCACACTAATCCTCCTTATCTATTCCCCAATCGTACTTGAATTGAGTGTGGTAAGTGTCATGTCTAACTAGTGTTGACTTGGATCCAAGTTAGGAGTTATTCTGGAACCCCATGTGTCATGAAATGCCAGTGTATGCATGATTTAAATGATTTCTTAAATTTTGCATTTTCTATAATAATATTCTATTAGTTGCATATTTGCTTGATTAATCATATTTTAATTATGAAATTGGATTAAGGTAAAATATTTAAATGATAGCTTAAATTCCCCTTTTGATTGTAAAATAATGTTTGAAGAGTTGAGAGATTATTTTTATCTAAGGTGTTATTTCCATAACTTAATTCAAATATATGCTTATATGGATTTAAATCATGAATTTAAAGGTTGAGTGTTAATTAGGAATTTATTTAAATGTTTACTTGGATTTGGGTGAAAATTCATGGAAATGTAAATTAAAGAAATAGAAAAATAAATTATATTATTTTTAATTGGAAATTGAAAAAGGGTAAAATAGGGAAAAAAAGGCTTTCTTTTTTATTATGCATTTTGGTGAAGAAAATTGTGAGAGGAGAAAACCCTCATCTTGGAGAATTTTTTTTCTTGATTGTGAGAGCATTTGGAAGGTGATTTAATGAGATCAGATTCATTAGAATAGGACTTGGAAGGGGAATGTGTTGAAGACTGGATTCATGAGTTTGTGGTGTGTTCTTGAAGTATTCTCCAATTTGGTTTTTTAGCAAAAATTGAGGTACTTCTCTAAATTATTTTAATTTACTCATTTGATTTCAATTTTAAATGTTGGAATAGGATTATGGGAGTGTTAAAACCTTCTAATGCCTTTCATATGATAAATTTATATGTTGTATAATTTATTTTATGATTTTTTGAATTTTGAGAAAAATGGGATTATGTAGACACTTAAAAATGTCCTGAATGATACTACACATTTGAATCTAATATATTAACATCGTTTCGTCCTAAAATCCATTTTTTGTTCGCTTGTTTGATTAAATAAACCTGGTTATTTAAATTAATGTATAATTTCATCTATTAATCTAATTAGGTTAATTCACCCCCTCTCACACTAACATTTCACCCTATTTAATTGAATAAATCAAATTATTTAATTTATACCCTAAGTCCTCTTATTTAATTAAATAATCCTAAATTATTTAATTAAATGTCATTTGCACTCTTTTTTCATTAAATAAATAAATAATTTAATGGATATCATATTATTCCTCATCTTGCACAGTTGAAATTTAGTTTTAATTACTAAATTGCTAATTTCCTTTCCCATCCACTTGCATAGGGAATATTCTCCTATTTGGCTCCAAAAAAGGAAAGATTTATTTCAAACAAACATTGTAAAAAACTTTCAAAGTTGTTACAAAGTGTGTTTGTTTGAATCATTCTCATCCCTTGATCTTTCCTTGATCCATGTGATCTTTAATTCTCATCCATTGATGAGAATCCTTGATCCATGTTTCCTCCTTTATTCGATATTGACCATTGATAGATCAAATCAATCTGAGCCCTTGATTTTTTATTTGCTCTCCTACAAATACTTCACCATTTGGAGAGAAATGGATCCAGCTTTTGATAGCGAAGTTATGATGTTGAAATTCATACTCACTTGCATCCATATTGAGCATTTGTTAGTGTGATTGACGGATTAGTATGGGACAATTATGCTTGATCCATGAAGAATTAAACCATAATGAAGCTACTAACGTCAAATCTCAATGGATCATTCAAGTAAAGATTAAACTAAACATTTATCAAAACTAACCATTCTAAACTACGAAAACATTAAAATGTCTACTCTAATCCATTTGAAACTTATCTCGTTGTGAGATTGGTGTCACGTTGATGTGAAATGATGACCCTTTCCCAATCCTGTGGATAAATGAGCTTGCCCCAATCAGTTTTATTGAAGAAAACTGGTGGGATGATTGTGAGATGTGTATGAAAACATGATTTTAATCTAAATGAGCATGATGCAAGCTAGTTTAATATGATTTTATGCTAAAAATGATCTAGATATGTAAAAGATAAGCTAGTATGAGTGGATTCTAAGCTAAATGATCTAAACCCTCATTAATAAAAAAGCTAAATGGATACATTATGTGATCATGAAAGCCATTAATGGAAGATCAAAACTAACTAATGCAATTAAAATGAACTAAAAGATGCTAAATGTGTGCTAAATATGAGTGTGAGTGTGAGTGATTTCAACAACATAAGTTTGATTTTAAAATATGGATCCATTTGTCTCCAAATAGTGATCCATTTATAGGAAAGCAAATGAGAAATGGAGGGTTGAGATCAAAAATTCTAATCAACGGTCAAGGATGAAGGAAGTTGGAGGTATGGATCATGGATTCTCATCAACGGGTGAGAATGCAAGATGAGATTTAATCAAGGGTTCACATTCCCTCAAACAAACACACTTTTGACCTATATAAGAGGTCAAAAGTTAACTTGCACAAGAAGTCACAAGGTAACTTGCACATGAAGCTAAGTACGTTTGTTAAGAAAAAGGAATATTCCCCTTTTTCAAATGAGTGAGGAGAGAGAATATTCTTTGGAATATTCTCATGGGTGAGAAAAAAGGATAATTAGTTAATTAAAACAAAGTTTAATTGTGCAAAAGGAGAAGGAATATTCCATTGGAATATTCCTTTTGGAGGAATGTGCAAAGGAGGAATATTCCCTTGCAAGTGGGGGGAATAAGATTTAATTGATAATTAAACAATAATAATTATGCAATTAGGGGATTAGAAGCACCAAGATGATATTCATTAAATAAAATGATTTAATAAATGAGGGAAAGGTGGAATGACATTTAATTAAATAACTTAGGGTTATTTTTAATCAAATAAGAAGATTTAGGAATTTAAATTAAATAGTTTGATTTATTTAATTTAATGGGATGAAATGTTAGCATGAAAAGGGGTGAATTAACCTAATTAAATTAATAAGGTTAATAGATGCAAATTATGCCATTAATTAATTAGCTAGGCTAATTTAATCAATTAAGTGAAAATATGATGGGTTTTAGGAGGAAATGATGTTAGTATACTTGATTCGAGTGCATGATATCATTTAGGACATTTTTTAGTGCCTACATTTTGCCCCTCTTTGAAGCGAGATACCTGTTGCTTCGGTTAAAAGATTGATGCCCTTCAGATTAAAAACTGCTGCTTAAATCAAAAAATAAAAAAATTCTAATTTTTTAGATGCCCCAGCGGAAGGATTAAGCTGGATCCCCACCCCCTTGAGAAATCAGGCGAAAATTTTGAATTGTGGGTTGATTTCTCGATAAAGGTAAAAGGCTGCCCTAGGGGTTCAAAAAGGCTTCGAGATGCAAAAACATGCCAAAAACAAAACAAAATGATGCAAAATAAGGTTCAATTTGGCAAGATTGGTGAAAGGGATGAAAAAACCTAGCTTGATGGTTAAATTAGGGCAAAAAAACCCTAATTTGCAAGCATAAATAGGTGAGGAAGGGTCACTTTCAATTCATTTGCATTCACACCTTAGAGGATACTTGTAAATTGAGCTCTGATCCTCTGACTAAATTGTGCAACGAGTGCTCCCATGACACATTTATGACTGGGTTCATGAGTACCAGAGGCTTCTAGGTGTAGGACCACCGGTATGTGATTTGAAACTTGATTTTAAATTTGAATTTTTGATGCCTTTAATGCCTTTTGAAATTTAAGCTTTAGCGGTGTTGTTCTAGAGCGACACTATTTTGAGAATCGACGATGCTAATTTGAATTTTAGTGATGCATATGTGAATTGCAACGTAGTTCACAATTTAGAATTAGGGTTTTAGATTCTAAATAGAGATGCATATGTAAATAGCGATGTTGATTTGAAAATTATGGTTAGGGTTTGCCAAAGTTAAATCATGATGCATATGTGTTTAGCGACGCATATCACGATTTACATTTTAAATGCCTCAAGCATTGTAGTTTGAAATTTGAATTATAGCGATGCTATCGTAAATAGCGATGCTATTATCATTTTGGGGATGAAAACTCCAAACTTAGTCAAAATTTTGTGAATTTTGATGTCATGTGCTTCGTGGGTGCAGGAGGTGATCCTGCCTTTGATGTCCCGTGAGCACTAGCCCACAATTTTATCCAGACTTGGTGATTTATCTGAGTTGTGACAAGAGCACTTGGGGGAGATTGGCCTATGGTACGTGTTGCATACATTCCCGTCATCCTGACACATTTGGCCATGATGAAAACACTATGCGAGCGATGACACAGTGAGAATTGGAACAACATATTCCAGGAGGTCATGCAGAAAGAGGATGATGGAGAGGACTTATTGTTGGATAGACTAATGGATATTAAAGAAGAGGTGAAAGCTTCCAGGAGGGAATTGACCAAATTAAAAGATATGAAGGGATTTGCCTCAGCAGAGTTGAAAAGAATTAAATTTGAAGACATTTGGGTCGATGGGCCTGATGTGGATATCCTTCAACAAGTGTTCTCTAGTTATGATGAATATCTTCTTGAGAAAACTATGTAGGAGTGAGTTGGCAGCAAAATGATTTATTTTGGGCACATGACTTCCCCTTTTCTCTCCTACTTCACAAGGCAATCAACATATGAAATAAAGGTTTTCATTAGCCAGTCCTGTCTCTTTTTGGGCGTCCGATTTTGCACAACAAGGCAATCAACTTTTGAATTGAAGATCAACCAGTCTAGTTTCTTGATGCAGTTTTGGTTCCTTGATTAGTGGATCTCAATTTTTAATTGAGAGGGATTTATGCGTAGCATGTCTATATGTACTTTTGAGATTCATATTGTAAAGGTCGGCTGATGAAAGTAGAATTAGCCACCTGATGATAGCAGATAGGATTTTTATAGCTTTGAGCAAAAGATACTTTTTTTTAAGTTCATGTTGAATTTAGATATACTTTTTATATAGTTTTATGTTGGAAATTGAACTTCTCGGATGAGGTTAATGAACCATAATCGATCTGTATGCCAGTGAGTTTGTTGTGCATAAATGTTTCTTATTTGATATGAATCAATAAGGGAAACCAAATTATAAACATTATTTCATTAAATTGTCTATGAATGGAATTGTTATATGTCTATTGATCTATATTATTGGCAATGAATGAGGAGTTTGTTTTGAATCTTGTGGAATTTTGATGAATGGTTGTCATGATTAAACTAAGCATTGTGAATGTATGCAATGGTATGGATTGTTCTGTGAATTGCATCATGTTATGGTTTTGATCTATTAACAAACACTCATTGTTAAGAATATATGTCTGGATGTTAAAGAGTTTTGTTCATGTTTTATTGATCTGTGCCTTGATCTATCTTTTTTTCTATTTATTTAAACCCCCCATTAAACATAGATTGATGAATTTGATATAGTTTGTATTCCTTATTACTAGCAAAGGCCCCTTGAATATTACAGTTGCATTTTCCAATTGAGTGACATCAGATAGTTGAGAACCAACTACCAAGACCTTGGAAGTTAGGCTACTATATGTTGTCTTTCTTTTTCAGGAGAAATAGAGTAGAAATATTATGTTTTATGTTGTGTGTGTCATTTTCACCATCAACAATGCCCATGGTCAAGAAACCAACTACTGAAATCCCTCAACAACCTTGTGGGTTGGGATCCTAGTCCCCACGCTCCTATCTCTCATGTTGACCTGGTGAAGATGGTGGTATATGCATCATTTGGCCTATCCTGCTTGTCTCCAAACTGTCTAGCCACACTATCTAGCAGGTACCTCTCAATGATGGTGTGCTCTCAACCCTACATTTATTGAGTTTTTCAAATGAAGAAAAGCTATTATAAATCATCGTACCATGTTGGAATCTGAATCCAGGTTCACCATCTAAAAATGGTCATATCATCAATGACCCCACGACAGTAGGGAATACCAAGCTACCCTATATTTTGTAGTGTGATGGAACCCTTGTACCTCCAGACCATAGGATCATTTGTCTCTACATCCGCCATCAGAATAATTGATTGGAGCATAGTGATGTGCTCCTAGGCCCAAATGTGTAGTAAGGTGACCCCTGTGTCGATCACCCTGCCATCATAGTAAATGAAATCATGCATATCATGATATAGAGAGGCCAACATCATTGGCCCCCATGCATACTGAGTCCTCGTAAACAAAATCCTATGCCAAGCCAGGCCCCATCCTATACTGAACCCTCTAGTTCATCAATCTGGAGCAACCAAACCTGAGATGATCGCTGCAACAATCAATTTGAAAGTGGGCACCCAACCTCTATACATCTCGAGGTCAATCTGTGAGGTGACTAGAACGATGGCCTCTCGGTCCATCACCTCATGGCATGCATCGTAGCTAGCATCCAAATCATATATCACACACTCACCATGTATCAACAAACATAATATTCGCCATACATCCTCTAGCGTCACTGTCGCCTCGTCGGTAGGAAGATGGAATGAAGAGGTGATCCAAAGGCATGCCTTCTTTAACTGGTATGTCTACATTGACCAAAATAGCCACTACAGCTTCTAGTTCATCAAGCTGCTCATTCAAGTGCTTACTAGCATCTTGAATTTCATTCCTATGTTTATATATGAAATCAAACCTAAACCAGATTATGCTTGAGGCTCTTTCTAAGAAATTTGCATTATCTTCTTCAAGGATTGATTGCTCTAGAAGAGTTGAATTTGGAAACTTACTGATGTCTTTTATTTTTTGAACATACCCCCTATATTCCTCCTCCTGTTCTCCTAAGGTTTCAGTGTGATGACCCATTTCTTCTATCAACTCAAGTGTTGTTTTATGAATTTCAAAACTGTTTACCAACACTTCACCTACTTCCTGGTTAAGCTTATCGATCCATCTATCCAACATCCTAGACTTAATCCTCATTTGTAATAAACCATGAGATTCCCTTTTGCTAAGTAAGACTGGCATTTACAAGGCATCAACTTGTGACCTGGGAGTGGAAACATCTCTTAAGAAACTATGCAGTTGATCCAATTGATCCTTAAGCTCATCCTTTCTTTGCTTATCTTTGATCATTCTGGACTTTGTGGATGAAGCTACAACATCAATAAGATTCATTTGTTGACTCCTTGTAGGCCTCCCCAAATTGACTGCACCCAGTTGATAATCAGCCACTTGCATATTTCCTCTATCCTTGTCCACCACTAGAATTACACATTCTGCAACGATCTCTCTTGCTTCAATGAGCCTTGTGGAATGAAGAACTCTAGCCTTTTTATTTTGTCTCTCCTTTTCTATCTCCTTCATCATTTCTTCCCAATTAAGAGGCTATGGTGGAGCTATTTGATTCTTCTCAAGATCCAGCTTTAACCATGTAGGAGAACTAGGAGTGGTAGCCATCATTGTAGAGGAAGAGGCAATAGTTGTAGAAGATAGTGGCTACAATAAAGTAACTTTAGGTTGAGAATCAACCTCCTGCACATTTTGCTACTCCTTTTCCGCATTCTCTTATGCAACCCTCTCGACCTCTTCCTTATCTTTCTGCTCCTGCAGCCTTTTATCTTCTCGCTTCTTTTTCAAACGCACTTCCTCTAACCTCTTCTCTTCAAGAAATTTATCTCTCTCTCCCTCCAAGTCTTTGAGCTTGTCGCATGCTTCCTTTTCCTTTTGTTGTTGCTTAGCAAGCTCTTCAGCATCCTTTTCCTTTTGCAAGTGTTCTATTTCCTCCCTTTTCTTGTATGATCCCTCAATGATCTTAAATTTAGCTTCAAGGGCTTCTGATGAGGTAAAAATAACCTCATCATATTAAAATCTGGAAAGCTTACTTTTTCTAATTCAATCCTAAGCCTGTGCCAATTTATTAAACTTTAGGAGAAGTAATTACTTATTTTAAGGAAAATTATGCTTTCTTTCTTTCTTTTGATCAAATTGAGGAAATTGTCCAAAGCAAGTTTAATGGGTTGATTTGAGCGTTTTTGTAGGGACTAATAGGTCATCATGCGGCTATTGCAGAATTTTAGTCAGCATGTGCCTCAAGAGTAATGCTGCGAACCCAATCCTAGATGCCTGGATGACGTGTTGAAGATTCAGTTTCAGTTTCTTTAAATTTTGTTGTTAAAAACTTTATGGCTCTTCTCGAGCCTTCTACATGTTTTAAAAGTTTTAAAGACATCAAGTTAGTTTTAAGTTAAGGAAGAATTTTTTAATGGCTATCCATGCCATTTTAAATTTAGGATTTAGTTAAAAAGCTATCTATAAAATTGTAATTTCATAAGTAGTGAATAAGACAGAGAGGAAGTATCATTATGCTGTTCACATGGTTTTGCAAATCACTGTTAAAATGAGTTATCTGATTTCTGTCTATTGGTAACTGTTGAATTCGAATGATGATGATTGTTTGTAATAAGAGGATTTGAGAATCTATAGTTTATGTGAGTTAAAGACGAAGTAGTAGCCCGCGAGCTGGCCACTCAAGGGGAGTTAGCCTAGATAGATAAGTATTTTATTGTTAAGTTATTTTCTTTGTTAAAGGTAAATTGTTGTTTAGTAGGAAGAAACAAGTTATTGAAGAGTTGAGTCTGTTGTTCTAGAGCACCATTGTTTTTAATTTATATAAGTTATCTTCCGTAGTTGATAATATTCCTTTAGTGTTTAAGAGATGTTTAATTATCTATTCCCTTACTTTTCTATTTCTGTAATACATCAGTTGTTTAGTTTGCTTGTTTCCATGCTTTCTAGTTTAGTCGTAATGATTTCTAAATTAGTTGTCTTATGCTTTTTAATTTAGTATTTCTGAATTTTCTTAAAGTAAGATTATTTTCTATTTAAGAAATAATGGCCTAATTAGATTAGACTTGATTTCTGTAGTTTGAAGAAAAACTGAAAATATAAAATGGGTTGTTCAAATAATCTCCTTCTGTAGACAACCTTGAGCACTGCCCCGTTGACAATTGACATTCAATTATTCTAAAGTAGTAGGACCTAACGACAACCTATCACTTTTTGGCGCCGCTGCCGGGGACTTCTTAAAAATCCTTTTTGCTTAAGTGTTATTAGGAGACGGTTTGAATACAAAGTTTTATGCCAAAAATATCTTAGTTGGATTTCTTTTTTGCATGGTTCGGAAAAGAGGCCCTCATGGACGTTTTATACCAAAGACCCCTCCAAAATACATACCTATCATACATAGGGAAGCCCAAGGCTCAGACGACCACACTCTTGAAGAAAAATTTGAGCCTACTCCACCAGAGGCTTTCCATTATTTACCTGTCGAGCAACTGGCAGAAGAGCCAGTTATTGAGGAAATTATTTTTGAGGAACATACTCTTCTAAACATCATGGGAGATCATAGAGCCGAACCTAACCACAATGAACCTCAGCCTCCTAGAACATTTACCTATCCTATTACGTTGGACGCTGATGATGATACTGTCATGAAGAACATTTCTCTAGCTTTCCTTCCAACCTTCTATGGCTTATCTTCGGAAGACCCTGACCAATTTCTCTTCGAATTTAAAGTCCTATGTTAGAATTATTATTATAAGAATGACAACCAAAATTTGACGCTTTTTCTGTCAACTTTGAAGGACTCAGCAATGCACTAGTTCATGGGATTGGGTTATGCTAGTATAACATCCTGGGAAGAAATGGAGACTGTTTTCTTGCAAAAATACCAAAGTTACTGTAGGGTAAGTGATCGTAAGGAGGAGCTGTTTAAGCTAAGGCAAAATGAGGATGAAATTTTGGAGGATTATCTCGATAGGTTCCTCTTCCTCTCTAAAAGATGTGGAGAAACGACCATTAGTGTAGAGATTCTCAAAACAATATTTCTTAAAGGTCTTGATGATGACGCTCGAAGAAATCTTGATTTAATGGGAAAAGGTGACGTATCTCAATTAACTCTTGAAGGAATATGTGAGTTTTGTCAGAATTTCTCCCGTACTAGGGGAGGAATCTGCAAAACTAATCTTTTTAAAGGGTCTAATGAGATAGGTAAGCTTCGCGAAGAAATAGCAAATGTAAAAACGGATATTCTTGTGCAATTGAATACCACCTTAGATGGTATACAAGCTAAAACCCGCAACCCTGAGACCTTGTCAATTTATTATCCAAGGTGTCGAAACACACCTATTGCGTGAGTGTCCTTTGGATAAAGTCAATGTTTGTCAACTGTGTGAGCAAAATCATCCTACAAACTAGTGCGAGCTTTTTTCGGATATTTAAAATACTAAGAAAAAAACCATTCAGGTTGAAAAAGAAATACATGCTTTAAACCAACATCAAGGAGGTAATTTCCCTTATGGAAAAAATCCTAATCCTACATGGAGACCACAAAATAACTGGGACCATAATCAGTGGACTCCATCTTGGAATCAGTTGCCTCCACCTCAACCTAACTGGGGAACTCCTTATTGGGGATCATCTGAGTGGACAAACCACACATGGGGCAATCAACAATGGCCAAATCAACCCCAAAAATAGTGGTAGCAACAACATGCAGTACCCCAATGGAATCGGGCACAAAATTAGTTCTATACTGAACCAAGGAGGAATCAACAACAAAACCTGTTACCTCTAGCTTAGAACCCTCCTCAAAATGAGCAAGTAAGCCAACCTTAGCTTCCAGCGCAACCACTTCCCATTCCTAAAAATAATCGCCAAAATACACTAGTCTATTCTACCGAACATGAAAATGTTACTGGGCTTAATGCGATACACTTCAAAAATGTGCAATTGCATTCTGGTCGAACTCTTCAACCACTAACCATTGAAGAAATAGTGGAGGAAACTGAGCCTAAAAGTCCAACAAGAGACATGTCATTTAAGCAGGATATTACTCCTCTAGACAAAGAGCCTTTTTTAGTGACAAGGGCTGCTGACTTGTCTCAGGGGAAGGAGGGTCAGTCCTTAAGTCAACAAAAGGATGATCCTATTCCAAGAAAGAAGAAGATGGCACCATAGCCAGAATGCTTAAAGTCCATAACTCTGGAAGATACTTCAGAAGTATCTTTGGCTACAGAAACTGCGTTAATTCAGGAGATTAAGCAGTTGCAAATTGAAGTTCCTTTATTGCAAGCAATAAAACAAATCCTTGAATTAAACCAGTTAATCAAACAATTATGTATCAAAACACCAGGGAGAAAGCCAAAAATGATAAATACCGTTCATATTGATGGTTATTTAGCTGATTTTCTGTCTGGAAAGACTATTGCTCTGAAATACGATGATCCTGGAAGTCCACGTATAACTATTACAGTCAATGAGGTAACAATACCAAATGTACTGGTAGATCTAGGAGCAACTATTAATGTGATGACTGTGGATGTAATGGAAAAATTAGGTTTAACTGATTTACGTCCTATAACCATAGTCTTACAAATGGAAAATCAGTCTATAGCCATCCCAAAGGGCGTCATTAAAAATGTCCTTGTCAAAGTTGATGGATGGGATTATCCAGTCGACTTTCAGGTAATTCAGTCACTTACACCTAAGGATAGCTATCCTATATTTCTTGGAAGACCTTGGCTGGTCACGTTGCTACTAAGATTGATTGTAGGGAAGGGGGAATGACTATTTCACATGGCCAGGATAGCAAACGCTTGTTCTTATATCCCCCTGCTAAGCCTACTAAGCATGAAAAAGTCTGGGTTGATGAACCTGAGGAATCGAATGGTTCAAACAATTTAGCCTCCCTAGCCATGGTGGTAATTAAACAACACGGGGAAGAACTGGAGGAAGAGTTAGTAAACGAAATAGCACGCCTTGATATAACCCCGAATGAGGAAGAAATGATGGATGCTCCAAGGATTTTCGGGCAGCCAATTGATATAAGTGGAATGGAGCACAGTTATGCTACAATGGGAATGTCGTGTCCCTTAGCAAATATGATTCCCAAAACAAGTCATTTCTATAAGGATATCACAAGGTTTGACCAACTGGTACCTCATAGTTCTCCTCTTAATACGTTGTTGCGACCTATGTATACTGTGACCTCGGTTCATCTTGGAACAAAATCGATAATGCTATTACCAGGAAAAACCTTGAATATCAATAGCTGGTTGACAAAAACTCAGGAGGATAAGTTGTTTAATGTGTTGGTACAAAGATCCAAATATTTTGCGTGGGATTATATGGACATGAGGGGAATTCACCCAAGTGTTTTTACTCATCACATTTACACTGACATCAGTATAAGGCCTTCTCGCCAGCCGCAAAGGAGACTCAATCCTGCATTAAAGGATTTGGTCAAAATTGAGATTGAGAAACTCCTTCATGCTGGATTTATTTATCCAATATCTGATAGTAAATGGGTATCACCTACGGTGGTAGTCCCAAAGAAAAATGGGAAGTGGAGAATCTTTGTAGATTATCGAGAACTCAATAAAGCCACTTATAGAGATTATTTTCCCTTACCATTCGTTGATCAGGTCTTGGACAACTTGGTAGGGAGGAAGTATTTCTCCTTTCTCGATGGATTTAGTGGTTATAATCAGATACAGGTTGCTCCAGAAGACCAAAACAAAACCACGTTTACCTACCCTTGGGGCACATTTGCATATAGAGTGCTTCCTTTTGACTATGCAATGCTCCAACAACCTTCTAGAGAGCTATTCTTGCTATATTTTCTGCTCTCGTTAATGACCGTGTCAAAGTTTACATGGACGATTTTACAGTCTATGGGTGAACCTATGACGAAGCTCTTCAGAACCTAGATCGAGTTCTACAATTTTCTGAGGAAAATAGACTATCCCTTAGCCATGAGAAATGCTTAATAATGGTGGAGCAAGGAATAGTCTTGGGTCATCATATTTCCTCAGAAGGAATAAAGGTCGACCCTAAGAAAATTGAAGTCATCCAACAGTTGACAATCCCCCAAACTTAGATAGATGTAAGAAGTTTTCTTGGACATGTTGGTTACTACAGAAGGTTCATAGAAGGGTTTAGTAAAATTGCAACTCCTATGTTCTCTCTTCTATAGAAAGAAGTAGAGTTTGTCTGGACATTTGAGTGTCAACAATCATTTGAAGCAATCAAAGAAAAACTTGTCTCTGATCCCGTTCTGAGAGGGCCAGACTGGAGTATTCCCTTTCATATCTATGCTGATGCTTTTGATGATGCTATTGGTGCAGTTCTGGGACAACAAGATGAGAACGGGGGGAAGTATGCTATATATTTTATCAGCAAAAATCTTACTTCGGCAGAAAAGAATTATACAACAGAAAAATAATTTCTAGCTGTTGTTCATGCTATCAAGAAATTCCATCATTATCTTATAGGGTATAAGGTCATAGTTTATACAGATCACTCAGCTGTGAAGTACCTAATGAACAAACCTATGGTTAATGGTCGAATCATGAGATGGCTATTGCTCCTTCAGGAGTTTAATGCCACGATTCTTGATAAACCAGGGAAATATAATGTGGTAGCCAATTTTTTGTCATGAGTCAAACATGAAGAAGATGACATTACCCCTGTACAGGATGATTTCCTAGATGAAAATCTATTTGCGGTTTCTATAAAATCACCTTGGTTTGCAGATATCACTAACTATTTAGCTGCATCTGAGATACCTCCTGGATTCACGTCTAAGCAAAAGAAGCGGCCAATTAGGGAAAGTGCCCCGTTCAAGTGGATTCATGGAATGTTATTTCGTTGTGGTCCTGACATGATTTTGAGGAGATGTGTAAGAGCCAATGAAACCTACAACATTCTAAGGGCCTGTCACGATGACCCATCGGGAGGACATTACTCTACTAAGAGAACTTCCCACAAAGTCCTAGGTGCCGGATACTATTGGCCCTCAATGCACAAAGAAATTAAGAACTATGTTCATCATTGTGATGAATGTCAGAGGGTAGGAAGACCAACTGCTTCTTTGGAAATTCCATTGCTACCTCAGGTAGTCCTTGAACCATTTGAAAAAGTATAAACTGGTTTGCATTGAGTACTTGACAAAATGGGCTGAAGTACAAGCCTTAAGAATAGCTAGGGAAGAACAGGTTGTAAACTTCCTTTATAATAAAATCTTCCTTAAATTCGGAGCCCCTCGAACTATCGTAACTGATCAGGGACCCCAATTCATGTCTCGAGTGCTCTTGGAATTTACCAATCATTTTCAGGTAAGCCATAGAAAGTCATCCCCTTAGCACCCTCAAGCGAATGACCAGGTAGAAGTAACTAATAGAGAACTGGAAAATATTCTAACAAAAAAAATCTCTTCTAGAAGAAAAGACTGGGCCAGGAAGCTCCTTGAAGCCGTATGAGCATACAACACAACCTGAAAATCTATGACTGTATTCAGTCCTTATGAGCTCATTTTTGGGAAGAAGCCTCTTCTTCCCATTGAGTTCGAGTTACACACTCTACGAACGACTATGGAATTAGGTCTAGATTTAAAAAGAGCCCAAGTTGAACGAGTTCTGCAACTGAGCGAGTTGGATGAACTTCGTTTAGACGCCATCCATCAAACTGAACTAATTCAACATCAACGGAAAGTATGGCACGATAAACATATTAAGGGAAAGGAGTTTCACAATGGGGACTGGGCCTTGTTATTTGATTCTAGATACAAGGATCATAAGGGAAAGCTCAGGATTCACTGGCTGGGACCTTATGAAGTTGAAGAAGTCGTTTTGAATGAAACTGTTCGGTTAAAACCAATCGATGGTGACATGCGAACTCTATTGGTTAATGGTCATCGCTTACATGTCTATGATAAGCCAGTCAACAAGGAATACTTTACAAGGATGGTCGAAATGCAAGGCGAGGTCCAATGTGTTGACCCTACCATGACAGAGTCTATCTAGTAATAATGTTATGTTGCTTGTTCAAACAAAAAAAAAAAAAAAAATTATAAATAAAATTTTGAAAATATACAATAAATGGACATGTATGCTGAGATATTTTCCTTCACTTAATCTTTTGTCGTTTTTGGACTTAGCTAAATATTTTTCATGTTTTTGCAGGACTTCTCAAGAAGCAGAAAATAACTTCCGGAGCACCCTCCAAAGATGCTCCAGAACATTATGATGCCGGTATCGATGCTCCAGAACTTGACGTTTTCAAGCCCGTTGCTCTAGAACTTGTATAGAGCTTATCATGTTGAGGAGGCATTCTGCACTAAGATTCAAAGTCATGAAGTTCAAAAATTATTTTTCATGTCACTCAACCTTTCATTTCGTCGTTGCTCTGGCTATTTCTTTTAGCGATGCTCTGGAACCTTTCATTCCGTCACTGCTTTGGCTGCATCTTTCAGTGATGTTCCAGAACCTTTCATTCTATCACTGCTTTGGCTGTATCTTTCAGCGATTCTCTGAAACCTTCATTCCGTCGCTGCTTCGGCTGCATCAATCAATGATGCTCCGGAACCTCCATTTCATTCTTGCTCCGGTTGCATCTTTCAACGATGCTTTGAAACCTCCATTTCATTCTTGTTTTGACTGCATCTTTCAACGATGCTCCGGAACCTCCATTTCATTCTTGTTTCGGCTACATCTTTCAGCGATGTTCTAAAACCTTCATTTCATTCTTGTTTCAGTCGCACCACACACCGATGCTTCGGAACTTAAGCACTCATTTTGAGCGCGTTGACCGAATTACGTGCTCTGGAACTTGTTCGCTTGTTTTCCGCCACCTTTTTCAAAATTTCAAAATTTTCGCGATTCTTCTGCTAGAATATCCAATACATTTGTCTTTCTATTTTTGCTTTAGTTATAGGTAAGCCACCCAACTCCATACTCCTCATTGACAACTTTGTCCCCCATAGAATTCCGCACCATATCATAATAACTCTGCCATCACTTCAACCAATGCCTTCACGTCATCCTGTCAAATATGTGAGGTTTAAGATCTTTGAACGATCATGGAATGAGGGTAAGTATTAATTTTTGCTTTAAATAGGTAGTTATTTTCGAATAAAGAATAATTAATTGGCACGAACCTCACTTCCAATTTAGCAATTTATGCCACCCGACGATCAACTACTTGGACGGAAAAGCCTTTCGCAAACCTCCATGCAGATTGGAAATCATTGAAGCGTAAGCTGCAACTAAAACAAATAAGTAATTTCAAAGGAAATATTTTCAACAGGAACCCATGGGAGATCTATGCTGGGATTGAAATCTCTTGTAGAGTGTGAAATCAGGAAATGGGGGGTGGTAAAATAAAGGCAGAGCCACATTCAACAGAAAAATTATTGGGATTGAGTAATATCTCCAGATTGTTCGAGGAAGCAGGGTGGTTAAACTTCATCAGAAAATTTGAAGGCCATAATGAAAAACTGGTAAGATCTTTTGCTGAGAACTACACAAATGGCGAAGTGGTACTTCAAGGGAAATGTTTCAAGGTAAGCTCTAAGACTATTTCTTGCTTATCTAGATTAGAGAATGCATGCATAAATATAAAAGAAACCTCTCAAATAATGTCCCAGAAATTAGTTGAATTATTTGTTAGAGAGGGAGACCCATATCCAATGGTAGTAATAAGTACCAGGGGAAAAAATAAGGGATTCCAGAGAACTTCCATATTAGAACCTTGGGGTACTGCCGTTGCATAGATTATAAATTACCTTACTTGTGAGGGTCAGCTTACCATAGTTGTAGGGCCTGCCTTTCGTATGTTGACCCATTTACGTCACGGAAAGGAGGACCCAACTCTTAGGGTTAATATGCCTGAATTCTTGTGTGATTCCTTAAATACTTCCATGGAGAGGTATAAAATAGGGTTTGGGCCTTTGAAACATCATGAGTTAATTCAACTAATCTGCAAGTACCACTTCCATAAGAAACCCGAGGAGAAATGGTAGAAATTTTTAGAGAAAATGGAGAAGCCTGCAATTGCAAGAACCATAGAATTAGGGGAACCATCCCAATAGGCTATTCCATCACTCGGAGCAACTTCCCCTAAGGGCTCTTTGGCTCCAGAAGCTCTTAATCCCACCACTCATGGTGAGGATTTGCTAGACCTCTGCGGTGATAAATTCAAAACCCCTAACCTGCAAGAACAAGTTGATATTGTTTATTCTAACACAAGTAAACCAAGAAAAAAGAAAATGAGGAAAAACCAAACACCTATCATTTTTTAAGAATCACCACACAGAAGGAGTAAGCAGTTGGATTCTGAATTCTCTGAAACCCCAATATAGGGTAAGGAGGGAAGTTCATAAAAGAAAAAGCCTAAGCAGCCACAAGAGCCCATAGAAATTCTAGAACAAGCTAGTGAAGATGAGATACCCCTAAATAGAGAAGATTCAGGTGAAGTATTTCCTTTCCATTCTGCACATATAGAGGAAATTTTCAATGATGGAACTCAGGGCAGAGAACCTGACAGGGATGGCGGTATGCCAAAAAATTTGTCACCCATTGTAGATAAAATTGTTGAAACAATTGAAACCAACTGTGCCATTGTTGAATTACAAAAGTATAAAGTAGAGATTGATGATTTACAAAGACAATTGTCTAAAAATAACGAATTTATAGAATTGCAGAAAGAGGAGTTGGTTGTACAAACTGCTATAATATAAAAGGGATCAGAAGATAAGAGGCTTGAAGCTATAATTGCAGGAAAAAGACTCAAACATATATAAGTTGCAGGAACAAATGCAGGAGCAGTATCAAAAGCATAAAACTTATAGTGTGAACATTGCACATAAAGAAGCAGAAGTGGAGAAAATAAAATAGAATTTTATGCTTATGCTCTCAAATGTCGAGGAGGACAAGAAAATAAAGACTGAAGAGTTGAACACTTCCATCGGCATAGTAGTTGAACTAGAACAGGATTTGAAGGAATGCACTGTGAGACCCCAAACTAAGTCCAAAGCAATTCAAACTGAACCAGTTGTAACTGATTGGTTCCAGGTCCGCATTCCACCTCTGCTAATAAAATGGATGGAACAATTTTACTTCCTCAAAAATGTCCAAACTGAAAATCATAGGCTGAAGAAAGAATTGGTGCTCCTAAAGGAGTCATTTCATAAAGCCTACAGAGGGAAGCAGGATGCTTGTCAACTTGTGGACTGTTTGCTGAATTGTAGAAGGCCATCAAGAATTTACTCAATGTTTTTGAATGAATAATGGTTGAGATGGAAACTGTTTAGGATCTATAATGATCAACCTTATGAGCCTAATGACAAAGAGTTTGTAAAAATATTTGTAGAGTCGACTCTTGAAGACCAAGATTTAATTTGTGAATTCTTTCTACATGATTTGTTATTAGAAAATCATACAGATTTCTTTATTAATTTTTTTGTTGGAGAGGTATAATTGAGGGAATTTCTCTCAACCATGAGAAATCAAATTCATTGGCAAGATCGAACAAAAGAATTTGCACAGGTAGAGAAAACAGTGGGTCTCTAGATCAGGTCCCCAAATTCAAGGCCTGATGGGTTCAAAGCTACATTTTTGTCTCTTCTTGTTAATGAAAAAATGAAGGAAAGGTATGACAATAGCCTCAAGCTGTGTTATGAAAATTTCATGGCAAATGGACATAAATTAATTGGAAAAGCATGGCATGCATGCGAGGAAAGGTTTACCCCTCTTCCAGCTTATTTAAAGAAAAGAGAAGTTATTTCTCCTCTAAACATCAGATGGTCATTCAGAAGGGCTGATACTCTAGTTAAAATCCTGAAAACCCTGAGAAAAAAATGGATAGGGATGAAATACAGGCCCCCCTTGCTACTTAATCCACCCCGACCTTTAATATTTCCACAGATCAGAATGACAGACTCTTTAATGAATGGAGAGAGAGTGTGATGTTACATAGAGGGTTCATTCATAACCCTGAAACTTTCAATGCATCAGCCAGGGAAACACATGATCTCAATACTCTTTATGAATAATGGAATATAACTCAAGGGTTTAACCACGGAGCAGGAGGACCTGCCAGAAATTAGGTAGGGGAGGAAATGATAAGGTAAAAATAACCTCATCATAATAAAATCTAGAAAGCTTACTTTTGCTAATTCAATCTTGAGCCTATGCCAATTTATTAAACTTTAGGAGAAGTAATTACTTATTTTAAGGAAAATTATGCTTTCTTTCTTTCTTTTGATCAATTGAGGAAATTGTCCAAATTAGGTTTAATGGTTTGATTTGAGCATTTTTGTAGGGATTAACAGGTCATCATGCGGCTATTGCAGAAGTTTAGTCAGCACGTGCCTCAAGAGTAATGCTGCGAACCCACTCCTAGATGCTTTGATGATGCGCTGAAGATTCAGTTTTAGTTTCTTAAATTCTATTGTTAAAAACTTTATGGCTCTTCTCGAGCCTTCTACATGTTTTAAAAGCTTTAAAGACATCAAGTTAGTTTTAAGTTAAGGAAGACTTTTTCAATGGCTATCCATGCCATTTTAAATTTAGGATTTAGTTAAAAATTTATCTATAAAATTGTAATTTCATAAGTAGTGAATAAGACAAAGAGGAAGTATCGTTATGCTATTCACATGGTTTTGCAAATCACTGTTAAAATGAGTTATCTGATTTTTGTCTATTGGTAACTGTTGAATTCAAATGATGATGACTGTTCGTAATCAAAGGATTTGAGAATCTGTAGTTTATGTGAGTTAAAGACGAAGTAGTAGCCTGCGATCTAGCCACTCGAGGGGAGTTAGCCTAGATAGATAAGTATTTTATTGTTAAGTTATTTTCTTTGTTAAAGGTAAATTGTTGTTTAGTAGGAAGAAACAAGTTGTTGAAGAGTCGAGTCTGTTGTTCTGGAGCACCATTATTTTTAATTTATATAAGTTATCTTCCGTAGTTGATAATATTCCTTTAGTGTTTAAGAGATGTTTAATTGTCTATTCCCTTACTTTTCTATTTCTGTAATACATCAGTTGTTTAGTTTGCTTGTTTCCATGCTTTCTAGTTTAGTCATAATGCTTTCTAAATTAGTTGTCTTATGCTTTTTAATTTAGTATTTCTAGATTTTCTTAGAGTAGGATTATTTTCTAGTTAAGAAATAATGGCCTTAGATTAGACTTGATTTCTGTAGTTTGAAGAAAAACTGAAAATATAAAATGGGTTGTTCAAATAATCTCCTTCTATAGACAACCTTGGACACCGCTTGGTCGACAATTGACATTCAATTATTCTAAAGTAGTAGGACCTAACGACAACCTATCAGCTTCCTTTTCTCTGCTTTGTCTTGCCTTTTCTTCTTCAAGATCATGAATCTTTTGCAGCATCTCCAACTTGTCATTCTCCTCCCTTACTCTGAGCTCCTGCTCCCTTTGTTGCTACTTGGCCAACTCATCAACTTTTTGTTTGGCCTCTAATTATTGTTGCTAGAGTAATGCATCAGCTTGTGCCTTTGCATCCATTTCCTTCAGTTTTGCCAATGCTTCAGCTTGTGCCTTGGCATCTATTTCCTACTGTTTCTACAATGCCTCAACTTGTGCCTTTGCATCTAATGCTCTCTTAGCTTCTTCAAACAACACCCATTGGTCCTCTTCTGTCAAAACATGCTCAACTTCATCAAGAGGTGTCTCCTCTAGTGTCTCCTTTTCTAATAGAGTACCCTCAAACTCTGTCCCTATATCATGGATTTCTACCTCAACTCCCTTTCCCTTTAAAGTTTTAGCTTCCTTACGAAGGGTTCCCCTAGGAATTTCTCCACTTGGATGCTCTATAGGAGGGAGTTGAGTAGAAAACTCACCCACAACTGATGTTGAGGCCACAGGTCATGTTGGGACTTCTTCTTCATGTGCTTCAGGTAAATCTTGAGCCAGAACTTCAAGTTCAAACTCCTCTATTTCAAGAGGGAAGAATTCCAAGGGTTCCTTAGGAGGCATTATCCTCTTCATTCTCTTGTACCCTTGAGTGGTACTTGCACCTTTTCTTTTCTTGGAAGTTTGACCCCTAGGCTCCTTGGGTCTTAGTAGGACCCATTGGATGCTTCTATCCAACACTGGTCTTGCTATCTGCTTAATGTCTATTGTCTCCTCTGCACCCCAATCTACAATATCTAAGCTCTTGGTACCTATATTTTGTCCCTCATATAGGGGATCCAAGACTACCCCATCATCTAATAGTGCTTCAGGAATGTCCACCTTGACCCCATACTCCACCATAAGTGAGATGGACAACCTTTCATAATTCCTTTTCCTCAAGTCATATTCATACTGAAGATCACTCCAGAAGTCCTCCAGTAGATTGAAATGTTTATCAAAAATAGAAGCAAGCAAAGCGTTCATCTTCTTCTTTGGGTCAAAGTGCTTCCTAGCAATTTACAAGCCTAATTTCAGATGCATCAATTCATTGCAAACAACCTTTTCTCCCACAAGGTGAGGACAACTATATTCACCCTACTTCATGGGGAACTTATGACAACTTGGCTTATGCTTTATACCAAATTTAGCATTAACCCCCAAGGTTTGATAAACAAACTCCATTAAAACAAACCTATTGCTGCAACATCTAGGGAGTAGGTGAGGGTGACCATCAAATCTAGCCAGCCTAAAATAAGTAAACTTGGGGTATTGGATAAACCAATATCCCCACGGAGTGATGAATGCCATGGCCTCCTGGCTCAATCTATATCATGCATCTCTCATAAGCTGGTTAATAATGACATATGAAAATGAGTCATTAACCCTTCTGTAATGCAGTTCAGTAGTCTGCAAGGTGAGCTGATCATAATGACTCCATACCTTGTTCTATCCATCAACTTCTCCCAAAATCCTCACTCTGTTTAAACCTGGAAAAATACCTCTCCTTACTGTTGCATAAATCGCATAAGAGGTCATAAAGAAACTCTTGTTTTCTCTCACTCTAATCATTTGGTTGTGTATGCTTTCAGACACAATCATGGGCCAATCAAATTGTTGCCTGCCATCTAGGATTGTCTGAATGAATGAGAACATCCATTCTTTAAAGTGAAGAGCATCCCTTTTCCCAAACACCCTGGATAACATCATTATTATGTCCCCAATATCCTTGTTGAATTCTGCCCTTTTAGGTTGATCTAGAAGCTTAAATAGGGACTTTTTCTCAGTTTTCATCCATTTCTTATTCAAATGAGTTTTGTTGGCTTCCTTATGATTACTATACATTTTTAAAGCCTCCACCTCATTGAGCTGCCTAGGATTCCTTGGATTGGGCACATTGAACATAAACTGAAACATTTGAGGAGTTAAATCAATGATGACATTACCCTGTGAATCCACACACTATCTAATAGTAGGATTATAGGCTCCAATTGCTATCATTATTAATTCAGGACATTAGATTGACAGAGGAAATACAGCGATATGAGCCAAGCCAGATTCAACTATTCTTTGGGTCCTCCTTGTTACCTCTTCAATAATGATTTCAGCATACAATTCTTCACAATGGAACGAACCCAAGTTGGTATCATTTATGTCTGCCCAATCAGAATCCACTTTACTAGCAATGATGGCAAGACTCCGATGATTATACCTCAAGGTATAAGGGAGTTGTTCTGGCTTAACCTTTTTAGGCTTTGCTCTTGGTTTTGAAGTTTCTATAGGTTGACTCCTTTGAGAATCCTCACATGATGCTCCTGACATCCTTTAATTTCTGCAAAAAAAACCCAAGATTTGATACACAAGAAGTATGAAAAACCAGGTCAGAGATCTCATCTTTCATATACACCAGAGGCAGGACTAGGAAGAAGACATCCCTAAAAAGATTTTAAAACACCACTAGGGGTAGGGGCAGGATCGGAATGGACATTGAACTCACAACAAACCATATAGCCGGATCGAAGATGGAGTCAGAATGGTAGTCGGGGCCGAGATCAGAATGGAATTCAGACTTGGTATAATTAAGAAGTTTCAATTTTATATCTTGTTCCGCTTCCACTTCTGCTTCTGACAGAGTGAAAGATATTTTAATAATTTATAATCCATTGAAAGCGGGCTCAGAGACGGATCTGACATCCATTGCAAACCAAGGTTTGAGAACGAAATCAATCCTGGATTCGACCTTGGTTAAAAACAACCATGATGTCATTAGAAATTTCAAAAGGAGAACGAATGACATCATAGCCTAAAAATGAGGTCACCCGACAAGCCGAGGAGGCTTAAAATAACAGTATGAAACCATCCCCATACGACCAAGAGGAAACCCAACAACTAGGGCACAATTTTGTTTAAAACTCATCAGAGACATGCAAATAAACCCTAGTTTATAAAAAAACCTCAACTTAATTAGGGCACAACTTAACCCTACTCGAAATCAACAAGTCGATACGCAAAAAGGACCGTCAGGTAAAGTAATAGATCGAAGAACACCATATAACCATGTAGCAAACGATCAACACCCCAAATACCCAGGGCACAATGGTATGGGCATGAAGAAAAATGCGAAAAGGACCATTGCAAAGTAAAAACAAACAAGAAAAAATGACAAACAGTAAATAAAACAAAGATAAAAGACGAACCAAAGACCAGGAAAACAAAGCAAAACAAGAAAGAAGAAAAGAAAAGAAAACAACAAGGATTCAAAAGGAAAGAGCTATGAACCCCATGAAGAACAACAGACCAAACAAAGCACCATGAAGGAAAACAATGAAAATAAAGAATAGAAACCCTACCTCAAAACGCAATCCAACAGGCTGGCCCTTGATGCAAATCCTACGTGTAAAATGCTTTGCCCTCGATTGAATCGTGCTCCCAAATGGTCTACCACAACTCTAGTTTGATTTTAATTGTTAAACAGTGATAATAACCAGCGAGTTAACCTTAATTAAGGTTAAAATCCAATTTCATACGTGGGAGGTGCTTGTAATTAGTGCCATTAATGTGGCAGGTCGGACGCGAAATCGTGGAGGGAACAAGCACAAGAATATTGTTCGACCAAAGTAAAGTCAAACAACAACCAGAAAGGCGAGAGCGGAAACAAAATGAGAACTAGGTTTGGAAACTTTGTCCAAGTTTTGAGTTTTTCGTCCCGGTTTCGGTTCCGCCAACAACGAAGAAAAAGAAAGAAAGAACCAAAAAGAAGACATCGAGATCAAAACAAGGTAAACAAGATCGATCCCAAGTCCAAACAAACAAAACCAAAAGGGCAGAGGCAGAGTCGGGATGGAAACAAGTTTGGAACTTTGTGTAAATCCCAAAATTAATATCCATTCCAACTCTATCTCCACAAAAGAAAAATAAGATAGAACAAAGAGACCAAATCAAGAGACAAACGAGATTAGAATCGGGAATGGAGTCAGGGAATGAAACTCAAAATAAGTTTCAAATCCTGATTTCGAGCCAATTTTGGTTTCACTAGAACAAAGAAAACAAAGTGCTAGAAGAAAGAACAACTCCAAACTTTATTGAAAAACAACCAAGGACCAAAAACAGAAGAGGGGGACCCATTTTGACCAAGGCAAAAGATGGGGTGGTTATGTAAGGCATAATAGGCATATGATTAGGGATAGGCGGATGCTTAAATGATGCCTACGTATGATGCTTGGTTTGCACCCCCTCATCAATTGACAGATCCAATAGGTGCATATCCATGAGGGAGACAAAGAGGGAGGGGTATAGGCAGAGGCAAAGGGTAGCCAGATGATGGGGATGGTCAAGGATGGGGCAGAGGATAGTATGGAAAGGATAGCCATGATCAACAGGATGGACGGGTCCTAGGTGCACCACCAGGGCATCAACAACCTCCACAACAACCTTTAAACCAATAGTAGCCAATACAACCACCACCATCGGGGCCAGATCCCTACGATTTATAGTTAAAACAACTACAACAACAAATACAGGTGATTACAGGCAAGAGGGATCAGGCCTGTCAATAGATTTTGATGATTACTACTAAGAGAGACCAGGCTAGGCAATAGGTACAGGCTACCACTATAGAGAGAGACCAAGAGTGAAAACTTAGACAAACTACCGAGATGTAGTTGGCTTAGGAGGTTAGGTGATGCCAGCAGCTAGAGACTGTGTCAATTGTAGCCCAGGGGTAGACATTGTCTGCCAGATTGTACAAAGAGGCCATGACTAAGGTAACCTACTATCAGATGCACTATCACAGAGATGTCCCCGTGGTGTTTAGACAACCGAATTACTCATAGAGGAGTGGGGCACATCCTAGGGATGAGGATCAGCCAAAGAGACAACCTGGTGAGGGGAGCAACCATCAAGGCTAGCTCATTTTGTACAATTTTTTTTTTTTATTACCTGATTATCTACACGAATATTGTATTTTTGATCGATATACATACACTGATTCAAATATTGTACCATGATAGTCATTTTTTGATATATATATATATATGATATGATATAGATTCATGATGTGATGTGTTTGCTTTTGTTTCATGCTTTATGAATTTATGGATGCACTTGATGTTGAGGTGTTGCTTATATATGCTTATGTATGGATGCAATTATTTTATTATCATGTTTATACGATATGCGATGGTATATGTGATGATGTGGAATGGATGCAATGTTATATTCTTTTTTAGTATCTTTTTATGAAATGTTATGGGATGGATGATATGAAATGCAAATGTTATGGATGCATTTCCTTTGTGTATTTTCCTATGCATTTTTATGATAAGATGATGCATGCATATGGATGTATGGATGGATTCAGATGTTCATGCTTATGATATGATAATGTGATGCATGTTTATGATATGTGATGCAATGATTCAAGATGCTTAGAATAATAAATCTATATTATTTGTCACAACTTAAATGATAATGATGATGTAGAATGTATGTTTGTATGATATGCAATGATTATGAGGTGTATGCATGATGATGATTTATGGATGTAGGATGGATGCATTGATGATGTTTTTGTTGCCTATCATGATACCAGGTTAGCACAAAGAGAAGATAGAAGAAACAATAATGATTTTGACCATTGATTTTGATGATTATTGCAAAAATCCAACAAGTCTATAATCCACCAAGACTTTATTAGAGATGGTGATGATCATTTTCTCAGATCTTGGGATTGGGATTTTCCATCATTCCTTATTGTTTGATATAACACATAGACACGATGCATCAAGGCATTGATAACCAGGATGGCATTGTATTTAGTGTAATGGACTTTGACTTTGCAAAAAAAAAGGATAGTTCTTGTTCACACCTTGACATACAAAAACCTCATTGGAATGTAAATTAGAAGCTTAGAATACATTGGACCAAAGAATATGCAATAATGAACAATATACTCCAAACAACCTCCCTACGCACAACTAAGCAAGTATGCGCCAAGATTATTTTACAAGAATACCCACAAGCACAACAAACGAAAGATAATGATCGATGCCCCATTCCTTTCTCTCTAAATATTTTTGATAGAAATCATCGAGAGGTCCTCAGAATGGGTCAATAAGATAAATCATAAGAAAAGATCAAAGATAAACAATCAATGTTTTGCCAGGTTAAAAATGTAGCTAAGGTGATTTCTGATACAGATGTCCATCGTAGGAAGGATACATCCTAAGACATGTTGATCAAGGGTTTGATGTAGGATGATGATGAGCTTTATGACAAGTTGTTGATACAAACTCCATTGACTCGTTTACCTATGATCTATACTTTATATTTTGATAATTAGGTTTTCACTTTATGACTTGCGATACTTGATTTCTACTTTTTTTGCCAAAAGTTTTGAAGGTGATGATCGCTTTATTATGGATGAAGGTTTATTATGGGTGAAAATGAAATGGGATGGATGGTTTTGGGTTTTTTAGAATATTTCAATGTTTTTGGTATTTTGAAAATTATTTTAGGTTGTTTTTGGTCTTTTTGAGTTGTTTATGTGAATGTTTTGGTTTTCAATTATTTGAGGCTTTTTAGAGTTTTTTGAATGTTTTCTAAAGTTTTTGGTATTTTTCGATATTTGAATGTTTAGGGATTTTTGAGATATTTTACAAATCAATATTTTTTCAATATTTGAATGTTTAGGGATTTTCTAGGTTTTTTGAATGTTTAGGGGTTTTCCGAATTGCGACCAAGAACATAACCTAAAAAACCTATCCTAGGGGCCTCAAGGGCTGATCAAAGATAAGCCTTACCTACGTTATACACTTAGAGACCACGTAGTTCAACTAACTCGACTTATTGACGATGAGATATGAATAGTTGATGGATTGCCAATTTATTATGACAGACTCTTAAAGAATTGACCTAGGGTGTCTCAGGGGCACATCAATGATGGCCTTGCCTACGTTCAAGCTCAAAGACCCGTAGTTTGACAAGGGTACTATTTTTGGATTTTTAATGTTTTGACCTTTTTAGGGTTTTGATGTGTTTTGAATGTTTTGGATTTTTTCCTTTACAATTTTTTTAATGTTTTTGGATTTTAGCTGTACAGGATTTTGCAAATGTTTTTGAATTTTCTGATGGATGTTTTACGAATATTTTTGGGATTTTTGATGAGATTTCCAATAACCTTAAGAAATACAAGAACCCGATCTAATCCATAACGAATTTCCCCTAGTGTGATATGATAGATTACCTCGATATAGGCATGACAAATTGACCTTAGGAATATTCCAAGTAGTACTAAAGGGGATACAATACTTCACAATATCAAGCTATGATAAGGATGTAGATGGGTGATGGAATAAATAGGACGAGTGAAGTGATGGATGAATGTAAGAAATGATAGGATAAAGAGCCAAAGAATATAAAGAGGTGCTTTATTTACCTATTCTCTAGGTTTTTACCAAGGTAGTTTCCCAAATTGCCATTGAAGTGGTTTTCACTAGAGGACGATTTTTTTTCTTTACTTTTTCATTCTCTTTTCTCATTTTTTTTTTGGATTTTGATCATTTTTTGATTTTTTTGTATTTTCAAATTTATACCCTTCAAGACTAGGCATAAAATTTTTAAGATGCAAGCTGTTGGTTGGTTCCTGCAAGGGTTCACCTTCAGGTGTTGATAATTGGTATGCTCCTAATCTGTAGCTTGTTGTGATGATAAAGCGACCCAACCAATTAGGCTCAAAATTTCCTTTACTATCTTGATCTGAAAGATTCTTCTGATTTTGTTTTAAGACAAGATCCCCTACTTGGAAATACTGACATTTAATCTTCTTGTTATAGCTCCATTTCAATCAGTTTTGATATGCTTGCAAGTGATTGAGGGTGTGAAGATGAAGCTCATCTAGGAATTCTAGCTCATTCAATCGAGATACTATGTATTCTTCATCCGTGATCAGTTTTTGTAGGGACACTCATAGTGAGGGGAGCTCAACCTCAATAGGCAAGATGGATTATGATTCATAGACCAAGGAGAATGGGGTTGCCCCTGTTGGTGCGTAGATACTAGTTCGATAGGCCCAAAGAGCAAGATTTAACTATAGATTCTTGTCACGACCAGTTTCATTAAACATTTCATTTAGGATTTTCAGTATAGTTTTGTTTGTAGCCTCAGCTTGGTCATTACCTTGGGGATAATATGGGGTAGAGAATCAGTGTTGGATGTTAAATCTTTGCAATAGCTCTTTCACATCCTGATTCTTGAAGGGTGTTTAATTATCTGACATAAGGGTTTGTGGAACACCATAACAAAAAATTACGTAATTCATGATAAATTTGGTAATCTGCTTCCCTATTAAGTAGGTCATAGGAATGGCTTCAACCCACTTGGTAAAGTATTTAGTGGTTGTTATGATAAACTTGTGGCCATTAGATGAGGTTGGAGTGATCTTTCCTATGAGGTCAAGTCCCCACTGCGAGAAAGGCCAAGGTGCGATCATTGGTTGCAACTCCTGAGCTAGAGCATGAATCAGATCTCCATGTTGTTGACACTGGACACATTTTTGCACATATTGATGAGCTTCTCTTTCCATGGTTGGCTAGTAGTACTGCATCCTTAATATTTTCTTATAGTTGAAGTCATATCACTAGAATGGGAACCACATATTTCATCGTGTAATTATTAAATCAATCAAGGATTCCTCTTGGTTAAGACATCATAGTAATGTTCCTTCGATGCTTCAACGGTAAAGGGTATCACCTAGGATCACAAATTGGGATGCCTTCTTAACAAAGGTATTTTTAAGATTAGAGGTGATATCGAATGGGAGGGTTCCTTTGCTTAGGTAGATGAATACGTCATAATACCACGGGAATCCAGGACCAATAATGACACACATGAATTCAGATTCAGGGATTTCAAAATTTTGTATAAGAAGTTTTTCTATCAAGAATTCGCATTGGAGGACATTGTTCGACATGTCTAACAATGATTCGATTGTTGCCATAGCGTATGCTGTTGGATTTTTCATGCGAGGAATTTTCTCAAAATTCATATCAATGAAAAGGTCCTTGATTCTTTCCACCATCTTCTTATAAGGAGTAAGCTTGTCATCCTTAGTTTGATAGTTGTCATTGACTTGGTTGATAACCACTTGTGAGTCTCCATTGACTTTCATCTCTTGTATCTGCCATTGAACTGCTATCCTTAGACCTATGATTAGGGCTTGATACTCAGCAACATTGTTAATACAAGTAAATGATAGCCTGTATGACTTTGGGATGCAATCACCTTGAGGGGTGATGAAAAGAATACCCGCTCTTGATCCATGTTGGGTGAATGAGCCATCAAAGTAAATTTTCCACTGATTGGTTAGATTGAGAAGAAATACCGATTCATCAGGAAATTCAGATATCAAGGGGTTCTCTACATAGATAGGTGCATCTGCTAGTTGGTCTGCAATCACTTGTCCTTTGATTTCCTTGCACTCTATGTCAAATTCAGTTAAGATCATCACCCATTTAGCCATTCACCTAATGAGAGTTGCTTTGGATAACAGGTATTTTAATGGGTCAATATTTGCAATAAGCTTGATTTGATGTGACAACATGTAGTGTTTGAATTTTTGTGAAGCAAAAAATATTGCTAGGCATGCTTTTTCAATAGGTGAATAGTTCATTTCATATCCTACCAAGGTCTTGCTAATGTAATAGATAGCCCTTTCCTTTCTATTTTCATCATGTTGTGCTAGAAGAGCACCTAGTGCTGCTAATGTTGCTGAGATATACATGATCAATGGTTTGTTGGGTATTGGTGGCATAAGCACTGGGGGTGTTAATAGATAGTTTTTGATCTGCTGGAAATCTTTATCACACTTCTCATCCCAATTGTAAGTTATTCCTTTATGGAGAAGATGTGAAAAATGGTGGATTTTGTCTAATAGTTATGCTATAAATCTTCTAATGGACTGTAATCTTCCTTGTAACCCTCTCATTTGCTTCAGTGTTTGCGGTGGTTCTATGTCTAGGATGGATTTTACCTTTGTTGGATCAATTTTTATCCCTCTTTGCGAGATGATATAGCCAAGAAGTTTCCTTGATGTGACCCCAAAGACACTTTTTTGGATTTAGTTGTACTTTGTATTCTTCATGTCTATCAAAGATGGGTCCTAAGACTTGTATGTGCTCATTCCTTTTCTTTGATTTCACCAAAATATCATCCACATAATCTTTGACTATTTTGTGGATCATGTCATGAAATATGAGGGTCATTACTCTTTGATAGGTTGCTCCTACATTCTTTAACCCGAATGGCATCACGTTCTAGTAATAGGTTCCCCATGGACAAGTGAATATAGTTTTGTGTTGATCCTCCTTGGTGATCATGATTTGATTATAGCTTGAAAAACTGTCCATGAGTGATAAAATTTCATGCCATGCTATTAAGTCCATGATGAGGTCGATGTTAGGAAGAGGGAAATCATCCTTCTGGCATGCTTTATTTAAGTCTCTAAAATCTGTTCATATTCTGATGCCCCTAGTGGGTTTTGAGGCTGGTACCAGGTTTGAAACCCACTCAAGATAATCTATCGGTTGGATGAATCCAACGTCAAGAAGCTTTTGTAACTTAATTTTTATCAAAAGTTCGATTTGAGGATGCATCTTCCATAATTTTTGCTTCATGGGTTTGGATTCAGGATAAATTGCTAAGTGATGCACAACTACTTTTTGATCAAGCTCTGAAATATCAGTGTATGACTATGCAAAGATGGCTCTTCACTCTTTCAGAGATGCTACTAGGTTTTTCTATTCTTCATCCAACAAGGATTCATCATAAAAAGTGATCTTGGGTACTTCTTTTGTTCCCACATTGACTGGAGTGGCCTTTTCTACTAGAATTGTTGACTTCTCTGGATGCATCACACTAAGGGGGAGATTGAATCCCTCATCCTTGGGAACCTCAGAGAGGTTTTCATCCTCGGATACGTCCTCTTTTTGACTATTTTAGGATAAAAAAGTGTCAAAGTGTGGTTTTCACTCAGAGATCTGCATTTTAGTTGCATTTCATTATTTTTGTGACTGAAGGACTCAATCATCTCCCCATAGTATGCCCCTGTGTCTAGCTCTATTTCAAAACCTGATTTATGATCTACCCATGGTAAGTTGTCATGAAGTCCCATGAATTATGAGATCACTTCATCAATTTCCAATAAATCTAGAATCGGTGGTCCTTGTTGGTCCATGTCAATGAGTTGTGGGTATACGAGGCATATTTCAATTGGTTGATTGCTTGGAGAAAAGGATGTAATGGATATCATGAAAAGGGAATTACCCTCAAATAGGTCAACAATATCAAGGGGGAAGTCATCTAAGGTTGTATCATGTGATGTAAGTATTCAAGAGGAAGCCTCAACCCATTTAGCGGAAGTACCTTTGCCAATAAGGGTGACCTTGCTAGTAGTACAACCCAACCAAGATTGTTTTGGCGTTTCTCAGGAACGATGGGTTCTAGAAAATTGTTATCATTATGTCCCAGTTTCACATTCTTGTTATAGCCCCATCCCTTCATTAGTTGTAAGCCGTTATTGTCATCTTCCATGGGAAGAATAGGGACAAGTAGTTCATCTTGATAGAGGAGTTTAGAGGCATCTTCCTCATTGATATCTTCTTGGTTTAGATCCTCGTACTTGGTGAAGGTAGTAGCTGCCATTTTGATTGTCTCGAGTTCTTTGTGGCTAGATTTTGGTTTCCCATGTGATTGAGGAGAAAGAGGTAGATCTCCTAAGACAAAGGTATTCTTCATTAGCTTATAGTTTTCACAACCATCATCCTGGATTATGACTTTGATGTCAAGAATGTTTTGCACAATAGGTGTTTTTTTTTCTGAGGTAGATGTAAGGGATGACAAGTCAATGAATGAGGCAAATATGGTGTAGGCTCTTTGTCATTTTTTGGTATTTGGGGGATTTTATAGAACTTGGCCTCAAGATTTTTGTAGTAGTAAAAAGGCTCAAGATATCCATGGATGGTCATTTCTCTGCCCTTGAAAGGAAACTTTACGCACTGATGGTAGGTTGAGGCTACAAATTTTAAGGCATGGATCCATGGTCGGCCAAGTAAGATATTGCAGGGAAGATCAAGGTCTAATACTTGACACGTAGTTTCTACAATGACAGGGCCCACTTGGATGGGTAATATAATGATTCCTTGTGATACCCACTCTTGGTCTTCATATGCTCTGATGGTGGTACTCTTGGATTTCTCAATATTATCATCTGAAGAGCCTAGGTTCTTGATTAACTAAAGGGTACAAATGTTTAGACCAACACCTCCATCTATTAAGACTCTTTTGACCTTGTTTTTATGAATAATGACCTCAAGGTTTAAAGCATGATTATGAGATGGTTGTGATGGTAGGTCTTGTTTCGAGAAGGTGAGAAGATGATTAGTGATATGCCATACCATAGCTTGAAATTGATCTATATCAATATCCTCAAGGATAGATGACTCTAACAAAGCTTTCTCTAAGATTTGCCTATGTGCAGGTGATAGCCTCAATAGTTCTAAGATTGATATCTCGTCGAGGGTCTTCTTAAGCTGATCTAGGAGATTTTACTTGCTGTGATTTGACGTTGGAAAAGTAGGTTGTCCCCTAGATTTAGATGGTACTCCTTGGATAGTGAATTTTCCATGTCGTGTGGTGAATCCACACTCTGCACTAGGTCCTTTGATGGTGACGAAAATAATGATGCTATCACAAGAAGCAACCACATTGGAATAGGTATGCTGCATATTTATGTAATCCTTAGCTTTCCCATTGTTGTTCCCTTTGTTATGATTTGGCTGGAATTCTTGTATATCTTAAGATCTTGTTTACCAACTGGTACTTCAACAGATATGGTATCATTTTCTATGAGGTCTTGGATAATAATTTTTAGCCTCATGCACTTTGTCATTTTATGTCCTTTGATTTTTTGAAAGTCACAAAGATCGTGCTCGTTGTACCAATATGGTTTCTCTTGGGGTTCTTGGTAGTTTTGAAAGTTGATAAGTGTAATCAGGATTGACTCTACCAATTTATTCATGATGGTTTCAATGGGTTCCAACAACTATGTGTATTTGTGTTTTGGATAGTTGTTCTTGTTAGGGGGCATTTCAGTATTGTTGATTTGATTATTTTGAGGAGTTGTCATTTTTTGCACAGTTGGTTGAATGCTAGCAACTTGATTTTTGTTTAGCCTAAGAGCAATTAAGACCACCTTAGCATCTACCACACCATCATTTGTTATGTTCTTGTTCTTAGACTAGATATGAGGCTTGTCATTTGAACTAGTCGATGGGTGATTATAAGCTTGAATATTTCCTTGTGAGATTAGATCTCTCTTGATGTTAAGGGATCTAGGGACAAGCTCGTCATAGGATGTGATGCACTATATTTTTAAGTTGAAGGATAGATCTAGATCTATATTTGTGATGATGATCCCCACTTGTTGTTCATCAGGAAGGGGCCACTTCCTCTTACTAGCTCTTTGTCTCCACCATTATAAGAAATTAGCGAAATATTCTCCTTTGTTTTGTATGAGTGTATAATTTATCTAGACTTACATCCATGTCAAGATTAAAGGAGAAGTGATCTATGAATTTATTGATAATTTCTTGAAATTTTTTGATACCGGGAGGTAGTTGAGAAAACCAATCCATAGCATGACTTTTTAAACTTTGAGGGAAGAAACACATTAAATAGGAATCATTATAGGCCACCTCCATACACATGATGTTAAACTCTTTGAAATTGTCCACAAGAGTTCCTGTCCCTTTGTATTTATCGAATTTGGGAATTTCAAAGTTAGGAGGGAATGGTACCATTGTGATGTTTCAATCAAATGGATATGGACATAGATTATGTGTATGGGGATTCTTTGTCTTGCCCATCCGAAGATCCTGCATTTCTTGTGACAACACCTTAAGTTGCGATGCTAGATCATCTTGCGGGTTTGGTGGAGGAACACACATTATGTATTGTGAGATTATGGATGGATTATATGTGGGATTTTGATATGATAAGGTGTTGTATGGTGTATATGGCAGTGTGGGATTATGTGAAGGTGATTGAGGTGTTGATGTATATGTTCCCAATGCGTTTGTATTGATGATGTTATGTTGAGGATTATAGTAGGAATTTTGTTTTTGTTGTTGTTGTTGGGAATACTGCTGAGCTAGTAAGGCTTGTTGTTGTTGCTGAGCCACAAGGGTTGCTTGTTGGGATTGTTGTTTTTTCTGTGCCATGAGGGCTTGCTATTAGGCTTGTTATTGTTACTGCATCACAAGGGCTTGTTGTTGTTGTTGTGCTCTAAGGATTATTGATGTGCTGCTAAGGCTGCTTATTGTTGTTGCTACTGTTGTTATGCTGCTTTTTGTGCTGCTAAGGCCACTTGTTGTTGTTTTCGCTATTGTTGTGCTACTTTTTGTGCCACTATGGCTTCTTGTTATTATTGTTGCTATTGTTATGTTGCTTTCTAATAAGCCCGTTGTGCTTGTAATAAAGCTAAGGCATGCACTTGCAATGTAGGATTAGTTAGTTGTTGGGACACTTGTGATGGATTATGGTTGTTGATGTTTTGAGTGGGAAGCGGATTGGTGATAAGAGGTTGGGGTTTCCCTTGGTTTAACATTCATTGGAATATGGTAGATTGAGATGAAGGAACATAATTTTTAGGTCCCATTTGACTTTGCATGGTGAAGGGGACCGTGGGGAAAGATGAGGATAATGCCATTAGATTTTGTGATGGTAATGACATGCTAGGACCTTGAGTCCATTGATTGAAAAGGTTCCCTTGTCCAAGGTCTTGAGGATTTCCTTGCGCTAGAGATGTGGACAAAGTATTACCTTGGTTAATGAGATTCATCTCCAAGGGATTGTTTTTATTCGGGTTGATGATGGACACGTTTTGTAAAACCAATGGTACAAATGAACCAGTTGAGGGATTAGATAAAGATGTCTCTATTTGCGTTAAGGGTTGATTTTACATTATGGTGTTGGAATGTGCTTGTGGGTCAATTTGAGACACTTGGTCCACACTTCCTTGCGAGATATTGGGCATAGTTATGGTACTTGTGGGGATGGATTAAGATGGGTACCCTCGATATGTTGATGTTGTCATGGATTTGTGAAGCGTAAGTGGTTGATGTTGATGTTTGGGGTGTTCGAGAATTATAGAAGTGCCAAATTTTGGTGTCCAAGTGGTTGATTGTGATGAAGGATTGGTTTCAAGGGTACCCACAAGTGTGCTATTTTCAAATGGATGAGCATGGCTAAAATCCTTAGCAAGACTAGCTATAATAATAGGTGTTGATGTTTGATTTAGCCCTAGGGATGGAGTTGTCAGAATAGTAGATGAAGTCAAGCCTTGTGTTAATGATTGTGCAACAAAAGATGGAGAATTAAGACGTATGTTTTCCAAGGCTTGATGTTCCATGATTTCCTCCCTAGTAAGTCCAAATGGATTGTTCATGATGTTTTCTATCTCATATGGCCTTGATGGCGATGAAGGTTGTTGTGATGGGGTAACCTGACTTATTGGATCAAATTCTAGAGGATTCGGATCACTTGAGGTAAATGTGACTTTTGTTTTCTCCACGATTCTCTTGTGTTGTGATCTTTTCTTTACCATAAATTTTGGGTCACCTATGGGAGAGTTGTATTGAGATTTGTAATTTTTGAACTCTATAGTTGACTCAAATCTAGGTAAAAGGGATGCTTTGAGTCTTTTTGGAGACGTGATGATGATGGGGGATGAAAAAGATGAGCGGCGTAGGGAGTGATCTTTGCAAAATTTTTGGGATAACACTTTTGACTTGTGTTTGATGTTTTGATGTTAGGATAAAGGATGTTTATGAACTTGGAAATATTTAGGGTATACTTGTGACCTTCAATATAAACTAGCTAAAATATGATAACTAAACTAAGTGCATGGAAAATGATACATTTCACATACAAATAAGCTAAGTTAGGGATTGGTTTGATAGATGTGTAAGTCAAAAAGTGTTGATGTATTCAATTTTTTTGCAAAGTTTGGTGAAGTGAAGGGTGAATTTTGATGAAGGGGTGAATAAAGTTTTTTGACCCAATGTTGACCTAAAGTGAAATTTTGTTTGACAAGACCAAGGTAGTGAAAAACATGATAGATCTCTAAAGTTTTCATATCCTAAAGACTCATTTTTTTTGATAGGTTTGTTATCATGAAAAAGATCAGGATTTTGACCAAAAAAGAACATATACAATTCTGGATTGTTCCTTGAAACACGTTTGTAGAAGTAGTATAACAACTTGGTTCTATTTTGGTGAAGTGTTTCAAGGTGTTTTTTGAGAGATTTTGGAGTAATATTCCTAAGTTTAAAATGACGACCTATAGACCTTCTCTTGGGAATTATGATTTTGTGTGAGATCATTTAGAAAAGTTTCAAGTTCATGGAAGAAAGGAGGATATATATATTTTTTTCGAGTGGTGGTAATATGGGTCTTCCAGCTTCATTATCATTTTGTTCCTCTTCTTCGTCTAAGATATTTTCTATTGTTCTCCACTGAATGGGTGTTTCTTTTGTTTCAAAAGTGAAGCTTCTCAAACTACTAATGATATCAGTTTTTTCTCCCTCAATAAGTTCAAAGTTTGGTTGAATAGTAGCAGTTGTAAGATCAGGTTGTTCAATGGGAGCAATCAGTCTCCAAATGGTCATGTGGGGTTCAATTTTTCAAGTGAATTCATTTTTACCACAAACACTTGTCTTGATTATGTTTTCAAACTAAATGTCTATCTCAAAAACATCATAAATTTCACAATGTCCATTTTGTGAAAAGGATGAAATTCAAGCCATAGTTGCTTATGTTAACTTTGGAAAATATGGATTGAGATGTAAGTCAAGATATTTAAAAATCTTTAAGGATGGAAATCCTTAGGACAAGCATTAATATCAAGGCTATTTCAAAAGGTATCCATACTTAGACCAAAGGGTTTGAAATTTGGGGGAAAATTGTGAATGGTTTTTTGTAATGGTTTGGAACCAAGAAAATTATTAAACTGACTCACAATCATTTATTGTCTAGGTTGAAATGGCTATACTTTTTGAGTTGCTACTCAGATTTCTCCAAAAACTAAGACAATGTGAACAGTTAGAGATTTGGCAACACTGGCTCCCCTCCACGACACACTTCTCGAGACCACCAAATCTCAAAATCTTGAAGATCCGAAGACCCTAAGGATTTTCTATTTCAATAATGAATAGTAAAAATCTGGGGTGGCTTTAGAACGATCGTCCCTTTTTTCCAACAAGCATTAAGGATTTTTAGTAACTAAACAATTTGGTTCTTAGAAAAAAACTGAGAACACCAAGCCGTATACACACCCGCTGCCATTTAAGGCTCTTACTACCGTTCCTGTTCCACTTAAGGCATGGTACTTGGTGCAATATGTTATATAGTCCAGGATAGAAGGTACTTTCTCATGATTTCCCAACCTTTAATATAGCCCGTTGGTAAACGTTCTTGCAAGAACTTGCCTATGAGTTTCCCGTTGCGGGGTGTATCTCATAGTAAGTCCTCTCTTAAGAGTTTCACAAAGCATAAAGGTGTACTTAAGTATTTCTCTTCACCCAAGATCACACAAAGCGTAAGGGGATTGGATACATACTATAAGTGCACACAAACAATGAAGTACACTTGGAGTGTTTCTCTTCACCCAAGATCACACTGAGCCCAAGGGGATTGGATACACACTACAAGTTTTTCACAAAAAAGTAAGCACTCATTCATTTTAACCTCTAAAGCTAAGATGAATTCATTTTATGCACCAAACAAAATGATAAGTTTCCTTGTTCAATTTTAAATCCAAAATACAATGATGAAATGAGGATTCAATTTTAGTCCCATTTGAGCATTCTTTTTAAACCCAAATGAAAATTAGTGAGGTCCCAAGGCATAAAATGAAAAGCATAAGAAATTGGGTTATAATTGCCTCAAAGTGTCAAACACTTGTTACAATCATAAGATTTTAAGATGAGAATGCTTCTTCACTTTGCCTTGTATCATCTAACCTGCAAAACTCGGTTAGTCTAAAAACCATAACAACATTAGAGGTATGTTAGTAATCTGATGAAGCGAAAAAATTAAAACACATGCTAAAAAATGATTGTCGAATTTCTTACCAGAGTTAGGCATTGCTATTCACAATAGCATCGCTCTGGTGAATTTGGGCATCGCTATGCAGAGAAACCAGTGACGACGATAGAATCGTTGTTTGAGGTGCATTGCCGTTTACAAATTTTGATACCTCTAAAAAGTATTAGCATCGTTGTTTGGTTTAATTGACGTCGGTATATTAAATAGGTGTCGCTATTTTAGATGACAATAGAATCGTTGTATGGCGACGACCAACAAAGGTGTTGCTAAAATTGTTTTGGGCATCTCTGTTTCCTATAAAAGTAAGAAAAAATAGAATTTGAGATAGAAATTGATTAAAGTTGATCGGTTTTTACCTCCTTCTAGTGCCAAAATTGTGATCGATAGATTAGTATGGGCTGATTATGCTTGATCCATAAAGAATTGAAGCATAATGAAACCACTAATGTCAAATCTCAACAGGATCATTCAAATAAAGATTAAATTGAACATTTATCAAAGCTAAGCATTCTAAACTACGAAAGCATTAAAATTTCTAATCTAACCCATCTAAAACTTATCCCGTTGTGAGATTGGTGTCATGTTGATATGAAACGCTGACCCTTTCTCAATCTTGTGGGTAAATGAGCTTGTCCTAGTCAGCTTTACTAAAGAAAACTGATGGAATAGTTGTGAGATGTGTATGAAAACATGATTTTAATCTAAATGAGCATGATGCAAGCTAGTTTAATATGATTTTATGTTAAAAATGATCTAGATATGAAAAATATAAGCTAATATGAGTGGATTCTAAGCTAAATGATCGAAACCCTAATTAATAAACAAGCTAAATGGATACATTATGTGATCATGGAAGCCATTAATGGAAGCTCAAAACTAACTAATGCAATTCAAATGAACTAAAAGATGCTAAATGTGTGCTAAATATGAGTGTGAGTGTGAGTGATTTCAACATCATAAGTTTTCTTTTGAAAGATGGATCCATTTATCTCGAAATAGTGATCTATTTATAGGAAAGCAAATGAAAAATAAAGGGTTGAGATAAAAAAGGTTAATCAACAGTCAAGGATGAAGGAAGTTGGAGGCATGGATCATGGATTCTCATCAACGAGTGAGAATGCAAGATGAGATTTAATCAAGGGTTCACATTACCTCAAACAAACACACTTTTGACCTGTACAAGAGGTCAAAAGCTAACTTGCACAAGAAGTCACAAGGCAACTTGCACATGAAGCTAAGTAAGTTTGTTGAGAAAAAGAAATGTTCCCCTTTTTCAAATGAGTGAGGAGAGAGAATATTATTTGGAATATTCTCATGGGTGAGGGAAAAGGATAATTAGATTTAATTGATAATTAAATAATATTAATTATGCAATTAGGAGATTAGAAGCATTAAGATGATATTCATTAAATAAAATGATTTAATGAATGGGGGAAAGGTGGAATCACATTGAATTAAATAACTCAGGGTTATTTAATTAAATAAGAAGATTTAGGGATTTAAATTAAATAGTTTGATTTATTTAATTTAAATGGACAAAATGTTAGCATGAAAAGGGGTGAATTAACCTAATTAAATTAATGAGGTTAATAGATGCAAATGATGCCGTTAATTAACTAGCCAGGCTAATTTAATCAATTAAGCGAAAAGAGGATGGGTTTCAAGAGGAAATGATGTTAGTATACCTAATTCGAGTGCATGATATCATTCATGACATTTTTCAGTGTCTATAGTTAGCATTTTAGATTAATCTCCATACATATTAGCTTAAGCATCCATTAATGACTTCCATTTTAGCTTAGTTTGCATCCATTTTAGCATAGTTCACATACATGGGTTGCATATTTGAACTTTGTTTCCATTTAACATATATTGCATCCATCTCCATCAAGAATTTTAGCATTTAGCATTCATCTTCATCATGTTAAACTAGTTTTATACCATGTTTTGTTTGTATTTCATCGGTTTCATCGGTTTTCATCAATAAAATTGATTGGAACAACTCATATTATCCAAGGGATTGGGAAAGGGTCACCATTCCACATCAATGCGACACCACTCCCCTAATGGGATAATATTCGAGGTCTTAGAATAGGTTTTTCGTTATGTTTTTTTGTGTTTTTCATGATTAGTTTAATGGGTTTTTAGTCTTTGTAATTTTGAATATCTCATTGGGATCATTGCTTAGGGGATTAAATATGGTTTAAATTCATTTGGATCTAACATGTTTAGTTCATACTATGACTTTGGTCACATTTTGGTCACATTTTGGCGCTAGGAGGGGGGCTATACTAATTCAATCTGATGAATTTCTCTTTAGATTCTCGCATTCTTGATTTTGTAGATACAACGATGCTTTTGAAGGCTAAAATGATGCCATTGTAAGGCGTTTCCATATAACGATGCCTTTGCAGGAATCACAATGATGCTTAATTAAATCCAGTGATTCCTTTAAAATCTAGCAACGCTATTACTTTTTGGATTTATTGTAAATTTAAAAATAGAGACACCTTTGATATAGCAACACCTTTGTTGTCACTGTTTACTATAGAGTGATGCTTTCCAACTTTCACATGAGCGATGCTCTTGAATTATAGTGACGCCTTTGTCAATTATAGTGATGCCTTTGTGTTCAACAACACTTTTTACTTGTAAACAAAAAAAAGAATTAATTTTTGCATGCACTTTAAATTTTTGATTTCATATGCTCTCTTATATCTTACTAACATTTGGTTTTTGTTTTTGAGGCTAACTTATTTTGTAGACTTGAATTTTTTTGAAGTGAAGGAGCATACTATCGTTCATCCATACATTGTAGAAAAGTGTTTTTTTACACTTATGGGACAATTATAACCCATCATATGTTGCTTTGCTTTATGTTTTAGGACCACTAAACTTTCATTGGGTTTAAAATTTACTTTCAAATTTGGTTAAAAAATTGGATCCATACATCCTCATTTTGCAAAATCGGTTAAAATTGAACAAAACAAACACACACTTCCATTGGTGCTTAAAATAAAGTCATTTTTCTTTATAGGATTAAAATGAATGAGTGTTTACTTTGCTTGTGTTTACTTGTAGTGCGTATCCACCCCCCTTGTGCTTCATGTGATCTTGGGTGAAGAGAAACACTCAAGTGTACTTTTTTTGCTTGTATACACATGTAATACATATCCACTCCCCTGACGCTTTGTGCAATCTTGGGTGAAGAGAAATACTCAAGTGTATTTTCATGCTTTGAGTCACCCTTAAGAGAGGACTTGCTATGAGATACATCCTACAATGGAGAACTTATAATCAAGTTATTGCAAGCACGTTTACCAGCATGCTATATTAAAGGATGTGAAATCATGAGAAATTAGCATCAATCCAGGCTTACAACATACTACACCTAATCCCATGCCTTAAGTGGAACGAGAATGATTAAAGAGCTTTAAGTGGTCAAGTAGGTGCAAGTCTGTTCACTGTTCACATTTTGTTGTTATTAAGAATCTTGTTTGTACTTTCTAACCAAGTCCAAATCCAAAATTTTCTTTAAAGTGGTGCATTGGAACTTAGATTCCAAGAAGTTACTTACCAAGTCTGACTTGTGGGTCAAGGCATACAGGCTTCAAGAGAATGGACTCTTTTACTTTTATTCCTCCACAATATTGCATGTAAAATCATCCCTTCGGGGCATGAGGTAATCCCACCAAGAAGATACATACCCACTTGACCTAGGAATGTTATATTTCTTGTGAGTCAGTTTAACACATTGCTTGTTTCCAAAACAACTTAAACACACATCAACATGATTCATCAAATTTCAAACCCTTTGGATTAAATATGGATACCTTTTGAAAAGTCCTAATATTTCTTCTTGTCCTTAAGGGTTTTATCCTTGGAGGTGTTAGAACCTAAAATTTCCTACCATTTTTTGCAAAATTTTAGGTTCCCATGATGAAAAATTTGATTTTAGCACTCAAAAATATAGTTGTAAAATCTGCCTCAAGAACCCACTTTGAAAAATCATAATTGAAAGCCCATTCAGTTTAATGCCAAATAACTTTGCAGAAATTTTTATCTACCATATGTGAGTGTGTAAACCTAATTTCAACTTCCTACAATCAGTTTTGACGAGGTTTCAAAGTACTAAATTAGAGGGTTCTGAAAATGTTTGGTCGTTGTATAGTGTTAAATCTGCGAGAAAGGTCAACATTAGAAGACAATATCTATCAGCTGGATGAATTTCATGAAAATTTTATTGGCATATCATCTTCTCCCCATATGAATGTGCTTTCATGCAAATTTTCAAGGTCTCATCATTTCATTTGATATTTTTCCAAAGCCAAAAGCAAATTGATTTTACATAGTTTTAACATATGCAGTTTTAGAAAAGGCTAAGAAAATTTGAGTGTTAATAGTTTTCAATCCCGATTAATTCATGCCAATCCATTTGAAACAACATGCTCTCCTATCATAAATCAACATTTTGGTGCATTTTCATGGCTTTGGGGGACTATTTGACCAATTTTCTAGGGAAATTTTGGAAGCTGCTTGACTCACTCTGGTCATAGTGCAAGAAACAAATCCCGATGAATATTCACTATAGTTTAGTCACTAAATTGGATGGTATCAACAATTGAAACTAATGGGGCATCCATATGTTGTATTTTGAATTCAACATAGAGCCATATGCACAAAAGGAGACAACTATATTAAGAATGGAGGGAAAATCATCATTGGCATACCAATATTTTATTAAGCTGATTGGTGGGGTATCTACTGATGATATTATCGATCTTGTCACACAAATAATGGAATTTCATGTTAAGCACAATATAGAACCAAATGAAGTACCATTGAATTTATAGAATATACACAAAATATATTTGTGAAAAGGCTTTGGAAATTTTCAAAATGCCAATGTTGTAAAATGAGCTCTCTTGCCAAGATGAAGAAGAAACAATTATCCTTAAAAACTTAGTTATTACAAGATCTAAAGCAGTGAATCCAACATATAGGGAAAAACACAGTATTTGGAGGCAATGGTCATGATGTTTAACATTATAATGAAAGAAAATACCCTCTAGCAATAAAGCTTGGTACAATCACAGTTGATTTGGACGTTGTAGATGGTTGCTCTTGCCTAAAGGATGAAGAAGTTAAAAGAGCTTTATCATAATACAAAATTTGATTGAAACCATATTCACGAAAGTGGAAAGGATTCAAAAGCTCTATTTGGTCCCGAATACACATGACTTATCAATATTGGCAACAAATACTACTTGGCATCTATCACATGAACTGTATGTACCGAGGATTTTATCTCATGTTATTTTAAAGATCAAAACTCAAATGAAGCATATGCCACTGTGGTCATTTTATAAAAATTGGAAAGAAGGATTTTTATCATTAATAAAGACACCTGGTAATCATGCATTGATGATCATGACTACCATATCTTGGTTACATACAATTGAACAAAAGAAGATTCAATGGCGACTCTCTATCCAGTGAATGAGGGTTTTAAGCAACATAAAGTTCAATAACATGAAATAACTCAATTATACATATGGTTGTTCATTATGGACAAAAGAAACACTCTCTATTAAGTTTGATATTGTTGATGGTGTAATCATGGTAGATAGTAAATGTGAAGGTAGACCAGATCCTAATCTTCATGATATTTGTGATAATGAGTTTTGATTCCTCTATGATTTCAGTTTCAAGCATTGCAAGAAAGAACAAAATACAAATTCTAATCTTCTTGACATTTGTGGTAATATGATTACAAGAGGGTTGTGGTAGAGTAAATATTGCCACATTCCCATAAAATTAAAATTCAGAATAGATTAACACATATTGGAGTCTCGACTACACTGAGATGAAGGGTTTGAGGTTGTCATTATTATTTAAGCACAGGACATTCTTCTATATCTCAAGAAAACATTCATTTGTTGGCTCAACATAGCAATAATAGGAAACATATGAGGGTTATCCACTAGTTCGGTTAAATACATTAGTTCATGCTATGTGCTGCGCGAATGATTCTAGTACTGATGATTTATATGTAAATTTCTTCAAACATCTTGCAATGTTCAAGGGGTATAAGGAAGTTTGTGCGGCATTGAGTGTGGTGGAAAAGGATTCTTAGTAGCTATTAAACCTCGTATCTAATTAATAAAGATGCAGTTGATTCGTGATCATGCTCTACCTCTCGAAAAGAGAAAGAGACTCCAGGAAATTCTCGCATCATCACATAATGTCATGCCAAAACCCTAAAAGTGGTGTAGTGATGTAGCAAAAATCCATCGAAGAGAAAGATAAATGTCAGGGTGAATGTATTTGGAGTCCCTTCGATCTATCGAAAAGGGAAAACAATTGAATTTTGAAATTTATCGAAGAGACTCCTCCATATCGGAGTGGGTATTTCCCAAGTCTCTTTGAATTCCTGAAAATAGGGAGAAGGCATACTTAAGAAGTTATCAGAGAGAAACATTAATATCGGGGAGACAAAAATGTAAGTCTCTTCAATAGGGCGAAAAGACAAAATCACAGCTGAAGGGTAAGATAAAGTTCTATGGTGAATTCATTCCAAGGCTTTAATATGAGTACGACATCATGTTGAAGGAGACACAATATTATTACCATATGTGGTGAATATTCTATTAGAACTATCACATTTATTTTGGAAAAATATAATTTTTATTGCTGGTGAAAATATGAGGTAATATATTTTCACCAAGGGAGTTAAGAAAATTTAAAAAGGTTCGGAGTGGGTAATTATTTTTACCCTAGGAATATAGTGAGAATGTATACAAGAAAAATGCAAAGTGAAATATTTTCACTACAAGTAAATATAAACGAGGAATTACTGGCAAAAGAATTAAAGACTAAAGTATTGTGAAATACTTTATTTTTCATGGGAGTGCAATGATAATGGAAATTAAAATTAAATATTTTAATTTACAGAAGATAATCAAGATAACAAAAGATTGCACTGGATGGATCTGAAGGGTCATAACCCTTGGAGATATAAAACATATATGACAGATGAAATCAAAGAAAGAAGGATATAATCAATCATCAGTAGAAATCAGGATTAGATATAATAGATTAGCAGAAAATTAAGCAAAATATTGGAGGAGAATATTTATTTTGGTAGCTCTTCTGGTGTTCAACTGTTACGTCAATTTTAATTCATACATGTTATTTGGTTATCTCCAAAGTGGTCTATCTATGTTATTCATAAGTATATCAATATATATTTAACTTGTCAAGACACATTTGATGCACTTGTGTGATTGCCTTCATTGGTTTCTATGAGAAGATAATTAAATTCCTTTTGAGAAATAATATTTAATAGGTTCCTGCCCAGGATTAAATTCCTTTTAAACTGATTGTCTTAACTGGTTTCCTTCACATAAGAAATAAAATCCTTTCAAACATCACAGTAACTTAGAGAGATATCACTAGGATTTTTAAGAAGATCCCAAATAACTAACAAACTTGCACGTTTATACAAGGTACAAACATCCAAAAGTGTCGAACAATTAGAGTTAATCTAAGAAAGAGGATCCACATATCTTACACCTCTCAACTGAGCCATTTACCCAATAGGATTAGGCACTATTCACATTCATTTCAAGCAATACATTATATAAACCTTGTTCATACATTCAACTCTCAAAATGTTTACAATAGGATCAATTGTTAACCTCACATCTACTTCACTTCTACATGCCATTGTGAATAGATTGCCCAAGTTAGAGATCACACATATAACTTTCAAATTTTCTCTATTATTTAGATACACCCACCTAGGTTTGGCAAAGCCTAAAGTGGAGGGGTTTTTCAATCATATCAATTAACCCCATTCATTAGCCAAAAACGTTGCCAAAGAACTTGGAATCCTCTTACAGTTTACAACTTGCATTTTTGAGACCTAACAAGAGGCTTCTAAATATTTTAACTTATATCTAAATCCACACTTTCCAAAGTTAACATAGGGAACTATGGCCTTAGCTTCATAATTTTCACATAATGGACTTTGTGAAATGAAGGTTACTTTGACATAGACATTTTAGTTTGAACATTAATTAAGACTTTCTTGACGTGGTAATAAAACAATATCACTTAAGCAAAGATTAAATCAAATAAACACCCCACATTGATGTATGTTCAAACATTGAATCTCCAAAAAAAGAAAAGTGGAACAAGGTAAGTATTGTAAAATATTTGAATCCAAATTCTATTTTCAAAATCATTGAGTTCTATTGTCAAAATCATTGAGTTCTTGAGGGTTTTATCACTTTAGAGGTATAGCATGTTTCTCACTACCTTGGTCTTACAAAACAAAGGTCCCTTTTAGGTTAAGATTATTGGGTCAAAATATATCATCGATTTTCATCCATCTTTCACACATTTTACGTCACACTACACCAAAAAAACTTTAGAAACTTTTAGAAACATCAACACTTTAGACTTAGGCATTTATCAAACCAATCCCCTAACTTAGCTACTTTGTGTGTGAAATGGATCCTTTTCCATACACTTGGTTAAGTTAGTTATCACATTTTGTGGACTAGTAATTCTTAAAGGTCACAAGTCTACCTTAAAGATTTACAAGTTCATTAACACCTTTATCCATGACATCAAAAAAATCAAACTTATAGTCAAAAGTGTTTTCCAAAAGTTTAGAAATTTCATCCCCGATATCATTCACCCTTTTCATCTTCCATTCACATCATTGGTCCAAAACAACTTAGAGGGTCCCTTTTGCCAAAATTTGAGTCAACTAGAGAGTTTCAACATTATAATCTCAACATACCTCTCCCATAGGTGACCCACAATTTATGGTTACAACAAGATCACAACATAAGAGAATCATGGAAAAAACCAAAAAAACATCTACCACAAGTAATCCTACTCCATAATAATTTAATCCAAGGAGCCATTTTACCCCCTCACAACAACCACAAAATCCTTTGGGACTGGATGAGGTAGAAGATGTCACAATCAACCCACTTGAGCTAACTAAGGAAGAAATCATTGAGTATAAATAATATCATCAAACCTTAGAAAATGTGGCTCCAACTTTTCTCACACAAAACTTGACACAAGGGTTAACCCAATCTATGAATCAACCAACTCCATCCCTAGTGCCAAGTCAAACATTAACTCCTAGTATTGTAACTAGGATTGCCACAGATCTTGGTCACACTCTCCCTTTAGGAGGAAACACACTTTTGGGCACCAACCTTCCACAAGACACAAATTGGACACCAAAATTTGGTGCCCCATCTCATTATTCCGCCACCATTCCTGAGTATCCTCTCCATCCATACAAACCACTTACATTCCATAACACCCCGATGACCTTGACATTTCAAGCGCAACCATCTTAATCCATCATCACAAATACCCAAAGTGTTACCAATGTTACACAAGGTAATGTGGACCAATTGCCTCAAATAGAACAACAAGAGAAATTTAACACCCTCATTCAAAGTCAACCCTTAATGAGTAGTTCCAACAACCCCATTGACACATCAAAATAAGTGGTTACCCAAAATACTCAAGTTAATCCACCATCCACATGAAACCCATCTATCATCAATCCAAATCAAAACAACATATTGATCACAAACCCCATAAACCAAGGTAATACCTTGGTCCCACATCAAACACAACATGGGAACCCTCAACACATCAATCAAGGGAACCCTTCTAATGAATTGATCTAGGGTAAAAATGTGTCATTGACACCACAATACCAAATGGTGCCATCATTATCTTTACCATTGGTCACCCAAATCATGCAAAATCAAATGGGGTCCCAAACCTACATTCTGCCCTCACAGTCGACAATCTTACAAGGAATGGTAGTACAAAACAACCCACACTATGATCAACCAAAACCCATCTCATGTATCCCAACAACAAAACACTTTCACATTGCAAGCACAACAAGCTCACACTCTAGCTTTGCAAAAATCATAACAAGCATTGCAACAACAACAAGCTCAAGCTCAAGCCCTTCAAGCACAACAAGATCAAGCTTTGCAACAACAATAAGCTTATCAACAAGCCTTGCAACAAAAACAAGCTCAAGAATAAGCCTTAGTCATACAACAACAAAAACAAGATCAATAACAAGCCTTAGTTACACAACAACAATAACAAACTCAACAACAATCTTTAGTCGCACAACAACAAGTACAACAACAAGCATTTCTAGCACAACAATACACCCAAAAACAAGAGGTGCTTTTGCAAAAACAACAAGAACAACAACAACGACAAGGTTTATACTATAATCCCCAATAAAAAATCATCAATCCAAATATGTTAGGAGCATATACACCTCTACAACCATCACCTTCATAGTATCAAAATCCACCTACACACCATACAACACCTGATCATACCAAAATCCCACTTTTAACTCATATGCCATCCCATAGTACACAACATATGCTACTCCACCAAATCCAGAAGAGGATATGTCATCACAGCTCAAGGGGTTCACACAACAGATCTAAGACATTCAAATGGGAAAAACAAAGAAGCCACATACACAACAAAACTTGTGTCCATACCCATTCAATAGGAACATCGCAATGGTAACTTTCCCACTCCGTTTTGAGGTCCCTAAGTTTGATAAATACAAAGGGAGGGGAAATCATATGGATCACATCAAATAATTCCATGTCATGTGTAAGGAGGTTGCCTACAATGATTCCTACTTGATGCATCTCTTTCCACGAAGTTTGGAAAGCCTTGCCATCGATTGGTTTTCACAGTTGCCTCCAAGGATTAAGAACTTTCAAGAAATCATCATTTGATTCATAGACCACTTCTCCTTCAATCTTGACATGGATGCAAGCTTAGAAGAGTTGTACACACTTGAGAAAAACAAAGGGGAATCCTTTGCTAATTTCTTACAAAGGTGGAGGCAAAGAGCTAGTATGAGCAAGTGGCCCATTCTCGAGGAGCAACAAGTGGGGATTATCATAGAAAATATTGATCCAAATCTATCCTTCCACTTAAAGATGAAATGTATCAATACTTATTATGATCTTGTCCCTAGGGCCCTCGACATTGAAAGAGCCCTAATCTCACAAGGAACACACAAGCGTATAAAGACAATTTTTGTCACATAAAACTGCACCCTACTGAACAAGAGTTGAGTTTTCTAATTACACAATGGAAACAACCTTGAGGTTATGGGACCTTGCGTAAATGAGGTTGAATCTATGGAGAAGTTTGGCTTCCTCTTCTAAACTAAGTGCAAATGTGTTGGTCTAACCCAACACATGAAAGTCCTAATGCTAATCTACTCTAACAGATCACAAGGAAAAAGGGGTAGAAGGAAACATGAAATGTGAAAGAAGGTGATGCATCGAATTTAGAGTTTGTTCCTTCCTACTTCAGAACAACATATTATGTCAAAGAAACAACTAAAACACCGACTCAGATATGAAGGTAAATGAATTTTACTCAAACATGCAAGATGTAATGGTGATACTAGTTGAATTTTATTGACATAAACCTTGAAGTAACCTTTACAATGGTAGAATGCAAGAGTTGTAGGTCTGCAAAAGAAAATCCCCAGAGGGGCCAGAGGAAGAATCCCTCCAAAATATACAAGTATTGCCTTTATAGTTCAGGCATAATTGAGGTTTGAATTCAAAACCCTAACCCTAACCTAACTAGGGTTTGTAGGAAGATGAATTTGATCAGATTAAAAATGATCCAAATTGCTCCCATTATAAAGCAACATAAGTAGCCATAAAGGCTCTAACAAATCGAACAAGCCCAAAAATGATGACTCATATGAATGTAGATATGGGGATCCATGAAGTCCATAGAAAAATATTAGACCGACATACCCTAATAAGAGAATATAGAATCTGCAACACCTCAAGGAGTAATGGCACTAACCAACAATCAATACAGCCTTGAAAAAGCATGAAAATTTGATGCACCAAAGGCTAGTGATGACCGTCTGATCACCATCCTTAAATTTGGGTCATTCATCATGCATCCCACATTTGATTTGAGCCTTTCAACATGAAACAATGATTCAAAGAGTCCACATGCTGTGAAGAGACATATAGGCCATCGCACATCGTGAGAATGAAATTAGCGATGATGAGCTTGTAGCGATACGAAGGAAAGGCTTGATGCAAAGAAAGATAGTCATCGCTCATTGCTAATTTGTTTTCAATATGCATTTATCAATCCATGATGTGAAGAGAGCTAGTGGTATGAAGTAAATACTAGAGCATCACTCATTGTTGAACAAAGCCAATGATGAAAATTTAATCCATGATGCACTTGAGGCTAGCGATGGGAAATCACTTAAGTGGTGAATTTTTCACACATGCTCAAAGTAGTTTTAAAATGAGGGTCGCACCTAGGTAAATAATACTCGGGTAAAAATTATTTCTTGACCATCGAACATAAGAATTTTAATCAATTAATTAAATTGGGGCTACAACCGGAAGACATGGGTAAAGAGGTTGGTAAAAATATGATTGTTGTGCCAATAGCACACATGCCCCATTCAGAATGGGGACCCTCTCTTTCTGTCGCCTTGTCGGGCCCTTTTTGACTACCTCATTTTGCGTGTCCTCTATTTTGGTGTCCTAGTTGGTCAACGTACCCTTCAAAGTCTCATTTTAGATTGACCATATTTTTCCCCTAAAATAAAAAAAATTGCTTAGTCTTGGGCTTGATCGGGCCTTCTTGGTCATTTTTCCTTTTTGGGCGTCCGTGGGACTCTCCGAGCCCGGCCCTTCGGGTTTCCCCTTTAGTTTTGCTATTTCTATCTTGTCGTCCCGAATGACTGACGATCAGCGTCCTCCCAAACCTCAAACCTCGGTGCTCCCTTTGTTGTTTGCCTCACTTGTCAAACTTAACGGTCATACCCTGGCGTCTTTCGGTCGTGTCTCTGGGCCCGACCCTTCGGGATTCCCCTCTCGAGTTTCCTTGTGGACTTTGCTGTTGTGGACAACCATCAACCATCGTCCTCCTGGACCTCGGACCCCGGACTTGGTTGTTCTCTTCGCCGTTTGATTTCACTTGGCAGGTTTTTCGATGGTATTTCCTTCACGTCTTTCCGAATCTTGGGCTTTGGAATTCCCACCGCCGCCTTTAATTTGAATTTACCAACCCGATTGTTCATCATACCTACATTTAATAAGGGAATCAATGGCGATTAGGAGTATAAATATTGGGCTCGACATGTCATTTTCACATGTCAAGAGTCCCAATGAACTACAGTGTCTTCTAGCTTTCTTTGTCCTTGCGCTCGAGCCTCAACTTTGTCGTTCTTTGAAGATCAAACAGTGCTCTTCATCGAGCCCATGAGGTAAGATTGTTGTCTGACCTCCTGTCACATTTCCTTTAGTTTTGCACCTAAAAATGAACAAGTTTGATAGAAGAGGGATCGAGTTACGAAACCCATGAATTGAAATTTCTGAAACAGTGCTTAGAAGCTTCAAAAATCGAACTCGGAACCCAAACTTCCCATAGCCGTTCTTTGAATTCGGTGATTGTGCCCTTCGGGCCTAGGATTCCCTACTGCCATGATTGTTTACAATGGAAATTTAACGGTTACCTCAGTGCCAAAGCTCCTCTCGGGTTCCAGACTCCGGAACTCCGCCCTCGATTGGTCGCTCCTTTCGACGGTTTCAAACAGCATTTGCCTCACATCTATCCGACCCTCGGACCCCAGATAACCAGTTGATGCAAAAATCATGAAAGGAATTCACTTCCAAGCGCCCATCTGGTCTCGATCCCCAAACTTATATCTTCGGACAGCTGTTTCCAGCTTGCCATTTCTGAACGACCATCACATCGCATCCTTCCGACTCCCGACCCCCAAGTGTTTCCTCGTTGCTCAAATTTGAAGAATGAAGGCAGTGCTTGCCTGCCTTAGACCCCGCCTACCGAACCTCTGTCATCGGCATACCATCCCGTTTCCGCCATCCAAAATGGAAAAACCAACCCATCTTTCTAGAACCCGGGTCCCGACACTCAAATCTCCTTTGGGTTTTGGATGAAGGCAATATTTTTGGGTTTGGTCCGCCGGAATGCACACCTCAGACTTTTGTCTCTGGTTCACCATTTCACATAGCTATTCCCCAATGAGATCTTGAACCTCGCGGCCCGGGCTCACAAACAACTAAGATTCTCAAGATATAGTCAAACAACCTTCAGCCTCCCGGGTTCCAGCCTCCAAAACTCATCCTCTAGAATGTCATTCCTGCAAAGCTGTTCCAAACAACCAACTCTGACAACCTTCCTCCAGTTTGAACCCGAATGCCTTAATGATGACCTAAATGGCCTCAAATTTTGAAACGAACTTCGACCCACGTGCTTAAATTTGACCTTCTCCCACATGGACCCTTCATTACCCAAATCCAAGACCGAGAGAAGTCATCTGGGATGCCTTGCCCTGTTCGGCCTTCCAAAATAACATTTTTCCAAGGGAAGTCTGGCCTCTGGGGCTCGGATCACTCATTTTCCTTCTAGAGAGATTTCAAGTGACATATTCATATTGTTTAATCTAACATTGATTTGCAGGAATTTGTTGGAGGCTACACCCTCATGCTTAATTTTGTTGACTCTCGCCTCTTTGTGTAGGATATATGGAATCTGGTGCAGAAACTTCGGGTGTAGCCAAGGACCAAGGAAAAAGAACTACCAAAGCTCCTCAAGGAAAGGAGGATAAAGACCAGATGAAGTACCAATTCCAGGGAGTGCTGTTGCACTCCAAGATCACAACCAAGTGTAAGGATATCACATACACAAATATTGGGCATATCGACATTGATGAGTTCATACAAAGAGTTAGAGTAAGCCCCAAAACAGATAATGTGAGACTCATCAGAAGCAGTGGAATAGCCAAGGCTATGGGTTTCCCTCTCGCCTTGATTGCCCTCGAGCTGGTAATGTCCTGCAGAGAAGCATATCAGTCAGAAACAAGGACTATTGTTGATAGCAACGGGAACAACTTGGTTGACATGTCACCACCAGGGATAACAAAAACCTTCCACATTCCTATCTTCAGAAAGATGGAGTTGCCTACCATTCAAGAATGTAAGGAAATGTGGGATGAAGATCCTTTGAGATGCAAGAAGCTAATCAACCATTATTGGTTGAAGGAGAAGCGGGGTAGTGCTACCAAGGTTCCTCAGGAGCTCTACCACAGTGAATTTTTTGAGGACTACCATGATTTGATCACCATGCTGAGCAGAGCAATGGGCCTCCCTTGTGCAGCATATTTTCAAGAATGGATGGTCTATTTTGTCGAGCACATTCTCTGTGGGAAGGACACCACGTTCTACTGGGGAAGAATAATCAGTGATTGGTTTCATGATCAATTCATGAGCATCAAAAAGACATCCAAATTCTACATGACCTCTTACTTGGTATACTCGATGGCCAATAAGAGGCCTTATAACGGGTTATTCAGAGTTCTAGACGAGGTGCCTAGTAGAGAACTTAAGGCATTTGACAGATACCCTCAGCTGGAGTTCAGAACTTTTAAAAGGGATTATTGTAGGGTAAATGATGCATTCATCACTTACATCATTAGGTTGCTCGGGGGAGATTTTGAGAGAAGGGTCTCCCACAACGCTCAAGCATTTCTAAAGGATTACACCTTCTTATTCATCCAGTACCCCAAGTTCGCCTATATTTGCACTCAGGGGTTCTTCGAAAGGCTGAATAAGCTGCCCCAGTACCCTAATGACCAGATCATACTATTGAAACTATCTTGGCAGCTACAACACATACACAAAATTCTAAGCAGTAAGCATCTGGTAAGGACCCCTTATCCCCTCACACTCGGACATGGGATGTATGAACTTTATACTTCCCAATGCGTAGGAAATTTAGAGAAAGAGCTAACTGAGTACCACTTCAGGCCACATACAACCAGACCGTGAATGGACCCATACGACCACATTAGGAAGGCAATTGGGAAAGAATACACCCACCTCCACCATGTCGAGGATTTCTGGGCCAATTGCATGGACGACCTTGAAGTGCGGCTAAGGAACTATATGCAGATGACCACATAATTTGTAAAGAAGGTGAATCTGTTCCCGGTGCCTGATCAACTTGAGGAGGATGAAAGCATTGTGATCAATCCGAGGTATAGTGCTATGGAAAATTTACCAATTCCTTTAATTTATTGGAATGAGCAAGAGGTTGATGACCTCAACATTCTCACCAAGCCCGTTGAAACTCGAACAAATGCGTGGATTGATGGGCAGGTTGCCCATTTGAAGCAATAAGGAGTCGCCTTGACATTCAATGGGATCGAGAGTGAACCAAGTGGTTCTGATAGTGGGGCAGTTGCTGCTACAATTGAAGAAACATCTAAGTCCCCACCATCTATTCGGTCAAAGAAGAGAAAGGAGGTTGACGAGCAGCAACCCAACCCAAAAGTGTACGCTAGAAAGGCCTTAGAGAGTGAACCTCCCAAAAAACATAGAAGAACATGCAACATCATGAAATGTTAGTGATACCAGAGGATCCACTCCATGAGGGAGAGTATATGGAGGTTGATCCACCAAGATCTCTGCATGCTTCATTTGCTGCTACCACTACTGCTGGTATTGCTACCACCCCGTCTATCCCACACACAATAGTTGCATCCTCCTCGGCTGCGGTGGACATCGCTGTCCACCTCACCTCTACTTCTCCTGTTGCAAAGGTCATATCGATGGATTCATCCTCCTCCACTACCTCGCTGATTTCTTTGTCCTCCATGTCTCCCTCCTTTTCTCTTTTTGACTGCCACTGCTACTACTGCGATACCTACCCTCACTCTTCCAAAGTCATTCATCAAATACATGCAAAATGTGTTTTCTGAACTTTTGGGAATGTTTGCAAATCCAATGGTGCAAGCTACAATTTCCCAAGCAATGGTTAACACCTTGATTCCTCCTCCTCCTACTGAGCCACCTACTATGGAGGCTACGATGAAAATATTTGATGAGTTGGAATGACAACAACTAGAAGTAGGTAGGAGATTAGAGGAAGAGGAATGTGATTATTATGAGCACCCAATATACAAACATCAGGATTGATGAAGTTTGCTATGAGTCTTCCAGTGATGACAGCGAGGATCAGGGCACAAAAATAATTCAAGAAACAACTGACCCGAAGCTTGATGCCGAATGGGCTAAACAACTCAAGGAGATTGAAGACAAAGAGGCTGGAAGACAACCTTTAGCTAAAGAAGGAGTTGTTGCTTCAGAGACAGAAGGTGATAAGTTTCCAGTGGAGGGGCATGACCACGCCCCTGAGCATGGTAAAGTGACATCCTTTCATGAAGACATACAAGAAGATAGGCCCGAGGAACGTAGGCATGATTAGGATAGGAAAGAAAGGTTGCTGAGGGAGAGGACCAACTTGATGAACGAATGCCCACCAAATCTCCCATCAAGCGCATAATGTTCATACAGGACTCTGATGAGGAGAAAGAGGATACAAAGATAGGGCGAGAGGCCCTCATTGAAAAGGAAATTGAAGTCAGAGAGGAAGAAAAGGAAGAGCAATAGGAGTCACCTAGGGGAAGGTTTTCAATGCTTGATTGGTTGGAGAGATAGCTAGAAAATAGGGCTTCCACTCCCAAGGATCTAAAGGCAAGACTGGAGGCAATATTGGCTAGAGCTTAGATTGGTACCAAGAAGGAGAAAAAGCCTAGAATTAGATCAAGGGTAACGTTGGATGCCTCCAGATCCAGAGCAGTGCAAATAGCCACACCGGTGGTTGGAGAACAAGGAATAAGCTACAAGGTTTCCACCATCAACTTGGGAGTGGCCACCAGGGAGCAGAAGGTTGGCCATCTCCAAGAATCAGTCGCCACAGTGGTGCACCTCATTCAGCAGGATAAAGTTTCGAAGGAGGAGCTTAAGGCACATGTGGCTGATTTGACAACTTATATCCAACAATGGTCATCCACGGAAGAAAAACCCACCACATCCTCGACCCCGCCACAACTGCAGTCAAAAGAGAAGATTAACAAGTTGCAAAAGAGAAAGAACTTAGACAAGACCACAAAAAAATGGTTCTGACATGTCTTGGATATTGGGAATATAGGTATCAATCTGGTTGTTCAAACAGTGAACAAGTTCTTGGAAGTACAAACGTCTCTTGAAGGTATGAGGCGAATCTGCATTGAGTTCCCTAAGAAGTATGGGGCTGCTTACCCAAAAATTGAGGCTATCCTCAGGCTGCCAAGTGAGATTTGGGAGAAGGAATTCACCTTCAAGGATGATGACCATTGGTTGATGGATGTGTGGAAATGAGACTTCGATCACCGAAAAGAAAGGCTGGAATAGGTGCGTGAGCGAGTAACTCTGGATGTTGAATGGGCCAAGGAAGCCAGGGAAGATTGCTTTTGATACGTGAAGTTGATGATGGAGTTTGAAGTGCCCACTGTCAGGATCAATCCAAAAAGTATAAAGCCTCACTTTCGAAGGAGGATGGAAGATGGGATGTTAGTCAAGATTACTGCAGATTTTATAAGCTTTGTTGCCCAAGCTTTCACCCAATCCGAACTATTCAGAGACCACGTTGCCAAGTATGAGGAGGACTGGGAAAAACTTGTTAATAATTCCAAAGAATGGAGCTACCAAGTGTTGAGATCCAGCATCATTGAGGTTGACAAGTTCTGGCCGGTGATCTTGAGGTTCATGGAGTATGCAACTTCGAAGAAGCAAGAAGGCAACCCTATTATTGATGAAAAATTTCTAAAGGAGTAGCTGCAACAAAGAGCAATCAACAAAAAGATGAAAATGCTACAGTGTTGCCACTAGAAGACAAAACAGGGATATGGACAAAATGTATTTTAAAATTGTAAAATATTCGGGGGTAGGTGAAACCCTAGTGTAAAGTGAATCTTGGCCACACAATGAGATTAAATCTTGGCCACTCATTTTGCTTTTTGAAAACTATAAATAGGGGTCTCCTCCTCTCATTTTAAGCGAGTTGAGTTGTTGTAAAGACATGCTGCATAAATTGCAATAGAAATACATTGATCTTGGTGCATTTTCTGGATTTCTTCTCTGATAAGTTAAAGATTTAGTTAGATCTATTTTTCTGTTCTAGTTTCCTTTCAGTCAACTTTGGTAGATTTAGTAATGTTGTTCTTGATTGTGGAGATTTCCGCTGTGTTGATGGTTTTCTTGTCCATACTTTTAGTCATTTGCTGCTGGTAGATGGCTGTGCAAAGTTAGTCTGGACTTTGATTTCAAAGCTACCTTTAAAACTTTATCTTTGTTCATGCATGTGTGTGGTGAATGAACGATAAAAACATCTGTAGTCCTTAGAAGATAGCATAGGTTTCATGATACTGTGAATTTTTTTGTTAAGTGAAATTCTATTGTAAGGAAACTGTCCACAATAGAAGCCTCCATGATCACTGTTCATCAGTAGTTGCAAGTCTAGGAACTTGCTCTCTTCCCTGCTCTTTTCCTTCTTTTTTAACAAATAACCTATGCTAAGGTTCATTGCACATTGTAAAGCTAAATTCAATGATAAAATGGAGTTCAAGACTGTTGTTTGAACCTACAGTGAATGCACAACTCTTCCATCTTAAAAATTTCATTTGCAGATTCGATCCCCTTTCCAGCTTAACTCATGTAAGTCTACCTTGTGATTATCAGCAAAATCACAATGAAATCAATTGAGGTATCCCATGCAAGTCATGACTTGACACCCGAGAGACCTTGGGGTAATTTTCAACAACTTGTTACATATTTCCTTTCAAGAGAGGTGATGCACCTATGCATTGCCTATGTTGCGAAGTGCCTAAAAAACACATCAACAATGACCACCTAAGACGTAAGTTGTAACTTAGCCAACTAGGAACTAAGTATAAAAGTTCAATGAGAAAACATAACAAAAAGTGACAAGGAAAAAGCACTAGGGTTTTAGGAGGATTTAAACCCTACACTCAATTCAGAACCCTAATCAGACACAATCGAGGAGTTCAAAATCTCAAAGACCCAGATTCATCAAAAATAATCATGGATTTCAAAAAGATGCACACATAGGATTTCTCTGATCGTATATAAATGATGTGCATCCAAGGGTGGCATAAAATATGTCAACAACAACCACTCATCTACCAGTTCAAATGACAAGCCCTGCATCTGGGCTAAGAACAAGAACGTAATGAATGATGGCATCGTTGATGCTAAAGTGATCATAAATGCTCCCAGGAAAAACAAAAATCAACCAACCAATGCCCAAAAAATTGTGCAACAAACCACCCCACCACCACAAGATAACCAAATCAACAACACCAACACGCAACAAAGAGGACCCCCCAATAGGAATAACTACCCTAAATGAAAATACACACCATTGGGGGAACCTATTGAATCATTCATGCAAAAAATGGTGTAGTCTAACTTGATCACACTCCCTAATTTTCAGAACTATTAAGAACCTCAAGATAAACCACCTTGGTACAACGAAAAGGATCTTTGCAAATTTCACAAGATCAAAGGGCATAAAACATAAAATTGTATGAAATCGAAGAACGTTATCCAAGACCTCTTCAAAAATGGAGACTTAACTATTGATGTACCAGTAGGTAACCAAGACCTCAAGATATACAAGAATCCAATGCCAGATCACAACAAAGGGAATAATAGTGGAAAAGGGAAGAATTACACTAACGTGGGACATGCCTATTCCAATGTGGTCACCTCTTGTGACAATGTCATAATAGTCATCACCATCCAAGGACCTAGTGTGGAGTGTGGAGTCACCACACGATGTGGAAAATTTACCATCCAAGGAGCTTCACCTCAACCTAGGGCACAACCTACATTGCCAATGTCAAACCCTAGTAACTACAGTCTCCTCGATCAACTAAAGAACACCCCCACATAGATCTCTTTTCTAGAACTATTAAGGCTATCCCCCACACATAGGGAGATATTGGAAAGGGATTTATCATTATCCTTTGCCCCTGAGAATATTGATACAAAGAATTTTCAAGCTATGGTAGGGCATATCACTACCCCTCATCTTCTCACTTTCTCAGAACAAGATCTCCCAACGCAACCATATCATAATCATGCTTTACACCTTGAGGTCATTGTTCATAAGATAAGGTTAAAAGAGTCTTAGTAGATGGAGGTGTTGGTCTAAACATTTGCACCCTTCAGTTGGTCAAGAACTTGGGTTATTTAGAGGATTCTATTGAAAAGACAAAGAGTACCACCATAAGAGCATATGATGATCAAGAATGAATGTCACAAGGCATCATAAAGCTACCTATCCAAGTGGGACTCGTAATTGCTGAAACCACATGCCAAGTGCTAAATCTTGACCTCCCCTACAACATATTCCTTGGTCAACCATGGATTCATGCCATGCAAGCTGTAGCTTCCACCTATCACCAATTTTTCAAGTTTCCTTTTGAGGATAAAGAAGTTACTATCCATGGAGATCTTGAGCCTTTATACTATTGGAAGAACCTTGAGCCTAAGTTCTACAAGATCCACCAAATACCTAAGAATGATGAAGGGCCTACATCCTTCTCCTCATTTGTTGACCCATATTCCCTTGCATCTACCTTGAAATACAAAACACCCATTGTACATAATATACCCGATATCAAGGCAGTTATCAAGGATAATGGTTGTGGAGATTATAATCTAAAGAAGGAAAATTTGGTATTGGGTGAGTTACCTCTTTCCTCCAAATCTCATAGAAAAACCACACCTATCAATAAAGTGACTGAAACATTGAAGCTTGCATCTACCACTTTCACCAAGTGGGGGGACTTGAACAAAGAAGATTTCAATGAGGAAGATGTATCTAAATTTCTCTATCAGGACAACTTACCCATGCCTGTTCTTCCCATGGAAGATGAAAATAGAGGCTTACAACTAATGATGGGATAAGGGTACAACAAGAATGAAAATTTGAGACAAAATAATAATGGTTTGTTAGAACCCATCGTTCTTGAGAGATGTCCAAAGAATCTTGGCCTAGGATGTACTACTAGCAAGGTTACCCTTATTGGCAAAGGTACTTCTAATAAATGAGATGAGGCTTCCTCTTGGTTGCCAACATCACATGTACCCTAGATGACTTTCCCCTCGATGTTGCTAACTTATTTGAGAATAACTCTTTCTTTATGATATCCACAACATCTTTCACCCCAAATGACCAAACCACTGAATTAAGCCCAGTATACCCTCAACTCATTGACTGGGACTAACGAGGACCACCAATTCTAGATATATTCAAAAATGATGAAGAAATATCAAAATTCATGGGACTCCATGAGAAATTACCATGTGGGGATCAAAAATAAGGATTTTATATAGAGATAGACACACAAGTGTACTATAGGGAGATGATTAAATCCCTCAGTTGCAAAATTGATGACATGAGAATAACATGCAGGTCTTAAGTGAAAACCACATCATGGCACTTTCAGATCACAAAATAGTAAAAAGAAAGGACATATATGAAGGTAGAAACCTCTTTGAGGCACCTATGGATGAGGGATTCAATCTCCCCCTTAGTGCAATACATCTAGAAAAATTAGTAGTACTAGTAGAGAAGGCTACTTGAGTGAATGTAGGAACAAAAGAGGCACCTAAGATAACCTTTTATGTCGAAGCATTGTTAGATGAAAGATTAGCAACATTATTGAAAGAGAGAAGAGTAAAATTTGCATGGTCATACACAAATATGTTGGGGCTTGATCCTTAAGTGGTTGTACATCACTTAGTAGTCTATCCTAAAGCCAAACCAGTGAAACATAAATTGAGAAAAATGCACCCTCAAATTGCATTACTAATTAAACTAGAGTTGTAGAAGCTCCTTGACGTTGGATTCATCTGACCAATTGACTATCTTGAGTGGGTTTTCAACTTGGTACCTATCTCCAAACCCATTGGGGGCATCAAAATATGCATAGGTTTCAAAAACTTGAACAAAGCAGGTCCAAAAGATGATTGCCCTCTTCCCAACATCGACATCATTGTCGATTTAATTGCAGGACATGAAATGCTATCACTCATGGATGGATTTTCAGACTATAACCAAATCATGATCATTAAGGAGAATCAACATAAAATTGCATTCACTTGTCCATGGGGAACATATTGTTGGAACATGACGTCGTTTGGGCTAAAGAACACTGGAGCAACGTATCAAAGGGAAATGACCCTAATATTTCATGACATGATCCATAAAACAATCAAAGATTATGTGGATCATATTTTGGCCAAATAAAAAACAAGGAAGAAGCACATAGAGGTATTAGGACCCATCTTTGACAAGCTTGAAGAGTATAAGGTACATTTGAATCTAAAAAAGTGTCTTTGGGGTTACATCAGGGAAGCTTCTTGGCTACATCATGTCATAAAGAGGGATAGAGATAGATCCAACAAAGGTGAAAGCAATTTTGTACATGGATCCACCACAAACATTTAAATAGATGAGAGGGCTGCAAGGAAGGTTAAAATCCATTAGGAGGTTCATAGTGCAGCTATTGGATAAGATTCATCCTTTCTCACATCTTATCCATAAATGAATAACATGTAAGTGGCATGAAAAATGCGATAAAGAATTTTAGTATATCAAGGACTACCTATTATCACCTCTAGTTCTCATGCCGCTAATACCAAACAAGCCATTGATCCTATACACCTCAACAACATCAATAACACTAGGTGCTCTTCTAGCCCAACATGATGAAATGGGAAAAGAAAGGGCCATATATTACATCAGCAAGACCTTGGTAGGGTATGAAATGAATTACTCATCCATTGAGAAGGCATGCTTAGTGGTTATTTTTTCTTCACAAAAGTTTAGAAATTATATTCTTTCACACCAAATCAATCTTATTACTAAGATTGACCCCTTAAAATATGTATTATTGAAAGCAACTCCACTGGGCGAATGGCCAAATGGGTAATCATCTTGACTGAATTTGATGTAGAGTATGTGGAGTGCAAGTCTATCAAAGGAAAATTAATTGTGGACTAGCTAATAGAAGCACCCATTTATTTGAAGAATCCTTTGATATCTAAATTTCCTGATGAGTCAGTTTTTCTTCTTAATGCAACAAATTAATAGAAAATGTACTTCGATGGATCATATATCCAACATGGATCAGGAGAAGGTATTCTCTTTATCACCCATCAAGTTGACTATATTCTAAAGTCATATTTGGCTATCATTTCCATGTACCAACAATATTGTTGAGTATGAAGCACTAATAATGGGTCTAGGAATAGCAGTCCAGTGGAAGATACAAGAGTTAAAGGTCTATGGGGACTCACCGTTTATTGTTAACTAAGTGAACGATGACTACCAAACAAAGGATGATAAACTCACTCCTTATAAGATGATGGTATAAAGTCTTAAGGACTTCTTCAACGATGTAACCTTTGAGAAGATACCTCATGTGAACAATCAAGCAACAAATGCCATGGTGACAATTGGGTCTTTGTTATACATGCCACAATGTTCTTCAATGTAAATTCTTGGTAGAAAAAATTCTCATACTGGATTTCAAAATTCCTGAATCTGAATTTATGTGTGTAATCCTTGGTCATGGTTCCCCTTGGTATCATGATACATTCACCTACCTTAGCAGAGGTATCCTCCCATCTAATATCACCTCTAACCTAAAGAAGACCTTCATTAAAAATGCATCTCGATTCATAATCTTAGGTGATACCCTATATCGTAGAAGCATCGAGGGGACATTACTATGATGTTTCAACCAAGAGGAAGCCTTGATCACTTTAACTGAAGTACGTGAAGGAATTTGTGGTTCCCATTCTATTGGTATGACCTTATACAAGAAACTGTTGAGGATGGGGTATTATTGGCCAACCTTGGAAAGAGAGGCTCATCAATATGTGTAGAAATGTATCTAGTGTCAACAACATGGAGATCTTATCCATGTTCCAGCTCAGGAGTTACAACCAATGGTCGCACCTTGGCCTTTCTCACAATGGGGGCTTGACCTCATAGGAAAGATTACCCCCACCTCATCTAATGGCCACAAATTCATCATCATGGCCACTGATTACTTTACCAAGTGGGTGTAATCCATCCCTATGACATATAATGAGGAAGAAAATCTCCAATTTTATCCTAAATTACCTTATTTTATGCTATGGTGTTCCACAAGCCCTTATCTCAAATAACGAAACACCCTTCAAGAATCAGGATGTAAGAGAGCTATGCCAATGATTTAACATATAGCATCAGTTCTTTACGCCTTATTACCCTTAGGGTAATGGTCAAGCCGAGGCTACAAATAAGACCATTCTAAAAATCCTAAAGAAAAAGGTCAATAAAGTTGGTCGTGACTGGAATTTGTAGTTAAACCCTACCCTATGGGATTACAAAACTAGTATATGCACACCTATAGGTGCAACCCCTTTCTCCTTGGTCTATGGATCATAAGCCATCCTACCTATTGAGGTCGATTTTCCATCACTATGAGTGTCACTACAAAATCTGATCACTGATGAAGAATATAGGGTATCTTGGCTGAATGAGTTAGAATTCCTAGATGAGAATCCTCTTGATGCCCTACATAATTTGCAATCATACCAAAACTAATTGGAACAAATATACAACAAGAAGATCAAGATTTAGTCTTTCTAGGTAGGGGATCTTGTCCTCAAGAAAAATCAAAAGAATTTTCTAGATCTTGACTTTAAAGGAAAGTTTGAGTCTAGTTCATTGGTCCCATTCACTATCACATCAAGCTATAGATCGGGAGCTTAACAATTTTCAACACCTGAAGAAGAACCCTTGTAGGATCCAATCAACAGTCTACATCTTAAAAAGTTTTATGCCTAGGCTTGAAGGGTGTAAATCTCCAAAAAAAATAAAAATGATAAAAATCCAAAAAAATAAGAAAAAGGATTGAAAACAATAAAGAAAAAATTTATCCTCTAGTGAAAACCACTTCGGTGGCGCTTTGGACAAGTACCTTGGTGAAAACTTGGAAAATAGGCACCTTGCATTAATAGACACCTCCATTTATCTTTAGCTCTTAAGGTTATCATGCTCCACATCACATTCATCCATCACGTCACTTATTCTATTTATTCCATCACCCATCTACGTCCATATCATAGCTCAATATTGTAAAGTATCATATTCCCCTTAGTACTACTTGGCATTCCTACGGTCAGTTTGTCCTGCCTATATCAAGGTAGTCTATTTCATCACACTAGGGGAAATTCTTTATGCATCAAATTAGGTTATTTTATATCTTAAAGTTATTTGTAAACCTCATCAAAAATCCAAAAAAAATAGAACCATGTCAAATTATATTGTCTTTGAGCTTGAATGTAGGCAAGGCCATCACTAATGTGCCCCTAAGACACCCTAGGTCATTCCTTTAGGAGTTCATCATAATAAACTGACAGTCCATGAAGTGTTCATATATCTCATCAATAACAGGTTGAAGTTAGTTGAACTACATTATCTCTAAACTTGAACATAGGCAAGGCCATCATTGGTGTGCCCCCGAGACACTTTAGGTTAGGAGTCCATCATAATAAATTGACAATCCATCAAGTGTTCATATCTCATCAATAAACTGGTCGAAGTCAGTCGAACTACGTGGTATCTACATGTATAACATAGGAAAGAATCATCTTTGATAAGCCCCTAAGGCCCTTAGGATAGTCTTTTAGGTTAGGTTCTTGGTCAAAATCTTAGAAAACCCAAAAACATTTGAAAACTTACAAAAGCCCAAAACATTTGAAATTTGAAAACCCAAAACATTTGAAAACTTGGAAAACCCTAAACAACCTCAAATATCTGAAAACATAAACATTCAAAAAGATAAAAAGCAACCTCAAAACATTGCAAAATATCAAAAACATTGAAATATTTTTAAAAATCCAAAACCATCCATCCCATTTTTCTTTCACTCGCAATAAGCCTTCATCCATAATAGATTAATTGTTATCTTCAAAATTTGGTAAAAAAAATAGAAAACAAGTGTGACAAGTCGTAAAGTGTGGTCCTAAAATGTCAAAATCTAAAGTCCCTATCATAGGTAAATGAGTTAGTGGCACTTTTATCAACAACTTATCAAACACCTAGTCTTAGCCACAACATCTGATAAACATGTTCTAGAATGCATCCTTCCTACAATGGGAATCAACACCAAAAATCACCTTAGTTATGTTATGTTGGCAAGAGATATAGATAACATTGATTGCTTGTTAATTGATCTTTTCTTATGATTTATCTCATTGAACCATTCTGAGGACCTCTCAATGATGTCTCATTGATTTAGAGAGAAAGGAATGGGGAATCGATCATTATCTTTCGTTTGATATGCTTGTGGGTATTCTTGTAAAATAATCTTGGTGCAAACTTGCTGAGTTATGCGTAGGGAAGTCATTTAGAGTAAATTGTTGACTATTGCATATGCTTTGGTCTGAAATATTCTAAACTTCTAAACTACATTCCAACGAGGTTTCTTTATGTCAAGGTGTGAACAAGTACTATCCTATCTGTTTGTAGAGTCAAATTCCATCACACTGGATACACTGCCATTCTAGATATCAATACCATGATGCATTGTGTTTATGTGTTATATCAAAAATAAGGAATGATGAAGAGTCCCAATCCTAGATATGATAAAATCATCCACCTCATCACCATAATCTAATAGAGTCTTGACAACTCATGGACTTGTTAGACATCTAAATCAATCTTAAAATCAATGGTCAATCCATTTGTTTTATTCTTCTATCTTCTTTTTCATGCTAACTTGGTATCATGACAGTAAAAAAAAATCATAAATGCATCCATCCTACATCGATAAACCATTAGCATACATACATCCTGCATAAGCGTATCATATCATTTGCTTATCATAAAGAATGGAGTCATCATATGGGAAACACGAAACAAAAAAAGAGACTGAAAAAGAGAAGGAAACATTCATTGAATTGCATCTGTATCATATATTGCGTATCAAATAAGCATTGCATTATAGATCATCTCATATCACATAACATAAATAAAGAAGTTCATCCATAACGTAAACATTTTCATCCATTGCATCCATACATAATCGTAACACATGAAATAAATATCATACATGCATCACATCATAAATCAAGTCAGTCCATCTTATATATATATATCTCAAAAATGAATGTCATGATACATATCAAAATCAACGTGTGTAACTATCATCAAAGATACATATACAAGAGGCTATCAAAAATGAGCCAATGAATGTATATACAGGTATAAAATCAGGGTATGTATCAAAAATGTGTCTACAAAATCAGGGTGGGATCTGTCCCCTACTGCTTTAGTCATCGTGTTGTACCTCATCCCTAGGCTGTCTCACTGAGGGATAACCACCTGATGCTACCGACAATGTGGGGGGGGGGGCATCTCTATAATAAAGTGTCTTGTAATACAACACCTCCTCCCTCGCCACCCCATAAACGTGTGTTTCCACTATCTGGCCCACCTTCCCCTGTGCCTTTTGTGCTTGTTGTTGAGCCACAACCTCTAACTGTTGTCTTTGACTTGTCTCCTTGGTAAGTTGTATATCCAAGGTCTATTATAGCTATCTCTCAAGGTCTCTCTATTGTGTTAGTGCCTGAATCTATTGGTGGGCCTAGTCCCGCTCAACCGTGACTACCTATAGTTGTTGATAGGCTTGGTCTCGCTCCTGTGTCAAAAGTTGTATCTATGCATCCCATGGGTCAAGCCCTGGTGGTGGTTGCTATGGTGGCTATAGTGGGGGTTGTTATGGGACATGTCCCACTACTTCATCTTGTCTATCCTATTTTCCCTACCCTCGACCTTGTCCCACAAGATGATCCTGCTGACCTTGGTCTAGTTACCCATCTTGTCCTTTGCCCTTGTCTCCCCCTCTCCATCTATGCCTCCCTTGGGGAGCTACAATTGTTGGATCTGTAAGTCAGAGGGGAGGCACAAACCACACATCTTACATCAAAGTAGTCCTAGCATCTTCCTATCCATAGTCGTACACTTAATTCTTGGCCACAAGCTATCAAAACTCATCAATAGCCACCTGTGGATCAATCTATTAACCCCATGTAACCTCCTTGGCAGTCCTCACAAAAATGGTTGTATAGTCATCTTTTGATGCATCTTGCACCTCTCCAAACTATCAAGCCACTCTATTTGGTAGGTACTACTCGATCATGGTGTGCTCTTGGTCCTACATGAATCGATTCTATCTAGCATAAAAGAGTTGTTGGTGGTCATCATACCAGGTAGGCATCTGTAGCCATGGTCACCATCTAAATACTGTTGTTACCTAATTTTGCTTTTAGCTCAATTAGGTAGAGCTGGAACAACATTTACAACTAAAGATAAAAGGTACACATTAATTTCTACTAAAGTTCTATTTATATGCACAAAATTATTATCAAATAAATTATAGTTTATTATGCAAGTGTTTACAAGAGAAAAGATTGCACAAGTTTTGCATAAAATGATGTCTTTTATTCATAATTACAAATGTATGGTGTCCCACACAAGTCGTGGGAATGACTGATTTAATGCAATACAGAATTAAACTATACATTTGAAGAAAAAGAAGAGCATACGAAAGGAATAGGGATCCATCATTTCCTGAATGATGAACCCCAAGGTTGAACTGCTACATCTTTAGCTCCTTTCGCTTGGTTGCTCTAGAAGTTGCTTTGCTACTTTGGAAGTTACCTGGAAGGGATTGAAAAATTGGTGTTAGAGCTCGAGATACATATTCTCTTCATATACAACATCAACAAACATATAATTTACTCTCATAAGGCATTGGAGTTAGTTTTGCAGTATCAAAAATATCAAAGGAAAAGAAAAAGATAATCATCAATATCCATCAATTTTCGAGTTTCATTGTTTTATCTAACATGTTTGCTCACTACACAGGTATAGGTACATTTTCATTGCTGGATTACTTTGCTTTAATATAACATGTTGTGGAAAATGGGCTCCCACAAGGGTTGAACCCAACATGCTGCCCTCTTGATTTTTGAGGGGGATTTGAGGCAGTGGGATAGTTTTTACAAGCCCCAACAGTCACTAGTGATAGCCCTCCACAAGAGCAATGAAAGGATCATTATACCATAGAAGTAGATAGTCATGAAGCACAAGGAAATGGTAATTATGAGATGTATCATGTTGGAGACATTTTGGATAGAGGGATGAAAATTGTCACAAACAGTCCAATGTATCAGTCACCATCCAATAGATAGAGCTATCAGGTAGGTAAAATAAGATAGACTGGGTACAATGCATCCAAATTTTGAGGATGATAGATAGAGGCTTACAAAGTTATTAAAGGAAAACTAGAAAAGCCATTGGAGGTATTTTTTTTCTAGAGAAGAATCCATCTAAGGGCACTAGTGAAAAACAAAGTTTTGAAGAATCAAAGAAATGAGAAAAATGTAAATAAACCCATCAAAGTTGGGAATGAATTTAGAGATTTGAGAGGAACCCACAACCTGCAGGTATGAGACAAAACTTTTCTATCATACAAGTGAGTTACATGGAGAATGTTCACCATAGGAATAGAGCTAAGGTGTCAAGAGAAAAACCTGTGTGCAAAATAAGAGTAAACCCTTGAGGTTTTTACAAGAATTAAACCAGAATAACTTCAAAGTAAAGGTCGTGCCACTAAAAGAAACAAATCATTAACACATTCAACTAAGTGTAGGAAAATACAAGAAAAGATCAAGTATTTTCATCATTCTCTGTTACAAATAAACAGAAATATAAGTAATGCAAATAGAAAGTTTACCACACGAACAACTTGAATCTTCCTTAGTTTTCACAGTGAAAGTTCTAGAAAAACCTTTAATACCTCAACCATGGCAGTGCTCAAAAGCATAGTGGAATGAAAGATTGCAAATGAGAGTGGAGAATGCTTTGCCCATGGGTTTTGTGTTTCGGGTTTCAACCCTAGGTCGGTCGACTCTCCCAATGGAATTTGTTGCCTTTATTTTAAATATTTTCAACATGAACTAATGCCTTGTATCAACTGTTGTATGCCTTATTCTCCCTTTTGCAAATTTTTCAAAGTCTATCAAGTGTCCCTTTTTGTATATTCAACTAAAGCATGGTCGAGTGAAGTGCTTTTATTTTGCACCAATTTGAAATGTAAAAGCATTATTAAGGTGATAAATTATAAATCACTTTGATAAGTGTTATATAAGTCCAAAGATAAAGAGGCGCTATTTTCAAGATTTAGTCAAAGGGGGTAGTTTGAGGATTTAATGTGCAAGTGCCAAGAATCTAGGGGAGGTTGGAGAAGTTGACAAACAAGTGGAGGGAATATAGGAGTGGTTTTGAATAAGTTTTGAAGGTCTTAGAAAGCATCTAGGAGTGATTTTAGGTGTCTTTATGGTAGGAGAGGTCAAGGCTTGACCTTTTCTTCATGCTAGAGCCTTTTTGGAGTTGTTTAAGGGGCTGAAAAATAGGCTTTATTGTTGTGCACGACCAAGGGAGGTTGAAGTCCGTATCTTTGTGGAGCTACTTAAAAAAGCATAAAGTAACTTCAAACATCAGTTTGGAGTTAGTTATTTTCATTCTCATGCTATATTATAACTTTTTTGGAGGTTCTTTTAGTAGGAGATAACATTTGTAACTCTTTTACATACATCTATAGCAGTATTACACCTTTGGAGATCAATAAAGTTAATCAAGTTTTTCCTTCTCAAATTTTGTGCCATTATGTGTGTTTAAGTGATTGATGCAATTTCATGTGAATTATTTCATCCTTGTTATTGTGTCTCATTAGTAGCACCTTTATGCAAAAGAAATATGTATGTTTGCAGGTTGTAAGTTGTGTTGCAATGCAAGTATTTCAAGTTGTGAAGAGTGTATATCTTCCTTCTAGGATTGTGAGTGTTATAATCTTCTTATGAAACATTGATGCAAAAGCATATGCCTTGGGTTGTGCATGCAAAAGCCTTTTATTGATTAAAATTGTGTAAAAGCAACCATACAAGTTTTAGATTAACATTTTGGTGCATCACCTTAGGAGTTATTTTCATTTTCATTTTTTCCCCTTACCCTTTCCTCTGCAGAAAACATTATTTTAGTTAGGTTTTAGGTGAACACCATAAGAGTCTTCTTACTCTGGAGGTTAGCTTCCATTATCTAAGCCCACAATCAAGGAGGCTTTCCAATGTTTCACCAATAGGTTGAGTTTACTCAACAAGGTTGCACTATTAGAAGACAACAACTCTCATATCATCGATGAATCTGTGCTAGTAGGGGATCCCCAATGGGCTTGTGTGCTACAATGTAATCTAGCCTATGTATTGGAAAACAATGAGATTATCTGGATCTACATCTGCCATGTTAACCACTAGTTGAAGCACAACTATATGCTCCCATGCTCATATGTGTAGCAATGTCACGCCGACACCTATAGCTTTGCCTTGGCAATAGAAAAACTGGTGCATATGATGGTATAATAAGGCCAACATGACTGGGCCCCACATGAAGAGTGTCTGCCTATAGATCATCTGATGCCATGCTAGTCCCCAACTAGGATTGAATCCTCTACCTTGATTGTCTGAGGCAACAATCCTAGAAATCAACACTCCCACTATCAATCTAAAAATTGGTGAGTGACCTCGGTACATCTCAAGATCAATCTATGAGTTTGTCAAGACAACATTGTCTTGACGAAGAACCTCATGGCATGAATTATACCCAGAATCAATGTCATATATCACTCAATCTTCGTGAATAGGAATTCATAGTATTTTCCACACATCCTCCAACGTAACCATTGCCTCACCAATGAGGAGGTGGAAGGATGAGGTCTCACTATGCCATTGCTCACACAATGTCATCATTATCACTAGATGTGTCCACACCATGGGCATATATGCAATAAACCAAAGCCCAATCTCCCTGAGATGCTCTTGTCGAATCTCATCCAAGTCATCCAACTCCTCTAGCAATCCAAGTGGGTGCTTACATGACATCAGTGGTTGGACAACCTCCTGCATCTACAAAGCGCACGATGTCAAAATTTAGCAAAAATCGACAAAGTTTGACGCTTTTGCACCCCCAATTGAAAATTGTGTCACTGTTTACAATGAAATTGCTATAATTCTTTTGCCAAATAGCGACACCTCCTTCCAAATCCAAGGAAGCGTCACCCTAGATAATGGTGTCACCATACTTCTTGGTGTCACCCTACCTAAATCCCAACTAGCATCGCCAAAATCAATTTGAAACCCTATTTCTAAATCTAGGGAAGCGTCACCATTTACAATGGCATCACCAAAATTGGTAAAAGCATCACTGAAATTCCTAAAAGCGTCGCAATATAGCGACACCTAACTTGACCTAACTTTGATGCCTAATAAATGCAAAGTACAAGGATAGTTTTGAATTGCGTACCGATGGTCCTATGCCTGGAGGCCGCTAGTACTCTCAAACTTAGTTAGTGATGTGTCGTGGAAGCACACGATGAGCTATTTTGTCAGTAGGTCAAAGCTCAAAATGTAGAAAATCTCTAAGTGTGAATGCACAAATGAATTGAAAGTGACCCTTCAACACATATTTATGCCTAAAAATTAGGTTTTTTGCCCTAATTTGAGAGCGCAACTAGGGTTTTTAGCACGTTTCACCAATTCATGAGCTATGGGGCATATTTTGAGATATTTTTTGTATTTCTAAGCTCGTTTTCATATCCCAAAACCTTTTGTGACCGCTAAATCAATGTTTGATCTTCATCGAGAGATCAACCCAAAATTTCTGCCTAATCTCTTGAGGGGGAAGGGTACTAGCTTAATTCCTTCTACTAGGCCAATAGTGGGGCATCCAAAAATCAAGAACTTTTAAATTTTTGATTTGAGTAGCAGCATTAATCCGAAAAGCATCGCTTTGAACCAATGTAACATGTACCTTGCTCCAAAGAGGGAAAAAATGTAGACACTTAAAAATGTCCTGAATGATACTACACATTTGAATCTAATATATTAACATCGTTCCATCCTCAAATCCATCTTCTTTTCGCTTGTTTGATTAAATAAACCTAGTTATTTAACTAAATGCATCATTTTCATCTATTAATCTAATTAGGTTAATTCACCCTCTCTCACACTAACATTTCACCCTATTTAATTGAATAAATCAAATTATTTAATTTAAACCCTAAGTCCTCTCATTTAATTAAATAATCCTAAATTATTTAATTAAATTTTATTTGCACTCCTTTTTCATTTAATAAATTAATTATTTAATGGATATCATATTATTCCTCATTTTGCACAATTGAAATTTAGTTTTAATTACTAAATTGCTAATTTCCTTTCCCATCCACTTGCATATGGAATATTCCAAAGGGATATTCTCTTATTTGGCTCCAAAAAGGGAATGATTTCTTTCAAACAAACTTTCAAAGTTGTTACAAAGTGTGTTTGTTGGAATCATTCTCATCCCTTGATCTTTCCTTGATCCATGTGATCTTTGATTCTTATCCATTGATGAGAATCCTTGATCCATGTTTCCCCCTTCATTCGGTATTGACCATTGATAGATCAAATCGATCTGAGCCCTTGATTTTTCATTTGCTCTCTTATAAATACTTCATCATTTGGAGAGAAATGGATCCATATTTTGATAGAAAAGTTACGCTGTTGAAATTCATACTCACTTGCATCCATATTGAGCATTTTTTAGAATTTTATATTAGTCTCCATACATATTAGCTTAAGCATCCATTAATGGCTTCCATTTTATCTTAGTTTGCATCCATTTTAGCATAGTTTGCATCAATGGCTTTCATCTTTGAAATTTGTTTCTATTTAGCATAGATTGCATCCATCTCCATCAAGAATTTTTGCATTTAGCATTTATCTTCATCATGTTACACTAGTTTTATACCATGTTTCATTTGTATTTCATTAGTTTCATCGGCTTTCATCAATAAAATCAATTGGAACAACTCATATTATCCAAGGGATTAAGAAAGGGTAGCCATTCCACATCAATGTGACACCACTCCCCCAATGGGATAAGATTCAAGGTCTTAGAATAGGTTTTTCGTTATGTTTTTTATTTTTGTTTTTTATGATTAGTTCAATGGGTTCTTAGTCTTTGTAATTTCGAATATCTCATTTGGATCATTGCTTAGGGGATTAAATATGGTTTAAATTCATTTGGATCTAACATATGTAGTTCATACTATGACTTTGGTCACATTTTGGTCATAGATTATAATGCCCAAATTTTGAGAAATGATGGAAAAGTGAATTTAATAGCTTAGAATGGGTGTTGGGAACTTTCAGCACCTAAGGGTATTCTTGAAATTTTAATTTAAAAAAAAATAAATTTAAATAAAATACAAGATAATTTAATGGTGACTAAAGGAAAATTTTGGTTTTTGGTAATGTTGGAAAGTTAATTTTTTAAAAAAGTTTCAAGTGTATTTAAATACTTAAGTTTGTGGGAATTAGAGTCTCATTTATGGATTTTCATGTAGATCATATTAAGATTATGTTTATTTTGAGAAAATATTTATTTTGTGTCACACTCATTGGTGAGTGTGATGAGCCTAGGATTAAGGTACTAGAGAGGGTTATGGGAGTGGCTCCCAACGTGTCCCCAACCTAAAGTGGATTGTAGGTTGATCACAAGTGGGGAGTCATCTAATCAAATGAAAACTAATGAAACACAATAAATTAATTAACAAATATAATGGATGCCCCTCTCATGCCTTGAGTGCTTGTAAAGACCAAGGATGTTTGGGAAGACATGCTAGCTCAGGGAGCTTGGGTCTTCTAATATCAAGTATCCTCCTTTTCGTGAGAGGAGTACTAGATTCCATGAGTATCCATATCAATGAGCACCATGATGACAATACCTAACTAAATCTCTAACATCTTATCCTATTGTCTAGCATGTTTGTGTTCTACCATTGATGAGTTGGACCAATGTTGATCCTTATGCTTTGTCAGTGGTGAGTTACCTAATGATGATTTTTATGATGTGATGTTGGTGAGTTTTCCCAATGAATATTTTATGATGTGACATTCGTGAGTTTTCCTAATGACGGTTTCATGATATGTCATTGGTGTTTGTACCCAATGAAGACTTGTATTTGATATTAATTGTGATTGATCCATCTTGTGATATTGGATGCGTGTTTTGTATTATGTGTGTGTTGAGTGCATACTACATGTATGGTGTGTGTGCAAGCCTTCTCCCAATGTTTTTGGTATGAGTGTGTGCTTATGGCCCATGTGATTATATCCTAGCATAGTTGGAGTGGATCTTTTGATTCTCTGAGGTTTCTTAGCATAGAAACCATCATTAAGGATTGAAGGATAGTGGTTGGAGTTGAAGATGAATTCATTTGGTAAAGATTATTTTAGTTTTCTTCCATTTGGTGTAAATATAGTGATATGTTATATTGGACCTCTCATTGAGGTGGAATGTAATCAATAGATAATAGGTAGTGAAAATAATTTGTAGTTACATGACTTGGTGTTGGAGAAGAGCATAATTTCATTATGCATGCTTATATTCTTATACATTGTAATAGTAAAATGAACGTAGGAACCTTTTATATAGACTTAAAATAAATGTAAGAATATTTCCTTTGGGTTTAAAATAATTGCGATTTATCTTGTACAATAGTCTTATATGGTGTTTTGGACCCATCATGTAGTCATCCTACTCCTAGTATCTTGTTTCTTAAGTGTGGTGTCATTTCGGGCACTCTTGTAGGCTCTTGTTAGGCCTTGTAAAAACCTAGATATGTTGTATCTCCTTATTTTGGTGTTTTCTTGCTTAGGGTAGGAGTTAGGGGTGTCAGGGAGGTACTAATATTCCTGACTACCTTTTCCTTCATGATCCAAGTGTGTCAGGTGCTCAGACTTGATGAAACACTGTAGTTGGACTTATGTTGTTTTTGTCACCTTTTTGAGTTCATCAGTTGTTAGGTGGAGTGGTAGGTTATTTTGAGGTGTTTGGTATGTCCTGGGGACCAAACCATAGCTTGGGTTTGCTCATTGGCTAGGATTCCAATACCTCTGTAGGGACTCTAATGTACCTGATAGGGTTCCTAGTGCTTGGGCACTATTGTCTTATTTGGGTGATAGTGTTCAATTTGGGCGTATCCTTTATTTATCAGTTTTTCCTTCATTCGCCGTTTGAAGGGTCATTCATTAGTTTCTTGGGGAAACCGTGTATATGAAAGTTTCTCCCTTGGTCTTGTGAGTTTTATCATGTTGTAATTTCATCAACAAGTGTCATACATCAAGATTTATGACATATCCTTGTCTTGGGAAGTGTGTGGTTGTCTAGAAGTGACCTATCAGCATTCTAATTAGTGGATAGTTTGTGCCTCCTGATTAGGAAACTTCCTATGAATTTTGGCCTTTTTATTTAGTGTTATAATTGTGTTTGGGTTTGGGTTGGAGGTTGATGATTCCCTCATCCTATCATGGAGTAGCATTGAGAGAATGTGATCGTGGATTAGTAATTTTATTGTCATATAGGTGTCATGTCCTCTATGTCATGTGTTAGTCATGATGAATTTATCCCATGAATGTTAAGTCTTATGTTGTTTTCACCTTGGTTATGCAATGGTGAGATTATTCTTGTTGTCATTGTCATTAAATTATTGGGTTTTATATGAAACCTGTGTATGTGTTGTTGTATAAGTGTGACATGTTGTTATTGCATTAACAACATTATTATCATCCTTTCAAAAAAAATATTCTATCAAGTTTTGTTCTAAGAATGTTGTATTTGGGAATTACACCCATAACAATAAAATATCCTAAGGAATTATACTTGACACCTTCAAATTTAACATTAAGGGGTGTTATCATTAGCACCACCATTACTCATACTTACCACAACACCCATTATTTTGAGTAGTTAAAACTAGGTTGCATTTTGATTGGGCTAAGTGATACACTCTTCAACATCAACACATATAACTTCCTAAGCTCACTATTGATGTAATTGGTACATTGATCCTTGAGGGGGACAAATGATTTTAGTGTAGCCTTGTGTAATATATTTATCAACACACTCAACTTTGATTAATGTGTACAACACAATGCTCATGTATCTCTACACAACATTGTTTATATAACAATATGCACCACATTCACATCCAACCATTCAACACTAGATTTGCATGTATAGTGTGGCCTTGGATGTAGTTATGAATGATAGTGAAAAATCAAGCTATATGTGTACAAAGCATGGAGAATCAACATAGAAATTTTATGCTTTGATATGATTGCACCACTCAGTACCCTCTTTCCATAGACTATGACATCCATTTAGCATCATACACATTTGACACACGATGATGTTTGTGTCACATGATACAATAATATAATTGGTATCTTCTAACTTTGATTATTGGTATCATTTATATACATGTTCCACACTCCATACATATTGGACACTTGATCCTAGTTGATGACCCACCAATATTATTGTGTATAAATAATAATTCAATTACATCTTGCATAGTTAGGAGATGAACACAATTTTTTATCTAAACCTTCTATATATTTCCCTCTTTTTTAACATGAATGGGATATTTTCTAAAATCATTTTGCATCTTAAAAATGTCTATGCTATGCATATTTTTTGTCCATTACACATTTTATGATCTCGTTGTAGTATTAGATAAGTTACAATATCATATGTTGATTCACTAAGGAATCAAATCACCTACACCTAAGGTTTGTACACAATCTCAAGTGTATTTTATACTTTATTACTGAATCAATCTATGAATATTTCTAAGTCAAATCCCTAAATATGATATAAGCATAATATTTCCTGATAATAAGAATTTTTGGTGAATATATGGGTGAAAAGATTATTGTCAGGAGTCATAGAGAACAACATAATGTGCACATAGGAAATTGATGTGCTAATTAGATGTTCATATAATTATATAGAAGACTATGAATGAAAAAGACAAAAGTATGCACTAAAATACCTACTCACCACAATAATAAATCATTCCCTAAGAATTTCTATACCCTCTTTGTCCATTTCTATTTATACTTTATTCATGCATGTTGAACATTGATTCATTTAGTTTAGAAAATTATTTAAATCTTAAAAATTTAAAAATACAATTATTTTTATTATATTCCAAACTAAATTGAAGGATTGTATAGGGAAATATTACTCATCACATAAATATTATATGTAAATTAATTAAGTCCACAATGAATAATAGACTAGCATGGAATAACGATAGGACTAGTAAATATATTAAAATAAATGCTCAAAAATTAAATTAATAAAGTAATCTGAATACTTAGTTAAAATTTTGATAGAGATATGTTGTTTAACTTGATAGTTTTTGGACTTGACTATGTATTTTTTATTTCTCATCAACGTTTCAGATCATACTCCATGATCCATCACCAAAATTATTTGGCTATGATGGATCATGGAGTATGATCCGAGATGTTGATGATAAAAATTGCTTACATAGTTAAATCTATAAACTATTAAGGTAATCAATCATGGACTATATAATTTTTATGTATTTAAAAGATATATTGTGACAAATGTCATTAGATAATTCATTAATTTGATCAAAACTTTGTATGTTGTTAGAATAGTGATTTTAAATCCATAAACTCTTTATCTCAATTTAGGTAATTTTTGTAACTATGAATCTAAATCTACCTACTAATTTTAACTCGTGCACATGGATTTGAGTGTTGTTGAATTTAAAATGTGAAACCTTTTTGGATTGAGGTTTTTGCTTATATTTTAAAGGGGTTGTATTTATAAATATTCTTTAAGGGTAATCTAGGCAAGGAATGTTTGTCGTTGGTTAAACCTTTTTTATTGAGTCAATAATATAGAACAAAGATAAAATAAAATAGGAAATAATGCAATATTCACAGTCATGTCGATGCAAGCTAACTATGCAATGCTAATTCTCTATTACGTTGCTTGAATGATAATGCATATTTTCAATGAAAACTAGTACCAAATAAGGAAGTAGGATCTATTATTCTATAAAATGTCTTAGTGTATAATTCGAAATATGATGTAATAATACAACTGGTACCATATAAGTAACCTATTGTTATTATTGTGTACAAATACCTATTTGTTGATGGGTGTTTTTGCACTTCTCAACACAAACAACACACAAGTATGCTATCTCTCTTGAAAGGTAATTTTCTACAACTAAGTTTTAGAAAATCACCCCAAGGTCTCTCGAGTGTCAGGTCATGACTTGCAAAACAAACTCAGTCGTTTGATGTGATTTGTTGGTAATCACAAAGGGCATTTATGGTTCACTAAGCAAGGATTTTTTGGGTCTGCAAATGGAGTTTCATAAATTATAGAAATGAATGAACAATAGCTGCAAGTTCAGAACAATAGACTGAAACTCTGTATGTTCATCAGATTTGGCTTTACAATTATGACATAGCTTGTTTCTAACTTTAGATTTTAAAGAAATGTCAAAAGGGAAAAAGGGTTAGAAGTTTCCTAAACCTGCAACTAAGTTGAACAGTAATAATGGAGGATGCTATAGTGGACTGAATTCCCAAACAAAATTCTACTTAACCAGGGACAACCCATAGTCTTATAAAATTAGTGCAATATTCTAAGGCTTAGTTATGATTTTCAGACTGCAACATGAACACTAAAAGTATGCACATCCACAGTTGAAGTTAGGTGTTGTAAATTAACTAGCTTAGACTAACTTTACACAATAATTTTTCACCAAAAATCTACTAAAAGTATGAGTTGGAAATGCATCAAACACTATAGCATACATCCACCATTAAAGCACATCATGAACTACTAAATAAAAAGGAACTTAAACTTGAAACAACAATGCTAAAATTGGAGATAGAATCGTGCACACATGGGGAACAATACACAAGAAACCATTAACTCAATTCTTTTCTCATATATTTTCAACAACATGTCTTTACATAACAACTCATCTCTCCCTTGAAAATAAGAGGATGCCCCTATTTATAGTTTTCGAAAAGAAGAATGAATGGAAAAGATTCATTTACAATGAGTGGCTCAGATTCATTCTAATTTAGGGTTTCATCTACCCACAATATAATACAATATAAAAATAGACTTTTGTCTTTTTCCCTATTTTGTCTCTTAGTCTATTTTATCTTCTAGATAATTCTAGCCTTTTCAACTATTTTAGAAAATATTCATCATCAATAATTGGTTTTCCAACCTCCTTTTGGAGGGTAGCATATTCCACAAACTTGATAATTACATCTAGCAACTTATTTTCTTCATAAATTTTGGATTTATTGATTTGAAAGGCCACTCTTTTTAATCTTTCAGTAATTTGGTCCTGATGTTTGGTGCATTTTGGCATAGCTTTGATTATCTGCTCTGATTCGATGAAGGCCCTTGTAGTGAAATCCATAAAGTCAGGTGACACCATGTCACCAACCCCTTGTTCCATTTTCTTATGAAATTCCTGCTTAATAGCCTTTGGATCTAACTCTAGGGAAAGCATCTCATAACTAGTCATCATATTAAAATAATCACCACTATCCACCTATTTTTCCACAATCCATTCATGATCAATTTCTAACTCTCGCAAGGCCTTTTCCAAAATTTCTTTCTTGTACTCAAAATTTAGCTGCCAGGCCTCAACTAGCCAATGATCCTCCTTAGGTAGTGCCAGCTCATTTTCCCAGGTGTCTTAGGAGAGCTTGAGGATGCTCTCTAGCTTTGGATAGGTAATCCTATACAACTTAGGGAATTCCTTGTAGATTTTGATTACTTCTCCCACTTCTTTCTGCAAAACTCAGAATTCATTGTGCATTCTAGCTGCATGATGGATTCCCATGTCACCATTGTAAATCACCCTTTTGAACTAGTCTAAGGTACAATCGGTCCAATTCTTCATTCTTTCCATTTTATTTACCTCCTCCTTTGAGAGCCAGGTAGGTGCAGGCAATTTTTTTGGAGCTTCCTCTCTTGATGAAGTCCATTGTTGTATGAAGATGGCCAACTCTGCTACTTGTGTTTTTAATTCCTCCTTGGTGGATTGATCTTTATTCATTTGTTGGAGGATAGTGGACACTGACACCTAGAATTCATCTATTTTTTGGGCTCGGTTCATGGGACCTAGGTTGATCATAGATATGTGATAGTATTTCCCTTGAATAGTGCCTATGTCTTTGCTTGTTATGAGAGTGGCCACCTATAGTGTTATGGATCTAGAAGCATCAACTGTGATATGTGACCTGATTTTGGTCTTCTTTTCCTTGTAGGTTTTCACATGTGCTCTGGCCAGTATGGCCTCTAGTCGAGCCTTGGGGTCAGCAACTACGGGAGCCTTCTTCTGTAACTATTGTTCAAGCCACGAGGGGAACTTCATTTATTGTTTTGAGGATTCACGATCCCCCTTTTCTTCATGTTATTTTCAAGGTTCATCCTCCTTGTTCCTAGGAGTCTCTTCATCATCTCTCTCTTCTTCGTAGGGCTCATCTTCCTTTATAGATTTTCCTTTTTTAGGCCTAGTGATCTCTACATCTTCCTCAACAATATTTTCATCCTATTTTGTTCCCTTATCTTCTTCAATTTGTTTTTTAGGCTCAACAATATTTTCTTCGACATCATCTTCTTCTTTATCCTTTTCTCCCTCCTCTTCCAGAGGCATTTCTTCTTGTCTCAGGCCCTCATCTTGGTCGACTAGTAGATCCATATCAATTATTTCCACATATGTATCTATATCAATCTTCCCTTCTTTGGGGAGATGATCCTTGGGGTTTGCATCTTCATCTTTGTGTTCTTGGGGCTTCCCTTCATCTGGATCTTGATCGAAGGTTTCAACTTCATAATAGTCTTTGAGGTTTCCTGCATCCTCTTCCTCAAGCACTTATTTCTCCTCTTCATCAGAAGCTACTTTGTCTATATTCACATTCAACCCACCCTTAGGATGCTCAAAGTAGTCATCCCTATCGGAGTCCTTTGGCTCCTTAGTAATATCTTTCATGGAATCCTTGGTTTTCCTTGCACCGAGGCTCTCCATTTCTTTAGAAATTTACATTTTTTCCTCCATCTTCGGTGGCTTAGTAGGTGGTGGAGGGAGAGGAAAATCAATGACAATCTGAGCCATTTAACACTTGGACTTTAGGGTCTAGGATTACCCCAAAGAGCTCAATTGGCACATTTTGCATATAAGTCGCAAAGGCACGTGGTAGAGTGAGAGGTGCCAAGGTAGTTGTTGGCATAGAAGGTGGTAGTGTGGAAAGGGTAGATAGTGGAGGCAAGAGCGAGGAGGACAATAGTGGGGAAGTAGTGGAAGAGGAAGAGTCTAAAACCACCATTGGTGCACTAGGTAAGGCGAAGGTGAGGTGGACTGAGATTTCCACAACGGGAGGAGATGAGAAGGGAAAATATTTGGCTATAGAAGGGGATGGTGCAGTAGCAACATTGGATGGAGGAATGGAGGTGATAGGTGGTGGTGAGCAAGTTGTTTAGACTCTTCTTCCTCTTTGTGTTGGGGTCCTTCCTACTGAATAACTGACATTTCTAGAACAAATATCCCCGTTCTCCTTGCTTTCTTCGACGACTACCCCTCCATTGATTTCTTGGTGTATACCTTATGCTTGAACTTCCATTCAGTCGTATCCTTCCTCCTTTTTAGATCTGGTAATAGGAGGAGACTTGGGTGCCTCACCTAATGAGCCTGCAACAATGCCACTATCTGTTTCACTTTCAATATCATCTTCGATCTCCCTGTATGTTAACTCCGCACCTTGCTCATGTAACTGAGTTATTTGCTCATCAATCCACTATTTGGTACTTTTCTCTATAGTGTGGGTGATAGCATCAAGGTCCGTGACCTCCTCCTCAACTTAGTCAATTATTGGCAATGGGAGATTTACTCAAGCATTATACCTTTCATCGAAAATATCATCATCTTTGACAATTTTATCAAGCATTGGGAACAAGTTGTTTGACTTCATAAATTGTGCAATCATCCTCATGTAATGCCACCTCTGGACTTCTTTATCATCATCACAGTTTTCCCAAAAGTCCTTAATGGGAGCTTGGTTAGCGTATTGCTTTCCAACCCACTTCTTTAGTTTGCCATGGGGATCCACTTTTCCCCTATCTATATGCAATTCCAAATTATATTTTTCCAACTCCTTCTCAAAGTTCTCGGCACATGGGGCAGTAGGGCAGGAGTACATTCCATGTACGAAGGTGAGGGGATATGGGATCCTGGCATGGTGTTTGTTTCTTAGTAGGGTGTGGGCAGTCTATAACTTCCAAGTAAGCTCCAACAAGATGATTATGTCATTTGGGTAGTGTGGAAACTGGTAGGGCCTTCTTGAGAATCCCTCTATTTTGATGTACGTGAATTTAGGGAATTGGATTAACAAGTATCCAAAGCTCTTTATGACTGCCTTTGTGTTGTGTGACACCCTTCTATGATAGACTTTGCCAACAATTCTAATTATGTGCCCAATGAAGGCATCATTTACTCTCTTGTATTCCCTATAAAGTTCTAGTATTGGAGTTGTGGGTAGCAGTCATATACCTTAAGTTATCCTTTCTTTGTCCCCAACACCCCATCACAATCCAAACCTTCGTAGGGGAATTTGATTGCTATGAGTTAGACCAAATATGAGGTCATGTAGAATTATGAAGTCTTCTTCAGCGCCATGAACTAGTTGTGCAGGTTGTTGCTTATCATGTTTTCCTAGTGGAACTTGGAATTACTCTGGAGGATTTCTTCCACAAAGTAAAACATCCATTCTTCAAAGAATGTGTCAGTAGGAAAGCCCATTACTTTGCTGAAGAGATTAACCAAGTCATTCATCTCTTCTACAAAGTCACTTCTATAAAATGTTTGGCGCACCTTGCTGGCACTACCCCTCTTATCCTTTAACCATGTCTGATTTATTGTTCTTTTATACCCAACATGGTCTTGCTTCCATATTGTCAAGATGAATTCATTTTCAACTTCCTCCATCTCCTCAAAGGTCGGGATGCCAAATATATTCCCAATAGACTAAGTAGACAAGTCAACCAACACTTTCCCATCCTTAGCAACTATTCTTCTATTCTGGGACTGATAGCACTCCCAACAAGCCATTACTAGTTCATGAGAAATCAATGCTAGAGGAAATCCAATCACCTTAGTGAGGCCACTTTCTTTAATTCTCATAACTTCCTCTGTTGTGGGTTTGACCATAACCCTCTGTTTAAACTCATTTATGTTAACGTGCCCTAGATCAGTGTTAGAGATCTTGTACCAATTAGACGTGATCCTAGAAGTGCATTCTACCTCGTAGAACTAGTACTTCATTTATTCTTTTTCTTCTCTTCCTCGGGGAGCTCTAGTTGGTTTCTTTCCCTTATCCACTTTCTCTAATCGCTTCTTTGATGGTCCCTCAGCCGATTCCATAAATCTTGCACACAGAAGGTGCAGTAAGCACTTTTGACAAATCGATAGAACAAATTTCAGTTACATCATGAAAATCCATTGTTAGATGCATTTATATACCCTTGAAAGATCATAACATTCATCACATTTAATTGTTTGAGGCTCGTCTGGGTTGTTTGTGCAAATGTGGGTTTGAGGGTATAAAAGTTTTCCCTTTGAAAGTCATGTGACAAAGTGTCATAAGGAACGGTGTAGGGAAGAGGGAAACCCACAAGTGGCACTCTGATGGCTAATTCCTGCATGGCCTAGTTGCTGATCAGATTTGGCACATGCAAAAAATAGGTGATGGAAGTGTTTGGAGCTATTACGTCAATTTTCATGCTCTTGTAGGTGCGAGGGATGTAGAGGTAGCCAACGAGACCGTTGTTAGTGCTTGGCCATTGGAGAACATTGTCAGGCAAACAAAATCCCGCAAGTGGAGTTTTGCATTACGAAACCCGCATGGTCATTCCTTTTGGCTAAGTTTGTTTAAGTTCCCTTAGGTTGCGATTCATGGACTGCAAAGTGCAAGGATGTAGAAGTTGGGTGGTGGGTTGTTGTCAGTATCTTTCCGTTAAACAATGGCGGCGTGGGGATGGAGTACTGCAGGTGGTGGCCTCCATGGGCATACCCAGTGAAGAGGCCTACTTTCAAGTTTGTCATTCATCCATTTTGGTGTCTATGACATTGGCAGGTTCAGGGTCTACATGGTTGAGAGATAGGTTGATTTCGTCATTGAGTGGCAGCTAGGGGATAACGTCTTCCCACAGATGGACTTCTATAGAGGTAGATCCATAAAGGTTGTCTTACCCATAATTTTGTTGAAAAACTTAGGACCTTGCTCCGAGGAAGTGATATACGTGGAACCCATAGGGCGGTATGACACAAGGGCCCCACCATTAAACAACGACTACATGAAGATGTTCTTTCAAAGGTGGACACCCGCAAGGGAAAACCCATGTAGTCTCCTTGACTTAAAATTTTATCACTTCAGTATTAAGCTTTTCATAGGATGAGAGCACAGGGAACACACTGTGAGAAGATGCTTTAGTTATGCTATTGAAGATGATGTTGGAGGGACAACCTTCTGTATCGGGTGACCCGGCCGATCGTGCCCACTAGGAGCTTTCAATTCATACTTCTATTGATTTAGCAACCTCATTAAATGTAGGGTCTACAAGTCAAAAGGTTAGTGGAGTTTAGCCACTAAGGAATGGCATTTGTCGAGTAGACCTCCCACAGTGAAATACCATGGGGATGAACCCACAAAGCCATGATGAGTTAACGAATTTTCAAATACTATTCATGATTTAGACTTAATACACCCACGAGGTTGGAATGGCAGGTAGCCCCAGGGGCTACGCCATTGGTCACAGTGATGGAAGGATGAAATATTGTGCAAGAACACGTGAAAACCCCAAAACCCTCATTTTCAACAAAGTGAGAGATGTGGAGATGAGACAAATGGGTATCGCTAGCATTTGATTCAATTATCATTTGGCGAACAGGGTTTGTAAAATCTCGTGACAAGTTTCAAAGATTTCAACATTGGATTTAATACCATGTAAAGCCAGGGTTATGAGATTCCAATTTTTAAAAGTTAAAACCCTAGCTACAAAATGTTTTCAATAGTTTAAATGCTTGGTAAAAGAAAAAGACGTGGATTCATACCTTTAAACTATATGGGAAACTAAGATAAATCTGGCTTGAATCCTTGAGATACTTTGTGCACACAAATATCTCCTTTTCTCTCTTCAAATTTAAAAATGTTGGATGGAAAATGATAGCTAGGAGGTGGCATATTAATAGGCAACTTGCCATTAATGTTGAGCATTAAGTGTAGGTATGGTCAAGATGAGGTAGGTAGGGTTGCAGAATCATGTGCTAGCGTGGACATTCCATCAAGGTTTGGGCAACAAAAACACATGTGAGACTCGTAATGCAAGTGGACATAAGGGGTTATTGGTAGGGAGTAGTGAAACATGGGCGACAATCCACTTAAGGAGACCTACAACTCCGAATCTGCCAGGGAAGATAGACGTGGCAACTAATAGAGGATGGAAGCCCGCAATTCAAGTCTCGCAAATGCTTAAAACTCAGTTAAATTTGGATAGTTGAACTTGGCCAAGATGAGTTTGATAAGTTTAAGGTATGTGACCATTTTAAGCTCAAAAATAGTGGCACAAAAATTGAGGCAAAAGCAAAATGACCCAGCGAGAGCGAAATGGAAAGAGAGGGTCCTTGATCCAAATGGGGCATGTGTGTTTTAGGCACAAAAAATGGTGACTCTGCTAGGAGAACGCTCTCGAGTGTTTGAAGGGTAAGAATTCGTCTAGAACTAAGAATCTTTGGTTTCACAGACCAGAATCAAGTTTCCTCAAACAGACTAAAAACTTAAGGGAGAGAAAAATCCTTGGTTGAATCAGATCACAAAATCTCTCAGAAGTGTGTGTGCAGTGAGTTCATTCCTCTCCTTCAACAACCATAGAGGACAATGACCAATCAGCCAAGGCAAGTTATGTAGGTAGTCTAACCCCAAAAGTAACTTGGACATTGCTCTACTACCAGTCAGGCATCCATAGCCCCGATGGAGTTGTTGTTGCAACCCCCACAAAAATTTCTCTATTGCCAACCAGGCATCCATAGCCCTGATAGAGTTGCTCGCACACCCACACAGTTGCCTGTTTTCCAACATTTCCTCTTTTCTCTTCTTTTTATTTTCTTTTATATTTTCCTTTGATACTCTTTGCTCAACTATATACGCAATGAAGCTTATAGTAGGTTTAGAGATTGTGGTGGTCATTGGAGCAAATTTAAGATTTTTCACTTGCCTGCGTTTCATGGTGACTATCATATAGCTCATCAAGAGTATTTAAAGTGTAAGTTACATGGAATTCGAGATAGACGTGAAAGGATTCAAGGGTTCCATTCAGGGTCAAGTTAGAGTTCAAGTGAGGAAACCTGATTCACAAAGGCGAACAAAAACTCCTATTAAATCATGAATAATTATCCGCGGAACACAAAGGAATGTGCAACAAAGTGAGCCCTTTGAAAAGGTCGAGCACAACTACCGCATCAAGATCAAGCAACACCCTCAACAAAATGAAGGTCAGGAAAGCAAGTGAAAGGAAAGCAAAGAACCTACTCTAACTATAAACAACTATATACAAGGGGTGAGCTTAGACAACTCAGGCAAGGAAATAATGCTTGAAGTACTGCTCGTTGATGGGCAACGAGACATCCTCTCCAGTTAACGTTTTGAGGCGAAAGGAATTATCTTCTAAAATTTTAGAAATTTGAAAGGAGCCAAGTCAAAGCTTGTCAAATTTGTCATGTCCCCCTTTCTTCTCATGGGCCTTGTCCCAGTATAAGACTAAGTCAACAATTCTAAAGGCCTTAACCTTGGTTTTACGGTCGAACTGTCTCTTGATTACACCCTGATTTTTGGCAAAATTTTCTATTGCTTCATAATGTACTTCCTCCAAAGGGAGCAGCTCAGCTAAGTGACCCTCATGGCGTTCTCCCTCCTCATAATAGGTATTGATTAATTTTAACATAGGGATCTTGAGGTGAACTAGAAATATAGGCTCTAGGCCATAAACGAGGTGAAATGGTGAATTTCCTAAGGCTACCTTATGTCAGGTGTGATCTACCCATAGGGAAAAATGCAACTGGGTATGCCAGTCCTTTGGGTTCTTGTCAAGTAGCTTACGTATGATGGTCAACAGGTTCTTGTTCATGGATTCAGCTAGACCATTCCCTTGGGGATAATAGTTTGATGAGAATTTAAGGACAATCCAATAATCAAATAGCCAACTAGAAAACTTGAGGGAAGAAAATGTGGGACCATTATCATAGACTAAGGCAAATGGATAATCAAAATGATTTATAATGAAACTTTCCAAAAAATTAATAACTACTTTAGTTGTACATTTCCTACAAGCAATTGCTTCAGTCCATCAAGTACAATAACCAGTAGCGGTCAAAATGTACCTATGGCCTGTAGAGGAGGGTGGGTTTACTAGACCAATGAAGTCAAGTCCCTATTGAAAAAAGGGCCTTATCTCAACAACTAGCTACAATAGAACAACAAATTTTTTTTCCTTGGTGGCAGTGGTTTGGCAGATGTGACAAGATTAGACGTGATTGTGAGAGTCCTCGAATAATGTGGGCTAGTAGTACCCTACTCATAAAATCTGATGTGTTGTCAAAGGGACAGATTCATGTCCCATTCCAAAATTATCACAAAATTCCTTCAACAACTCAGCTACTTCTATTTTTCATACACATCGGAGGTAAATTCCTTGATGATTTCTGTTACCACATTTTCACTCATAAGCTCAATCAGGTGGGATCAATTGATTTTAAGCTAAGAAATATGAGGTAAATTTTATTACTTTCCTTCATTACATTCAGATATATAAATAAAAAAATCAGAAAAGCTTAAAAAGGTTGTAACAAATTATTACATTTATACAAGTACATATGATAGAGAAAAGTAGTCTTTATTGAATGTAAAAATATTCATTGTCTCACATAAACCGTGAGACTTACTTTTCCTTGATACAGATAAAGGAAAATTAATGCACGAATAATTAAAGGAAAATAAATGTAAATGTAAGGGGGGTGACCAGTCATTGCCTGAATGACTGGTTCGTGGTTGTCTCGCTTTGGTGTTGTCCTTCCTAGTTTCCTTGCGCTCCTGTTCCTACAGTAGTCAAGCAATGTATTAGAGTTGTGCTCTAAACAATGAAGGGTCATAAACCATACATGATAATTTACATCATCTACCTATGCATATATTAATCCATCTCCATGTGTATTAAAGAGTAAATGCATACTTTAGGTGAGCAGAGGAGGTCGGAAACATCATCATACACATATAAAATATGCATTTATTTTTCTAACTGTTTGCTTCATGTGCAGATACAGGTCAAATTTTGTTACTATTTCATCTATTTTCAGCACATGGGATAAATGTGGCTCCCACAAGGGTTGAGCCCAACGTGCTTTATTGAGCCTTAAAGAGGCATAGGAAGGTAAATTATTTTCATTTCAGTTCAATTGAGCATGTACAAATCACTCAAGATAGTGAGATTTTAGGTTACTACCATGAATGACACACATATGCTCAATGATATTAAAATGAGGAAAAGAGAGTTAGTGCATTATCATACCATAAAAGGAGCAACACTCCTAGTAAGTTGGAGCAGCCAATAGAAAATATAAGAGTAAGGAGCAAGTACAATCATCATAGTATTGGCAGTATTATCCACTTGAATGATATTGAGAGAATGTTCCTTATATGTATTCAAGTCATAAGTGAACAATGAGAGACAACAACTTCAAATACATAAGGAATGGTGCTATCATACAATGATTTGGAAGTATAAAATACTGGTAGAGTGCATTGCACCATATAATAGAAATAATTGTTCCAAGTATTTGAAGGCATCTAGGAGGACCAATAGTGAATCCTATATCATTAAGTGTTGGTCTCAAAGTAATGGCAAGACTATGATAAAGGTTATTGATTGTGACCATGAAGTGAAGCTTTTAATTGTGGTATAATGACAGTGAAATTTAATGGAAAGCAGTTTAAATGCACACATGGCAGTTTGTGAAACATGTATCTAGGCACAATGACATGATGGAAAAAGTGTACAAAAAGAAGCTTCTGACAATGGAAAGCAGGATCCACTGAATGACTTTGTACAAGATTATACTAATGAAGTTAAACAAGATTCTAGTAACAATAGGAAGAAGGTTGGGCATTAGAGCTTAGAGATTAGGATTTATTTACAGTAAACCATGATAATATGGAAGACATTTTTTTCGGAAGTAGCTCAGCATCACAAGAGAGATCCTCATTGCATAGTGGAAATCCTACTGAAATTGGAGCAACACGATGTTTGTCACATAATGGCAACCGTCATGAAATGAAAGGCAGGAAGAAAATATTTTCTTATGTATGTATGTTGATCACAGTGGTTTGTTATCATGATGAGGAAAAGGTAATAGTGACAAAGTAAAATGACAGTCCTCACATCCATAAGTGGTTGACAACGGTGCGATTTCAAGGAGCAGGTCAAATGTATAAGGGGTGCATTAGCTTTTAATTTGCACATTCATATGAGGACAAATTTTATTGTATGCCTATAACAAAGGATTGTAGACATCACTGCAAAGATAGATAGTATTCATATAGGAGGAATAGTTTATTATGAAAATTGAGGAAACCTGCAGGTGAGTTTCACAAGGGAACAAGCCATGTTTGGCTAAAGTAACAGAGGTTTCTACAAAAAGTGACAGTCTACAAAAATCCATTGTGTCATAGTAAAGGTGATTAGTCTTTAGTCACATTCGAAGGTGACATACACTATACTTAGGAGCTATCAGGTGTATCAGAAGTAATCATGAGTCTCAGGACATCATGATATAGATCTAATTAAAGCAAAAGGATAGTAAAATGTGACTACAGTGAGGAAGAATATGTACAGTGTTAGCATATTGAAGATTGCAATATATGACAGTAGTGGTGAGCAATATAGTTTCCACAAAGAACTATACCATATACCAAACCTCGACTAATGTCACACATGAAGATTTTTCTAAAATTGCAAAATGCAGTGAGTTTCAAAAAGCAGAGTGCAAGAAACCCTAAGCCAAGGAGGTAAAACTCATATAATGGGGTCATGGCCACAAAGTGAGAGTAGAGTTCTCAAATACTTGTAGGAATGCAAAGCCCTCGACATCAAGAGAATTCTACAGATCAAAGAAATCTATTAATCTATCAGTATGAAGTCATGCCTGGGAATGTTCTTTTTCCTCATTTTTTCTTCTAAGGAATTGAAATGTCCAGGTAAACCCATGGCCGTGGGTTCAAATTCAATGAGAACCCAAAACTAAAATATAAGAAAGCATGAAAAAAGTGAAATATACAGAGGAAATAAATGTGTGTTCATTATTTTGACACACAGTATGCTACAGAACAAGCAGAGTATTCATGGAGAGGACGGGAAAATGAAGGCTGACATTTTACATTGATATGTAGTTTCTGAAGAGAGGCTCGAATGTTTGAGCTCAATCATGGTGGCCAAGTAAAAGTAAACAGGAAATAAAGCATATGAATGAGTAGAAAAGGCCATTGAAGCCACAACCTTAGAAAAGCACAAGTACAGATAAATCCCAGGGGTTGAGTCATGGATATTTTCGAAAGAATACACAGAAAAGAAGAGTAAAGTCAAAACATTTTCTCATATTCTTACCATAATCTCTGAAGCTGCAAAGAAATGCCTCTGAAGATGCAAATATTTTCCATAAAAGAGCTTAGAAACCCTAGTAGGGTCGAAGGCAATGTTAGCTTCTTCCTGAAGCTTTCCCATACAAAATGAAATGTTTTTTTAATTTTACTTTGCTTTTTTATTTTAGGGTTTCTAACCCTAAAAAATGCCGATAGAGGATTGGAATTTTTTCCATTTCTTTTATTCGAAATTTCAACTAATGCCATCGTGAGTTTTTCTTTTCAAATATGTTTTTTGAACTTAGGCATTTTTTCACATTTTTGACTTAGCAAAATATTGGTCTATGTATATGCCGATACATGGAGGTGTAAGGATTTTTATTTTGGCATTTGTTCTATATTGTGAATGATTAATATAAGTGATATTTTATAAGTCACTTGTTTTAAGTCATTATTTCCCTTGAAATGCATAGATTGAGACATATTTCAATATGACTAAGTCATGAGGGGAGGAGAGGTATGCCTTGAGTTATGACATGCAAAGCATCTAGGGAGGTTATGAGGTTGTTGAAAACATTTAGAGAGCATCTAGGAGGTTTTTTATTGCTCTTGAGAGCTTTTTGAGGTCAGTTTTATGAGTCACCTTAGTGGACTAAGTCATGTTTGACTTTTTCTCACATTTGGAGCCCTTTTGGAGATGATCTAGGGACTATATTCTAGGCTAATTGAGTGCATCCGACCTAGGTTGTTGGAGATGGCTTACTTATGCTTTTTGTAACTCATTTTTTTTAGTTAGTTTTGGATTATGCAATTTTTGAAGATAGTGACTCTTGTAGTCCTTTTTACAGATTTTGTGCATACTTTTGTAACTCTAGAGATATGGAATAAAGTGAATACCTTAGCTATTTTTGGTGATCAAATCATTCCTTTTGTTCTCACAGCCTAGTGTATGTATATGATTGATCAAATTGTATGTGAAGTTTATCAAATTTCCTTACCATTTTGTCTCATATGTTATACCTTTTATGTGATTAGTGTGTTTATTGTTATTGACTGTGTTTATAAGATACAAACTTCTTTATAATTGTGAAGTATTTCTTCCTTTTATAGGTTGTGGTATTTAACCTCTCATGTAAAATACTTATGCATGAACACATTGTAACAAGTAGAGAAAATTTAATTTTAACTAGTTTTCAGCTGAGTGCAAAGATCTGAGTTCCATAGTCTCTCATTAATTTGGTGTATCACCCAGTATTTCCATTTTAAGCATTTCATTTTCAATAATCTTTCTCCTTTTTCTCCTTAAGAAGTGGAAGTGTAGGTGATATTAATAGCTAGGAAGCTGGCCTATCTGGAGGTTCATTTCAACTTTAGGTGACCCACAGCCTTGAAATGATCCCGTGTTTCTCCAAAAAGCTTAGTTTCATAACTTTGCATAGGGTGCATTTCTAGGAGTTAACAAATTTGGCATGCCCAGTGGGACTATCGAATAGTCAATTTGGAAATTATATGTCTATTAATAGTTTTTGATATGCAACCAGTAAGTTTTATGACTTTTGGAGGTTAATGTCAGCATTTCATGGTGACTTTGTGTACCACTGCATCATTTAGAACTTCAAAATATTGAGAAATTTGGTGTTTTCTCAATAATATCAACCTTGGGTGGCAGCTTGAACAACACCATGGCAACTCCAACCTCATAGCAACTGGTTTCAGCAGTCTAGTTATCTGCAATTAATAAGGTTTGATGCTTAGGATTGTTATGTTTCATGTCTTATCTCTGCAATGTCTAGTTATCAACAATTTATTGGTTTTCCACCTCCATTCCATGAGAGTCATGCAAATACCTCCTCTCATCAACCATATTATACAGAACAACCTGTTGTTTTTATGTCAAATGATCTTGTAATAGTAGATAACCAGTATTTTCATCATGTTTCCCACCCTCCCACTCCAACTCAACCTTTGTATCAGCCAATATATGATCAACATCAGTCTCGAGAGGAGGTTATTGATGCCAATCAGCATGTCTATTCACATAAACAGCCTCAAGAACACCCTTATCAGAGTGTATTGGTTTTGGTCAAGCAGTTTGATCATATGTTGTGGGATTTGAGCCAAAATATTGATTGTATGAAGATTGATGATATTAGTAAAGTGTTCTCTCACATGAATAGAATGTTGGTAGATATCAATAAGTAGAAAAAAAACATTATGCAACAACAAGAAATGGTTGAACAAGCCTACTTTTATGATCAAGAGGGAGTGGCAAAAAGAATCCAGTTCGAAGAGGGCCTTGAATGGGAGATAGCTGCTAAGCAAGGGAAAATGAGGCTATTGTGTGCTCGGGTACAAATTAGTCAAGCTTATTTAGATTATCAGCACCAAATAACAAAGGAATTTTGAAAGAGGCGGCTTGAAGGGAGCTTTAAAAATAAGAGAGTTGTTGCAAAAGAAGAGCAGCTCACTGACCTAGACAACTCACTTAATATGGAGGAGACTAGAACTCCAAATTTATTGCATTTAGCTATGGAGCATTATCGGTCAACACAAAGAAAATCTCTTCAAGATGGTGAAACTGAGCCCATAGGATAGCAAGATGAGAAGGTGAAATTGACTGATGATGAAGTGCATCCTACAACTTTGAATGAGGAGTTTCCTTCATTCATTCAACATGAAGAAATTCAACTTGACATCATTTCCCAACATTTGAGCGCTGATATTTTTGAACATATTATAGAGGAAGAAGCTAATGTTGAACTTTATGAAGAGATATGCATGGATATAATTGAACATTTTTGTTCAAGGTTGGATAGAAAAGAATCAGAAGCTGGCAATCATGGTAAGCTGGAACGACAAGTTCACAAGCTTGATGAGATGCTAAAACAATGGGAAGAGCCTCATTAACTTGATTTACAAGATCATAACTAGTTGGAGGAGCTTCCTTTCTGTTGTGCAGAGGAGCTTGAGACTGCTAAACCAGTTAAACTTTTGTCTTCTTTTGTTGAGGCTACATCATTTCTTGAATTTTTTCCTTCTTTCGTTGAAGAAGAAAACAATGATTTGGAGTGTAATTCTTTGAGTAAGATTGAGAATTATAGGTAGCTTCCTTTTTGGTGTATAAAACATCATGAGGTTGATGTATTGATTGAAAGTGTGTTGGAGGAATCCATTTCATTGTTCTCCATTGAAGGAATGAATTTTCATTTGGGAAAGCATGAGCATACTGAGGAAGTTACCATTTTCACCAAGTCGACCACAAGGGTTAGACCTTTCTAGCCAGGAAGGTGACAAAATGGCAGTCCATGAGCAAGAGATCAGCAAGGAAATCTCAAGCTTTTCCCTTACAAGAGGCTGCCCTATCAAATACTTAGCAAACATGTAGTCCAAACAAGCACAAATAACCAAGCATGGAGCTTTATTTGAAGATGGTACTGTGGATGCACTAGCAGCTAAAAAATAGTATGTTCAATTCACTTACCCACCTTTCAATAACATTACATATGATCTATTTGGGGAGGAGGTGAATGAACTTGTTTATCTTTTCCAAGAGGTAGTGCATCACCTTTTTGAGCTTTCCTCTGTATCTCATTTTTGTTTGGTTGTCCTTAAGCATGCAAACTATTGTATTTTGAGAAGAAAGGGCAGTTATTTTAGTCATCCTGTCAATGGATTTGTTTGACCAACTTCTTTTCTGGTTAGCGTAGGATAGAGTAGTTTAGATGTCAGTTTCATCCCCTAAGTGTTGTTCCAACACAACTAGATAGTTTTATTTCTGCAGTTTTGTTTTGAATATAGTCAAGGTGTCATTCATGTCTATCAATCTGAGTTATAGAGGTTCTGAATGTATTTTACTAAGTCATGAGCCTATTTTTTGAGTGACTTCATGCCCAAGGATAGTTCTAGGCAGCTGGTCAACTGTGTTTAGCAGGAAAACACTCCGTAGAGGTCGCCAAAAATGTTACCAGATTTCCACTCATAGGCTGAATCAGGTGGGATCAATTGATTTTAAGATGAGAAAGATGAGGTACATTTTATTACTTTCCTTCATTACATTCAGATATATAAATGAAACAAATCAGAAAAGATTGCAAAGTTTGTAACAAATTATTACATTTATACAAGTGCATATAATAGAGAAAAGTAGTCTTTATTGAATGTAAAAATATTCATTGTCTCACACAAGCTGTGAGACTGACTTTTCCTTGATACAGATAAAGACAAATTAATGCATGAATAAATAAAGGAAAATAAATGTGCATGTAAGGGGTTTGACCAATCATTGCCTGAATGACTAGTTTGTGGTTGTCTCGCTTTGGTGTTGTCCTTGTTGTTTGTCCTTCCTAGTTTCCTTGCGCTCTAGTTCCTATAGTAGTCAAGCAATGTGTTAGAGTTGTGCTCTAAACAATGAAGGGTCATAAACCATACATGATCATTTACATAATCTACCTATGCATGTATTAATCCATCTCCATTTGTATTAAAGAGTAAATTCATACTTTAAGTGAGTAGAGGAGGTCAGAAACATCATCATACACATGTAAAATATGCATTTATTTTTCTAATTGTTTACTTCATGTGCAGATACAGGTCAAATTTTGTTACTATTTCATTTGTTTTCAACACGTGGGATAAATGTGGCTCCCACAAGGGTTGAGCCCAACATGCTTTATTGAGCCTTAAAGAGGCATAGGAAGGTAAATTCTTTTCATTTCAGTTCGATTGAGCACATACAAATCACTCAAGATAGTGAGATTTTAGGTTACTACCATGAATGACACATATATGCTCAAAGGGATTAAAATGAGGAATAGAGAGTTAGTGGATCATCATACCATCAAAGGAGCAACACTCCTAGTAAGTTGGAGAAACTAATAGAAAATATAACAGTAAGGAGCAAGTATAGTCATCATAGTATTGGCAGTATTATCCACTTGAATGATATTGAGAGAATGTTCCTTATATGTGTTCAAGTGATAAGTGAACAATGAGAGACAACAAATTCAAATACATAAGGAATGGTGCTATCATACAATGATTTGAAGTATAAAATACTGGTAGAGTGCATTGCACCATATAACAAAAATCATTGTTCCAAGTATTTGAAGGCATCCAGGAGGACCAATAGTGAATCCTATATCATTAAGTGTTGGTGTCAAAGCAATGACAAGACTGTGATAAATGTTATTGATTGTGACCATGAAGTGAAGCTTTTGATTGTGGTATAATGACAGTGAAATTTAATGGAAAGTAGTTTAAATGCACGCATGTTAGGTCTATGAAAGATGTATCTAGGCACAATGACATGATGGAAAAAGTGTACAAAAAGAATCTTCTGACAATGGAAAGAACAATCCACTGAATGGATTTGTACAAGATTATACTAATGAAGTTAAACAAGATTCTAGTAGCAGCTGAAAGAAGATTGGGCATCAAAGCTTAGAGATCAGGATTTATTTATAGTAACATGATAATATGGAAGACACTTTTACAAGAAGCAGCTCAACATCACAAGCGAGATCCTCATTGCATAGTGGAAATCCTACTGAAATTGGAGCAACAAGATGTTTGTCACAGAATGGAAACCGTCATGAAATGAAAGGCAAGAAGAAAATATTTTCTTATGTATGTATGTTGATCACATTGGTTTGTTATCATGATGAGGAAAAGGTAATAGTGACAAAGTAAAATGATAGTCCTCACATCTATAAGTCGTTGATAACGGTGTGATTTCAAGGAGCAGGTCAAATGTACAAGGGGTGCAATAGCTTTTAATTTGCACATTCATATGAGGACAATTTTATTGTATGCCTATAATGGAGGATTTTAGAGATCACTGCAAAGATAGACAGTGTTCATATAGGAGGAATAGTTTATTATGAAAATTGAGGAAACCTGTAGGTGAGTTTCACAAGGGAACGAGCCATGTTTGGCTAAAGTAACAGAGGTTGCTACAAAAAGTGACAGTCTACAAGAACCCATTGTGTCATAATAAAGGTGATTATTCTTTAGTCACACTCGGAGGTGACATACACTGTGCTTAGGAGCTATCAGGTGATATCAGAAGTAATCATGAGTCTCAGAACATTATGATATAAGCAAAAGGACAGTAAAATGTGACTACAATGAGCAAGAATATGTACAGTGTTAGCATATTGATGATTGCAATATATGACAACAGCGGTGAGCAATATAGTGTCCATAAAGCACTATACCATATACCAAACCTCAGCCAATGTCACACAAAGGTTTTTTTTTAAATTGCAAAATGCAGTGATTTTCAAAAAGAAGATTGCAAGAAAACCTTGGCCAAGGAGGTAAAACTCATATAATGGGGTGATGGCAACAAAGTGAGAGTAGAGTTCTCAAATACTTGCAGGAATGAAAAGCCCTCGACATCGAGAGAATGCTATAGATCAAAGAAAGCTATTAATCTATCAGTATGAAGCCGTGCCTGGGAATGTTCTTTTTCCCCATTTTTTCGTCTAAGGAATTAAAATGCACAGGTAAACCCATGGCCGCAGGTTCAAGTTCAATGAGAACCCAAAACTAAAATATAATAAAGCATCTACATAGGGAAATATACAAAGGAAATAAATGCGTGTTCATTATTTTGACACACAGTATGTTACATAACAAGTAGAGTATTCATGGAGAGGATGGGAAAATGAAGGCCGACATGTTACTTTGATATGTAATTTCTGAAGAGAGGCTCGAATGTTTGAGCTCAATCATGGTGGTTAGGTAAAAGTAAATAGGGAATAAAGCATATGAATTAGTAGAAAAGGGATTGAAGCCATGGCCTTAGAAAAGCACAAGTACAGATAAATCCCAGGGGCCAAGCCATGGATATTTTTGAGAGAATACATAGAAAAGAAGAGTAAAGTCAAAACATTTTCTCAGATGCTTACCATAATCTTTGAAGCTGCAAAGAGACACCTCTGAAGATGTAGATATTTTCCATAAAGGAGCTTAGAAACCCTAGCAAGGTTGAAGGCAATGTTAGCTTCTTCCTGAAGCTTTCCCATACAAAATTAAATGGTTTTTTCATTTTGCTTTTCTTTTGTGTTTTAGGGTTTCTAACCCTAAAAAATGCCGATAGAGGATTGGCATTTTTGCCATTTCTTTTATTCGAAATGTCAACTAATGCCATTGTGGATTTTTCTTTTCAAATATGTTTTTTGAACTTAGGCATTTTTTCACATTTTTGACTTAGCAAACTTTTGGTCTATGTCTATGTCGATGCATGGAGGTGTAAGGATTTTTATTTTGGCATTTTTTTCTATATTGTGAATGATTAATATAAGTGATATTTTATAAATTACTTGTTTTAAGTCATTATTTTCCATTAATTGCATAGATTGAGACATGTGTCAATATGACTAAGTCATGAGGGGAGGAGAGGTATGCCTCGAGTTATGACATGCCAAGCATCTAGGGAGGTTGTGAGGTTGTTGAAAACATTTAGAGAGCATCTAGGAGGTGTTTTATTGCTCTTGAGAGCTTTTTGAGGTTAGTTTTATGAGTCACCTTAGTAGACTAAGTCATGTTTGACTTTTTCTCACATTTGGAGCCCTTTTGGAGACGATCTAGGGACTATATTCTAGGCTAATTGAGTGCATCCAACCCAGGTTGTTGGAGATGGCTTACTTATGCTTTTTGTAACTCATTTTTTTTAGTTAGTTCTAGATTATGCAATTTTTGATGATAGTGACTCTTGCAGTCCTTTTTACAGATTTTGTGCATACTTTTGTAACTCTAGAGGTATGGAATAAAGTGAGTACCTTAGCTATTTTTGGTGATCAACTCTTTCCTTTTTTTCTCATAGCCTAGTGTATGTATATGATTGATCAAATTGTATATGAATTTTATCAAATTTCATTACCATTTTGTCTCATCTGTTATACCTTTTCTGTGATTAGTGTGTTTATTCAGGTTATTGTCCGTGTTTACAAGATACAAACTTCTTTCTAATTGTGAAGTCTTTCTTCCTTTTATAGGTTGTGGTATTTAACCTCTCAGTAAAGTACTTATGCATGAACACATTGTAACAAGTAGAGAAAATTTAATTTTAACTAGTTTTCAGCTGAGTGCAAAGATTTGAGTTCCATAGTCTCTCATTAGTTTGGTGTATCACCTAGTATTTCCATTTTAAGCATTTCATTTTCAATAATCTTTCTCCATTTTCTCCTTAAGAAGTAGTAGTGTAGGTGATATTACCAGCTAGGAAGCCAACCTATCTGGAGGTTCATTTCAACTTTAGGTGACCCAAATCCTTGAAATGATCCCTTGTTTCTCCAGAAAGCTTAGTTTCATAACTTTGCATAGGGTGCATTTCGAGGAGTTAACAATTCCTTTTGTATAACATGTATCCTTTTATCATGTAAGTGTTTCTTTTCAACCACAAAGCCTATTTTTTAACTCCTTGCAGTCGTGATGGACATTTATTATTCGGTAGGTAATACACTATGTCATCGTACCATTCATTTGAGTAAACATATTCTAAATGATATTGCTGAATAGTGAGCTCTCATTCCATCTCCACCATGGTGTGTGTGAGAGCTTGTCCTCAGACCAACTTCATCGGCTGGATCTCCATGTCGTACTCTTGCAATAGTATGATCCATTTTTCTCTTCTTTCTCCCAACTCATTTTGCATTAGTAGGGTCTTAATGGCTAGATTATGTAATTGAACATCCTTTAGTGGAGCACTCATGAAGGCAATAGGGTGCTCATTTCCTTCATCATCCTTCTGTGTTAACATATTGACGCGAGAATGATCTAAAGCAAAAAAATAGATATAGAAGGGATTTCAGTAATCTAGGATAACTAGCATGGGCACATCTGCAATAGCCCTCTTAATTTCTACAAAATCATATTTAGCTTCTGGCATCCATTCTACTTTGGCATCCTTCTTGAGCACGGCATTCAACGACAACTATTTTAGTGAAGCTTGTGATGAATTTTCAGACAAAGTTGATCTTTCCAAAGAAGGATTTCATTTGCTTTTTTTCCCTGGAAGTTGAATTTTTTGGATGGCCTAAATGCGCTCTTGATCTATGGAGATTCCATTTTTTGAAATTACGCGTCCCAACAACTTCTCTTTTGTCACTCCAAAGATACACTTCTTCAGGTTCTATGAGGTTGAATTCTCTACATTTCTGGAACACCTCGCATAATTCAGAGATGTGGTATCCTCTCTTCTTTGAGAATACTATAAGGTTATCCATGTAGATGATGATGCATTTTCCAATGATTTCCTTGAAGGCTATATCCATAGCACGCTGGAATATTCCATCTGCGTTGATCAAACAAACCACATCCTCCTATATGCAAACATTCCACATTTTGTGGTGAATTTCATCTTGTGTATATCCTCATATTGCACCATGACTTGGTTATATCCTAAGTAGCCATCAATAAATGACATCATTTGAGAACCATTTACTATTTTTAGTACTTCATCCAGTTGGGGCACTGGATAGTTATCCTTCTTAGAAGCTTGGTTCAGGTTCCTAAAATCCACACAATCTTATTTCTCCATTTTTCTTTCTGAATGGAACCAAATTTGCTACCCATGTGGAATGTCTGATGGGGAAATAATACAAGTGGACAAAAAATTATGCACTTCCTTAAATATAATGGTTTCTAGCAGTGCATTGATTGGACATTGATGTTGCCTGAAGGGTCTCACATTTGGCTTGAGGGGAATGGTATGAGTGATGATTGATGTATCATACATTTTAAGGTCTTCATATCCCCAAGAAATCACATCATGAAAGGTGTGTAATGCATTAATAATTCCTTTCCTTTCTTCTAGGGAGTAAACCTTTCCAATGAACACATTCTTTACATCCTCTGTACTACCCATGTTATGAGCATCACACTGATTATCTATGGATTCTTTCTTAGTATGTTGATCATGGTCCCTTATGTAATCTAAGTCAAATATCCTTTCTAGCTAGACCATACCCCTAGGAATTGTGTTACTTTTCAAATTGATTACCCCTTTGATGTCAATCTCATCTTCCTCAGGCTCTACTTCATCTATGATTTGGGAGGCAAATACATCTGAACTGGTGATGAAGTCTAAATTTTTCTTATTGTCAGTGAACACTTGGAAGTTGGTTACATTATCAGGTACTAACGGGGTAGAAGTGAGATCTATAGTGAATTTTTTTAGTCCAGTTAATGATAAGGGTTCTAGGGTACTAGCGGCTTGGGCTAACGCATCAACGGTCTAATTTTTGTTGCATAGAATCAACTGAATATTGAATGCATCTAGCCCTTCTATGAGATCCTAGACCCTATGCTTATAGTTTTCTAATCTCTAATCATGGTAGGAGTGTAATTTCCTAACTTGTTTGACTACTAGTTCGGAGTCACCAAAGACTTGCAACATTTTGACCTTCTTTCTTAAAGCGATGAGTAACCCATGAACTAATGCTTCATATTCCACTAAATTAATGGTGCAGTAAAATTATAATCTATGGACAACAAAGTATGTCTTACCCATGGGGCTGATTAACTTGAAGCTTCCTCCTACTTCTTGCCTGGATTTGGATCCATCAAAGCACAATCTCCAAAACTTGGAGGGAATTTTTCCTCTAGATCCGGTTGAACATACTTCTTTCTCTAGTTGCTTGTCTATTTATACACCCTTAGGTTGTTGTTTTCACCCAAGCTAGCCTCAATCTTGTTGTTTAGTCATAATATATGTTGTGCCTATAGCACATGCCCTGTTTGGAATGGGGACCCTCTCTTTTCACCTTTGTGAGGTCACTTTTGCTTTTTCCTTATTTTGCATGCTCGTATTTTTTAGCACCAAGTGGTCAAGCATCCTAAAAGTCATCATCTTTAGTTGACCAAGTTCACCACCCCAAAATTTCCTAAGTCTTTGGCCCCTACGGGTTTCCCTTGGCAGTTTTCCCATGCCTTTCGAAGTTGGCGTCCTTTGCCTTCTATGGGTCAGCGGCTGCGGGCCCTTCCCTGTGGGTTTCTACATTTTCATTTTCATTCTGGCGGTGGCCAACCCAAGACATCCACTTGCATGGCGGGCCCCAAATCCTTTGTCATCGTCCCATTTGTAAACTCTAGCGGTGATCTCTTGACTTTTGTCCGCCCTATGGACCCCGCTGTTCCCATCGCCTCTGCATCAAAACCCATGCCCAACAACCTCAACTACCACCATAATTACCATTAATGCAGGTAATAAATGCCAAATTTCCTATAAATAGGTCCTTCGACTTGTAATTTTCACTTTTCCAGTTGGAAATTTGTCAGTGCTCTAGACTGTCACCATCACCCTCGTGCCCGCACAATCTCCTAGACGTCGCAACACTTTATCTTCATCAGATTCTTCAGACTTATAGGTAAGTTTTCTGCCGCCTTCGTGCCCACATGTCTTTCGAGTTAATGTTTTAAAATGCTAAAATATTAAAGGGAAAACTCATCAAATCTTTAGATGACTAAATCATCATTAAATTCTGCATAAACCCATTTGAGGGAAACCTAGAAAACTATTAAAATTGGCCTCCAAGGCCCATACAAAACTTTGGACCTCCGTGACTATTCTTCACTAGGGGTGTGAGCCCTTTGCGGACCGTACCCTCCTCATCATCGTCGAACAAAATTCCAAACACTTAGACAAAAAATCCTCCATTCGGACGATGACCCTCACGGGTCCGCGTCTATAGGCCACCGTGTGCGAGAGGCTTCCACCCTCCCGTTGTTCTAGGAACAACTATCTGTTGCCTCCCTCCCGCGCTGTGTGTCTCACCTAGACCTTCATCACCGACCAAAAATTTGCAAGCTAAGTCTTTTGTGGGTCGTTTCCCGTGGACCTTCATCCACCCTTCGTCGCCATGCCAATGACTACCCTAAATGGTGAAGCCTCTGCATCTAATCGCCCTATGGACCCCACAAACCTTCTCGCTATTCGAGTCACAACACTGAAAATGCTAACTATGAACCTATTTGCGGGCCGACCATAGCAGGCTGTCGTCTGTGGGCTGCCCTGTTGTCACTGTCATTTCTCAAATGACCGCTGAGGTCCGTCGCTCTGCTCTGCAGGCCTCGACCTCGTCATCTCCCTCAAAAATTTAATGTAGAAATTATTAAGTCCTAAAATTTCATGGGCCTACCCTTGCGAGCCATCGTCTACGACCCGTCGTTCTATGACTGTCATTGTTCCAGAAATGGTCGTGCCTCGTCCTCTTTTTGTGTGGTGAAACCTAGCCCTTCCTTTGCCATCTGAGCTAAATGATCAAGTGATGAACTTTTTGCAGGCCCAAAGGTGCAAACTGCCATGTGTGGGCCATTTTCCCATGACCATTGTCCATAAACGTCCAACTCCTAGCGGCCTCCTGCAACTCCCCACCCACAAACGTCCAGTTGATTGAATGTTAAGAAACTTAACCCAGTTGTCCAAGCCTCCTGTGAGCCCCGCATGGTGGAATTCCATTAGAGGCCTCTACCTCGTAGCCGTCATCTTTTAACGATGAAGCTCCAAACAACCTTGGTGCCTCCTGCCTCTGCATTCCTTGAGCCCACATGAATCGAGTAGCCAACTAAACATCTCCTAAGGTTTCCAACTTGATTTTTGCATGTGCCAAATTTTTTGCACCTCATCTAATGACCAAACCTCAAGTGTGAAATCTTGGTGCGGGTGGCCATCTCCAGGCCACCGTGCCTCTGGCATCATCCTATTCCAAGTCACCCATAATGGCCTCCAACCCAAGGAAACCTGCATCCTTGGGCCCGCATTCTCCTAATTAGTCCAAATGAGTGTTAACCGATGGATTTTGATTGATTTCATGAGTTTCTAATGATATATTGATGGATCTTACTCATATTGTGTAGGATTTAGTTAACACTCCCCAATTCTCTACGAACGTGCTTATTGTAGTCTTTTGTGCAGGATTTGAGGAGTCGATTGTGGGACCATCGAGAGCATCTGCAGAGAAAGAAAAAGGAAAGAAACCTACCAAAGCACCAAGAGGAAAAGAAGATAAAGATCCGATGAAGTATGAGTTCCATGAGGTGGAGGTCACTTCCAAGGTCGCCTCAGACTGGGGCACCATATCTAACACCAACCTTGGACATGTCAACATGCAGGAATTCAAGCAGAGGGTGAGAGTGAGCCTGAAGATAGAAAATTCATTGAAAATCAGGAAAAATGGCATCGCCAAGGTGGCTAGCTTCCCTCCCTCGCTCATTGCCCCAAAATTGGTAATCGAATGCTGAGAGTGCTACCATAGTAGCAAGAAAATTATAGGCCATGAAGGTAGAGTACTAGCAGATTTATCCAATAAGTCTATTGACCATGCATTCCACATCCTCACATTTGACAAAATGGAAGACATAGAGAAGGAGGTTGCAGACAGTATGTGGAAGATAGACCCCCTAGCATGCAAGAATCTAATCAACCAACATTGGTTGAAAGATACTAGGGGCAGTGAAACCAAAGTACCACAAGAGCTCTTTAGGAGCGACTTTCATGAGGAGTACCATGATCTGGTTACTCTACTTAGCAGGGTAATGGGCCTCCCCACTGCTCCCTACTTCCAAGAGTGGATGTTTTACTTTATAGAAGAGATCATTCATGAAAAAAACAAATTCCACTGGGCCAAAATTATCAGCAATAACATTCATAGCCAATTGATGGTTGTGAAGAAGACCTCCCACTTCTACATGACCTCATATTTTGTGTACATGCTCGCAGACACCTTCCCCTACAAAGGCCTCGCCATCGTGCACAATCTAGACCTGAGCAGAGATCTAAAGATGTATGATAGGTGCCCTCAATTGAAATACAAGAACTTTAAGAGGGATTATAGGACGTTGAATGATGCCTTTATTTGGCACATTATCATAATTCTTGGGGGAGACTTTGAAAGAAGAGTCTCACATAGTACAAGGGAATTCATTTAGAGGTTTGGGTACCTATTCATACAGTTCCCGAAGTTCACATACATCAAGGCAGAAGGCTTCTCTGATAAACCCTACAAGCTGGCACGCTACCCCAATGACCAAATGATTCTACTGGAAGTCACAAGACAACTACAAAATGCTCATACCCTTTTGAGCGATAAGAATAGGGCAACAATACCATACCCCCTCACATTCAGATAGGGAATGTATTCTTGTCCCGCTACCCAATGTGCAAACTACTTAGAGAAGGAGATAGTGGACAATAATCTAAAACTCCACATAGCTAGGCCAAGGATAGATCCATATGGTAAGCTAAAGAAGTTTGTTGGAAAGTAGTATGCTCATCGGCCACACCTTGAGGACTTTTGGGCCAATTGTCAAGATGAAAAGGAAGTAAGAATTAGGTGTTATATGCACCTGGTGACCCAATTTGTCAAGTCAATCAATTTGTTCCTTGTGCTCGACCAGGTAGTTGAAGAAGAGGACACCGTTCTTGATCCAAAATTTGATGATGTGGCCAATTTTCCACTACCCTTGATAGATTAGAATGAGGGAGAGTTCAATGACCTCGATGCAATATCACAACTGATCATAGATAGAATGAAACAGTGGGTAGATGCCCAGGTTGCACAACTTAAGGTGCAAGGTGCAACATTGACTTATGGCGAGCTCGAAGATGAGCTCTCAAGTGAAACTGATAGTGGAGTTGTTGCTACCTCCACAAAAGAAGCACCAAAGTCTCCTCCAGCCACATGATCAAGAAAGAGGAAGGATGTGCTCGAGCGCCATCATAACAATAAGGTCTACTCAAGAAAGGCCACAAAGGGAGAACCCTCCAAGAAGGCGAAGAAGACGAGGGGATTTGCAACAGAAATGCCAACTATTGAGGAGAACCCTCAATATGAGGGAGAAGAAGAGGAAGAAATTGAAAAACCATGCTCACCACTGGTCACCTCCATTCCTGCCGCCACCATCGCCATTGCTACCACTCCACCACCTACCACTTCACGAGCATTGCTTGTTTCATCTCCGCCCGCTATGGACATCTCAATCCACCTCTCGTCCACCCCACCAGTGGCTCCTGTGGTAGTGCTTCTCTTCCTCATCCACTATATCCCCACCTTCAACCTCCTCACTGCCTCCTCTGCTTCCTATCCTCTCCACTCAAGCACCCGCAACCACTACTACAATCCCCCAGCTCACCTTTCCATAAGATTTCACAAAATATATGCAAGGTGTTCCTTCCAAGATTTCAGGGGTGATAATGAATCTCCTTGTTTAGGCCTTGATGGCTCAAATTGCTACTAGTTTTCCCATTCCTCCACCACCTATAGAGCCACCCAAGATGGAGGAAACAATGAGGATATTAGAAGAAATAGAGAAGCGTTAGAAGGAGGCTGGCAAGAGCATAATGGAGGAGCTCGAGGAGCCCTATTTTCAACATCCAGAGGGCAGGTTGACTATTAATCTTGATAAAGTGGTGACTCATGATGAAGATTCATAATCTTTGGAGGAGGACGCTGAATATCTCAGTGCAAAATATGTCATTGAGACCTCAAATCAAGAATTAGAAGAGGTGTTGTCCTAGCAGCTCGAAAACATAGGTGAAGAGTTCAAATCAGAGAGGCCTCCCTCTGAAAGAAAGGAAGATACCAAAGTGAATGTGGAGATACTCCAAGAGTCTGGATCATAGAAAACACATCCTATAAAGAGTGTTACATGAGGTTGATCTTGACATTGAATGGGGCAAAGAGCATAGGACAGACAACAAGGATTACTTGCAATTTATGACAAATTTTGAGATATTCGCCCTCGAGCTCAATCCCAAAAAGATCAGGCCATACTTTCACAAGAAAATGGAGTAATGAGGAGTTGATTCACTCATGCTAGACTTTATGATTTATTTTGCAAGAGATTTCACCCAATTAGAACAAATGGATAAAGCTATGGCCAAATGCACAAAGAACTAGGAGCAAATCATGAGTAGATCAAAGAAATTATCATTCCAAGCACTCCAATCTAATATAATGGAGTGGGATAAGCTTCGAGCTTTGATTGGGAAGTTTCTAGAGTATGCCACTCTATAGAAGGAGGTAGGGAAGCCAATAATTGATGATGATTTTTTGATAGTGTAGCTGAAAGAAGGGAAATCCACTATAAGAGAAAACTGCTACAACTACAGTGCCAAGGCAACCACTACAAGACAAAATAGGAATAAAACAAAGTTGTATTTTAAATTCCTATATATTTGGGGTAGGTGAAACCCTAATATAAAATGAATCTATGCCACACAATGTAAATTAATTTGGGCTATTCATTTCACTTTTTGAAAACTATAAATAGGGGTCCCTTCTCTCATTTTCACAAGGAGAGTTGAGTTGTTGTAAGGACATGCTGCAAAAAATTTCAATAGAATTTCATTGCTTTTGGTGGATTCTTGTGTTTCTCTCATGTTGCATGATTCTTCTCCTCATAATTGATAGATTTAGTTACTTTTATATTGTTGTTCTTAGTGTTTTCAAGTAATTTCAGTAGTTTAGTTGATGTTGTCCATTTATGCTAAAGAATGCTGTTATGTTGATGCTTTCCATGTTCATGGTTTGTGATATTTATGATGATGAATAGCAGTGTAAAGCTAGTCTTAACATTACACTTAAACTTCATACTTTATGGTGAATCAATAGCTAAAAATCTGTAGACCTTGGAGGATAGCACTAGTTTCATGATACTATGTGTTTTGGTTAAGTGGAATTTAGTTATAAGAAACTTGTCCACTGTAGCATCCTCCATTGTCACTGTTCATCATTAGTTGTAGGTCTAGGAACCCTTCTATCCCTTTTCCCTTTTGACCTTTCTTTGAAATAGAAATTAAAACAAGATTCCACCATCCTTTAAAAGACAATTTTGATGCTGAAAGTGGAGTTTTAGACTATTGTTTTGAATCCACAACAAGTGCATTTCATTTTCAGAATCATAGGAAACTCCACTCAAAGATCCAACTATTTCCAACTTAGTGAACCATAAATGCCCTTTTGTGATTACCAGTAAATCACATCAATCAACTGAGCTATTTTTGCAATTCATGACCTGACACCTGAGAGACCTTGGGATAATTTTCTTCAACTTGTTGTAGGAACTTGTCTTTCAAGAGAGGTAGTGCACTTGTGTGCTACCTATGTTGAGAAAGTGCAAAAACACCCATCAACAAAACTAGCACTAGAAGGAGGGCCTTTCTTTTGCTAAACTAGATCGAATCAGTTCCTTCTCCCCTGAGAGGTTCCATAGAGTGTTAAGATCTACACCAAACAAAGGGGAGTTCCAAGACCTACCACCCCCTACTAAGGCTAAGAGAAATAAAAGAGGGGAAGCTTCCACCTCTAACACTTCCAACTAGCCCACTTCACCTCTACCCTCACTTTATCCTTCTAGCCATTTTCCCTCACCTTCTCCTTCACCCTTGGAATCACCCTCCTCTTTCTAGCCACTCCAAACTGTCTTCCAAGCTTCCATCTCCCACAACCAAGGTGTTGCCTTCCAGCCCAATGCACCTCACTTCCTGGGCATTGTCCCATAAACAACTACTACCCCTTTGCAACCTCAAGTCATTCTAGTGCACCCTCCTCCACCTCCACCTCCCATGGTGTGGTTGGGAAACAACCCATCTATTTTGTCCTTCAACATTTATCATGATATTCCAAAGAATACGGAGGGCTTTTGCACTAAGTTCAATCCTCAGGATCTGTAGAGGACAGTAGAAGAACATATTAAGATCTTTCAAATAGCCTTGAAAGATATGAAAATCAAACATGAAGATGTGGAATGGAGGCTCTTCCCTTATTCCTTAGGGGAAGAGGCATTCTACTAGTACATTCACCTGCCAACAGGAACCATAACTACTTGGGATCTATTAAAGAATGCCTTCTTGCAGAAATTCAAGATCTAAGTCAGTTCTTCTGAGTTGTACCAATAGTTCATGGCCATTCGAAGGGAATTCAATGAACCGATCAGCTCTTTCAATGATAGATTCCATTGAGCTTACATGAGGTTGCAAACAACCTATATGGTTGACAATCCTTCCACCTGCCTATGTAGCCTTGGACAACCTCACTTTTGCATTGGTAAAGAGTATGCGCCCGCCGTCGGCTCGACTGGTGGATGCCTATGTAGAAGCAGTCGTAGCCAACATAGATTTAGGACAACACATTGCTGGTCCGCTGCCATCTTTGGGACCAATTTCCCACCAAAATTAGATTCAAGGGATTACCCCAGCCTTGTCACATCAAACACCCTTGATGAATCAGATTCCTCAACTCCCGATAGTGCCTCATCTGGGGCTGCCATTAAATTAGGCACCTCTTGTGGCACAATACTTGCAGCCACAACAACAACATGTTTAATCTCAGCCGCCTCAAATGCCTGCATACCTCCAAAATTTTGAGTTCCCACCCGTTCAACAAAATCAACCAGCAATACAGCTAGTCTTTCTTCATAATTCGACTTCGCAACCAAGCAACACAGAAAAGGATCAGATAGATGAGCTGACATAACTAGTCAAGAAGATTTCAACTAAAATGGAACATCTACGGAACTAGAATAACCAGTTGCAAGCCTCCCAAAGAAGCATCCAAGCCAATGTCAACCGCAACAACCACGATGTGGGTCCTTGATTTGGGAAAAATTATTAAAGAGGATAGAATTCGGGTCAGAACTTCGATAGAAGGCCATCAAAAAGACATAATTCAACATGGAACACAAGGCCAAACAATGGTGGTGTTCCCAAACCCCTTGACTAGCCAAGTAGTAGCGACAAGACAATAAGTGGGGTATATTTGGAAGAGGTTGCCTTATCCGATTGGTGCCACATTCATAAGACAAGTAGGCATTCTGAATTGGATTGTCCAGAGTTCCAAATGGCCGTCGAGATCTTCCAAATAGAAGTCCAAAATGTCATCGATGGTTCTAATTGTAGAGATATTGTCCCCTTAGAACCATATGATTCCTCGGTGTTGGTTGTCAATCAAGCTCCTTTCCCAAATGGTGAAAGCAACATACCTGAGAAGGAGATTGTTGCCCCAAATGATGAAAAAGAGAAAGAGATAAGTAATGAAAGCCCTCTATCTCAGCTCTACAATTCAGTAGATAATGGTCCAGTAGATGATGAAGAGCTGAGAGAGGATGAATTTCAAATGTTCCATCAAAGGGAAACTCCATATGATTTAAGAAATAGACAAGTAGGTGGCACTTTCATAACCTCTACCCCGCCTAATAAATTTAGCACTCCTCCTGAGCCGAATGCTAGTAATAACCTAAGTTATCCTCATGTACCCACTCGGTACTTTAAAAAGAATAGGCAACAAGGTCAAACCTAAAATCATGCCATGGGCTCATCCCAAAGTAACTCTTTTGAAGCTGAAATTGAACAAATGGGGGAGTACATAGTTGAAGAATTTAAGAAGGTTAAGCTAAGCTTTTCCGCCTTCGAGTTGCTTAGAGTCCCAACAGTTAGGAATGCCTTCTTTAGAATACTTAGTGGGACTCCTTCATCCAAGTCAGCCCAGGAAGTACCTGCCAAGAGGATCTCCTTTGATAACACAAAATGAGCCTGTCATCCGATAGATCTTTGCAAAGAAATTAGATTAGCCTTCAAATCAGCAAGCAAACAAACAACCTGCTAATGAATAGGATAAAGCCTGAACCCAAAACAAAAATAATGACAAAGACAAAGGTCAGGTAGCCCAAGTTGACATTTCAAGAGGGTTGTTTCAAGGCAAGCTGGACACTCCTCCCTTCCTGACAACAATTAGAGTTTTTGGGAAGAATCTACATAATTGTTTGCTTGATTCAGGAGCTTCCACCAATGTCATGCCTTTGGTAGTATGCAAAGCTTTGGGAATAGTCCCAACCCCCTCCTGACGTAAGGTGACACAACTATATAAGATAGAGATCAACATAGTTGAAGAAATTAATAGAATACCTATGCAGATTGTTGTTGATCCGAGGGTGCAACAAATAATTGATATTCAAGTTGCTGATATCCCTAACACTTATGGTATCATTTTGGGAAGTGATTTTACCTGAGCACTGAATGGATACACTGCCATCGACTACTCTCACTTGTGGCTGCCATGGAAAAGGTTGCCAAACCATATCTGTACCAAGAGGGAGCCCTGTATGAAATTCATGATTACAGAATACAACACAAATGAGGTGTTGTTTTATGAAACTGAGCTGGGGAATTACTACCCAATGGAATATCCAGATGAACATGAATATTATGAGGAAGAAGTGGCTGAAGAGGTCCTTCTTGTGCTATGTAGTCCGCCCATCAACCTGGCCCACACACCTGAAAGTACAAAGATATTAATTGAGTCTAACAATGAAGACTCCTATGAGGATGGCAATCTTGGATCACTGGATGGTTTCCAAGACTTCATAGAGAAATGCATGCAAGATAAACTCAACTTAGGAGCAAGAATAGACTTTCAGGAGCTCCTCTTGCCTAGTTGGTGTAGGGTACACAATGTTTCCCACTTTGAATTTGAATGTTGTTTGTGCCAAATAAAAAATGAACATATCAAAGGACAGGTCACCCCAAAAAGGGGAACTTCAAATGGTATAGTCGGATCAAAGCTATGTTGTGCTCATGCAACCTCCCAAAGTTGCTGAAATAGATACACTACCAAATATAGAATCAAACTCTAAGGATTCCAGGATCGAAGATTCTTCCAACTTCTGGATGTTACATTTCGATGGTTCCAAATCTAAGTAAGGAGTCAGAGCCGGTTTTGAGTTGATCAACCCTACAGGTAAGACATACTTTGATGCCCATAGACTTTAATTTTATTGCACAAACAATGTAGAAAAGTACGCGGTATTAGTTCTTGGTCTCTTGATGGCACTATGAAGGAAGGTTAAGATGCTCCAAGTATTTGGTGACTCTAAGCTAGTAGGGAAACAAGTAAGGAAGTTGTACTTTTTCCATTATAGAAGCTAGTAAATTATAGGCATAGGTTTTGGGATCTCCTAGAAGGCTTAGATTCATTCAACATCTAGTTGATCCCTCATGTGAAGAATTATATTGGAGATGCCTTAGCCCAAGTGGCTAGTACCTTGCAACCCCTCTCCTTATTTGGCATAAAAAAGTTCACTATTGAGCTTACTTCCATGCCATCCGTGCGAGACAATATCACCAATTTCCAAGTGTTCAACAATGATAAACATATCCTAGATTTCATCATGAGATCTGATGTGTTTGCAACCCAAATCATTGATGAGACAGAGCGAGAAGAGGCTAAATTAAACATAGAGGGTGTTATCAATATCAATACAAAAATGATACCTTGAGGTATGGTCTAGTTAGAGCGGATATTTGATTTAGATTAGATAAGGGATTAGGACCAAAAAACAAAGAAAGATTCCATTAATAATCGGTGTGATTCCCACAACCTAGGGACGACTGAAGAAGCCAAGAACGTGTTTATTGGCAAAGTGTGCACACTGGAAGAAAGAAAATGGATCATCGATGCCTTGTGCACTTATCATGATGTGATTGCTTGGAATTATGAGGACTTGAAAATGTATGATACCTCAATTATTACTCATACCATTCCTCTTAGGCCAGACATGCAACCTTTTAGGCAGCTTTAGCGCCCAATCAATGCATTGCTAGATCCCATAATTTACAAAGAAGTACATAAGCTATTATCTGCAAGGATCATTTTCCCAGTCAGGCACTCCACTTGGGTAGAAAATTTGGTTCTGCTCAGGAAGAAAAATAGAGAAATCAAGTTGTGCGTAGATTTTTGGAACCTGAACAGGGCTTCAGAAAAGGACAAGTATCTAGTGCCTTTGTTGGATGAGGTGCTACAAATAGTCAATGGATCTGAGATGATGTCCTTTCTGGATGGGTACTCAGGATACAACCAAGTGATGGTGCAATACGAAGACAGGCATAAAACAAAATTCACCACAAAATGAGGAACTTTTGCATACAAAAGAATGCCATTCGAATTAATCAACGCTGGTGCCACCTTCTAGCATGCAATGGGCATCGCCTTCAAGGATATAATCAAAAAGTGTATAATTATCTATATGGATGATCTCACGGTGTTTTTGAAGAATAGAGGAGACCATGTCTCTGGTCTATGTAAGGTCTTCCAGAGGTGCATAGAGTTCAACATTTATTTGAATCCAAATAAGTGCACCTTCGGAGTTACTGAAGGCAAGTTGTTGGGGAATGTCCTCTCAGAAAAAGGAATCTCAATAGACCCCGAGTGTATCTAGGCTATAATGAAAATTCAGCTACCAAGTAGTAAGAAGGAATTGAAGTCTTTCTTCAGAAACATAAACTTTGTTAGGAAATTCATCACTGATTTTTCCGAAATAGTCAAGCCACTAAATGCTATGCTGAAATAGGATTCCAAAGGCCAAGCAGGATTTTGAAGAGATTAAGAAAGCAATCGTTGATGCACCAATGTTGGTCAGCCCAGACTATCTGAAGGCATCTTACATTTATTCATTTTCTTCGAACCATTCTTGTGCCAACATATTGACTCAAAAAGATGATGAAGGGAATGAGCATCTGATCGCCTTCATGAGTACTCCACTGAAATATGCAGAGTTAAGGTGCCACAACATTGAGAAACATGTGTATGTCTTGGATAGAGGAGTTAAAAAAAATTGGCACTACATCTTGCAGAACAAGGTGTTCACAATTGTGCATGACCTAGCAGTAAAGACTTTTTAAATGCAGAACGAGCTAGGAGAAATAAGAGCTAAGTGGGTTACTTTACTATGGGAGTATGACATCAAAATTCAACCCATGAAACTAGTATGAGGGAAATCCCTCACTTGAATGATAGCTTAAACAATAGCTGAAGTCAGACCCGAGCTCATTGTGCAACAATATCAATTGGAGGATGTTTCTCTTGGAGAGTGGTACGATGATATTGTCTACTATTTGTTGAATCACAAGTGTCCATCTTGGCTACAAGGAATGCAAAAATATGCGTTAAGGCTAAAGAGAAGTAGCTATATGCTACAGGGTTCTATATTGTACAAGAGAAATCATGAGGGAATCTATCTTAGATGCCTCGACAAAGAAGAAGCAGTGTGAGTAGTGAAAGAGTTCCATGAAAAATTTGGCACTCGCCACGAATCCATCCCTTCCATTGCTCATCGAATCTTGCGGGTTGATTACAATTGGTCGACAGTGTTCAAAGATGTGCATAATCATGTTAGAACCTACCACATTTGCTAGACTGTTGCTGCTAGAGAAGGAAATGTTTCTCTCCCGCTCCACCGGTTCTAGAGGTAAGATTGTTTGCTCAATGGGGCCTTGACTTCATTGGTCTGGTAAGCTCGCCATCCTCTATGGGTCATAGGTACATTCTAACCACTTTTGTATTGCACTAGATGGACTGAGGCAATAGCATGTAGAAAATGTACTACTTAGGTGGTAACTAATTTTCTAGAAAGTTTTTTTTGGATCACTTTGGTTGCCCCTATGCTATTGTGTGTGATAATGGCCCCGCTTTCTTGTCACTTAAATTTGCTAGTTGGGCCTTCGATTATAGAATTGCACTTAAATTCTTGTCCAAATCTTACCCTTAAGGAAATGGCCTAGCTAAGTCAACAAATAAAAATCAGATAACTGTGATAAAAAAACTGCTTGACAAGAACCCCAAAGACTGGCACACCCAGTTGCATTTTCTCCTTTTGGCAGATCGCACGTGCCACAAGGCTTCCCTAGGTGATTCCCCATTCCATCTAGTCTACGAACTAGAGCCTATCTTTCCTATTCACTTGAATATTCCCACCCTCCAGTTCCACAACACCTATTATGAGGAGGGAGACCGCCACGAAGCCCATCTAGTTGAATTGCTACATTTAGAAGAAGTTCATGATAAAGCACTCAAAAATTTCACCAAACATCAGGGCGTAGTCAAATTATGGTTTGATCGCTGAGCCAAAGTAAAGGGCTTTAGAATTGTTGATTTGGTTCTTTGTTGGGACAAGGCCCCTGAAAAGAAAGGGGGACATGATAAATTTGACAAGCTCTGGCTTGGCCCTTTTAGATTTTAGGAATTTTAGGGGATAATTCCTTTCACCTCAAGACACTCGTTAGAGAGGACGTCTCATTGCATGTCAACGAGTAGCATCTCAAACATTATTTCCTTACCTGAGCTTCCAAAGCTCAATTTTATATATAATTATATATAGGTTTGTTTAGGTTTCCTTTGCTTCACTATTTTTATTTTGCTTTTGCCCATATCCCAGCTATTTTTGTCTTGTTGAGGGTGTCTTTTGTTCTTGAGGTGGTGGCCATGCTCAACCTGACAAATGGTTCACTTTGCTACCCATTCTTGTTTTTTCTTTGGATAAATCTTCATTCATAACTATTGGTTTCTAACTGCCTCTGTGAATTGGTTTCCTTATTTGAACTTTGACTTGACCTAGGAAGGGACCCTTGTTTGAATCCCTTTACACTTATCTTGGATCATACACGAAAACACACTTTAATTATTTCTGAGGAGCTATACAGTAGCTGTTAGGAGGGTTGGGCAAGTGACAAAACTTAAGTCTTCTCCAATGACTACTGTGATTCCAAACCCATAGTGAGCTTCAGTGCTTATGTAGTTGCATAAAAAGAGAAAAGAGTACCAAATAAAATATCAAGAAAAGAAAAGAAAAGAAAGAAATTTTAAAATATGCGACTGTGTGGGTGTGCGAATAACTCTATCGGGGCTATGGATGCTCGGCTAGCAATAGAGTAATGTTCTTGGGGTCACAACGATAACTCCATTGGGGCTATGGACACCTGACTAGCAGTTGAGCAATATCCAAATTACTTTTGGGGCTAGAAAACTTATGTAGCTTGCCTTTGCCTAATCAACAACTATTTATGTGGTCTCCAAGGAAATGGAATGAATTCACTATGCACAAACTTCTGAGATATTTTTGTACCTTGATTCAACTAAGGATCACGTCCTCTTTTGAGCTCCTAGTTCACTCACGGGAATTGACTTCTAGTCTGCGAGGCCAGAGATTTTGGGTTTTGAATGAATCTTTATCCTTAGAATGCTCGAAAGTGTTCTCCCAGTAGAGTTGCCATTTGTTGTGCCTATAGCACACATGCCTCATTCAAAATCAGGACCCTTTCTTTTTGCCTTCGTCGGGTCACTTTTTCCTTTGCCTCATTTTGCGTACCCCTATTTTTGAGCGTCAAGTGGTCAAGAATCCTAGCAGTTATCATCTTCAGTTGACCAAGTTCACCACCCCAAAATTTCCTAAGTCTTTGGCCCCTATGGGTTTCCCTTGGAATTTTTCCCTTGCCTTTCGAGGCTGGCATCCTTCGCCTTCTGCGGGTTCGCGGATGTGGGCTGCTCCTTGTGGGTTTTTGCATTTTTATCACCATTCTGATGGTGGCTGACCCAGGACATCCACCTACGTGGTGGGCCTTGCATCCTCTATCGTCGTCCCCTTTGTAAAATCTGACGGTGATCTTAACTTTCGTCTGCCTTGTGGACCCTGTTGTTCCTATTGCCTCTACATCAAAACCCATGCCCAACAACGTCAACTACCACCATACTTGCCATTAATGTGGGTAATAAATGCCAAATTTCCTATAAATAGGTCTTTTGACCTATCATTTTCACTTTGCCAATTGGAAATTTATCAATGCTTTGGACTACCACCATCGCCCTCATGCCTGCACAATCTCCTGGATGTCGCAACACTTGATCTTCATCAGATTCTTTAGAATTTCCAAGTAAGTCTGCCATTGCCTTCATGCCTGTAGGTCTTTCGAGTTAAGTTTTTAAAATGCTAAAATCTTAAAGGGAAAACTCATCAAATCTTTGGATGACTAAATCATCATTAAATTACACATAAATCCATTTGAGCGAAACCTAGAAAACTATTAAAATTGGCCTCCATGGCCCATGCAAAACTTTGTACCTTTGTAGTTGTTCTTCACCAAGGTTGTGATCCCTTTGTGGCCCGCACCCTCCTCATTGCCATCGAATGAAATGCCAAACACTTAGACCAAAAATTATTTGTCCGGCCAACGACCTTCGTAGGTCCGTGTCTACGGGAGGCTTCCACCCTGCCACCATTCCAGGAATGACTATCCATTTCCTCCCTCCCACACTGCGGGTCCCACCTAGACCTTCACCACCGAGCAAACAAATGCAAGCTAAGTCTTCTGTAGGTTGTTTCTCATGGACCTTCGTCCACCCTCCGTTGTCATGCCAACGAATACCCTAAACAATGAAGCCTCTGCATCTGCTCGCCTTGTGGACCCTGCAAAAATTTTTGCTATCTGAGTTGCAACCTTGAAAATTCTAAGTATGAACTTGTTTGCAGGCTGGCCATAGTGGGCTGCCATCTGCAAGGCACCGAGGTCTGTCACTCCGCTCTATGCGCCCTGACCTCATTGTCACCCACAAAACTTTAGTGCAAAAATGATTAAGTCCTCACATGTCACGAGCCTACCCTTGTGGGTCATTGTCTATGGCCTGCCATTTTATGACTACCGCCATTCCAGAAATGGTCATTCCTTGCTCTCTTTCCACGTGGAAGAACCCACCCCTTCCTCCATCATCTGAGCTAAATGATCAAGTGATGACCTTTTTGTTGGCCCGACAGTGCAGACAATTGTGTGTGGGTCATCGTCCCATGGCCACCATCCCTAAATGTCCAACTCCTAGTGGCCTCCTGTAGCTCCCCGCTTGCAAACCTCCAGATGATCGATCCTTAAAAAACTTAACTCCAACCATCCAAGCCTCCTACGAGCCCTACATGATGGAATTTCATCTGCGGGCCTCTGCCTCCTGGCCGTCATTTCTCAACAGTGGAGATCCAAATAGCCTTGGTGCCTCCTGCCTCTACATGCTTTAAGCCTGCATGAATCGACTAGCCAACTGAACATTTCCTAAGGGCTCCAAATTGACTTTCGCACATGTCAAATGCTTTGCACCTCATCTGATGACCAAACCTCAAGTGTAAAATCTGGGTGTGGGTGGTCGTCTACAGGCCACCGTATCTCTAGTGCCGTCTTATTCCAAGTCACCCCAAATGGCCTCCAGCCCAAGGAAACTTGCATCCCTGGGGCCACATTCCCCTAATTGGTCCAAATGAGCATTAAATGATGGATTTTGATTGATTTCATGAGTTTCTAATGATATATTGATGGATCTGACCCCTGTTGTGCAATATTTAGCTAATGCTCCCCAATTCTCTATGAATGTGCTTACTGCAGTCTTTTTTGCAGGATTAATGGAATTAGCTGTGAGACCATCGGGAGTGTCCACAGAGAAAGAAAAGGGAAAGAAACTTGCCAAAGTACCAAGAGGAAAAGAAGATAAAGATTAGATGAACTACCAATTACATGGGGTGGAGGTGAATTCCAAGGTCACCTCAGATCGGGGCATCATATTCGACACCAACCTTGGACATGTCAACACAGAGGAATTCAGGGAGAGGGTGACAGTGAGCCCAAAGACTAAAAATGCTTTAAAAATCAAGAAAATTGGCCTCACTAAGGCAACTCACTTCCCTCCCTTGCTCATTGCCATAGAATTGGTAATGGCATGTCAAGAGTGCTACCACAGTAGTAGGAAAATTATAGACCATGAAGGTAGAGTACTGGCAGATTTATCCACCAAGTCTATTGACCATGCATTCCACATCCCCAAATTTGACAAAATGGAAGACATAGAGAAGGGGGTTGTGGACAGTATGGATATTTTATATACCCCATGCTCCCTTCAGGTTGATTTTGATGTTTTTTTCAGCTTCCCATTGCGCCCGATATTTTTGATGGCCTCCATGCCGACCTTTCGTTGGTCTCTGTGAAATGCCACCACGTGTCACTGAATCGCTCATCAAAGGAAAACTTCCCTTCCCTTCTCTTTCAAGCCTCAACCTACTTCCACATGTCAATGAATCGAGCGTGTTGAGCTTGTTTCCATATAACTCTCTTTTGGGCCCCGACTTCTAGCCACGTAGCCTTCACCGGTACAAGCTTTGGGCGGGCCCCTCAAGCGGTGTCGATAAAAAGAAGTCTGCCATATGTCTTCTCATTGCAAGCTCTCATCAAAGAATGGGGAGGATGTTTTTCAATCTATGAAATTCCACCATGTATTCCTTCAACTCAACTACATAAAAGGGAGGAGTGATCTAAATGCCAAGCTACCATAATGTGTCACATGTTCTAACTCCTTTTGCTAAAAGGTGACACTTTTATTACATAGGGTAGGCCGGTACCACTGCCATCATTTGCAGGGAATGCATCGGGCTAACAAATGAATGGGTTCATGCTCATGAATATTTCTATTACAACATCCATGATGAATCATTTCTGCAAGCATTATGATTCATGATGAGAAATCATTTCTATTATAGGCTCTCAAGTGGTGGATGCCCTTGGCTATATATACTATTTCTTTCAAGGAGAAGAGAAAGTTGATAAGAAAATCTTTATTGTTAGTTCGAAATATCTATAGGAGAATTTGGGAGAAACCAAGCCTTTGTTTTGTTAGATAACTATAAAGACTCATAGACTATGCCCTTGTAATTTTTCATTTTTATTTCTTAACTATTGATAACATTATACTGTGTTTGTTTCTGAATAGTCTGTTTGCAACTTCAATGATTTGAATAGAATGTTGATTTAGAAACATGTCTTTGACTCTTTCTGTTCAGTAAAGATTTGTGTAAAATATTTTATGTCATGAAATGAATTATTCAGGTCTTTCTCTTTAATGGTTGTTATTTCAGACATAACAGATTGCTTAACAATCCCTTATACTGCATCTACAAGATAGGTCTATCATGCCTTACATCTAAGTCTCGGTGCATCGCCCTAGTTAGATCTTTTATTTTATATCTGCTTCATTTTCTCATTCAAAACCCCAGTTATCAAAGAAGCCGACTTCTTTAAAATTTGTAGGTTACTCAGTTAAGCGCAATAGGTCCCCCCTTTAACTAAGTTTCCTACAAAGGGTTGTTACCTTGCCAAATTTCGACATCGATGGTTTTTCTTTCCTGGCATGCCCGGTGGGACCTAAATGATATGCTTAATATTTAAGCAAGTAAATGAGCCATTGACTTGTCACAAGATCCCAAATAGTAAACAACCTTGGTTTGTTAGTACCTCTATTAAGGTCTATACCAACTAGAACCTATCACGTAAACGTTCAAATTCCTCCACCAGCCATGCTGCCTATCGTCAACCAAAATTATGTGGCTTGGGATGCCAGGAGTCCCCTTGTTGCCCCAGAGCACCTGTCGTTTGGGCCCCCATTTTGGTTTTTTCTCTTAAGTTTATCCCTAAATTCACAGGATATGGATCAAGAGCACCATCCGAACATCTGCAAGATGTTGCAGACATGTGTCTCATGCACAAAGTAACAAATGAAAACATAGCGTTGAGGTTGCTCGCAACTTATTTCAGAGGAAAAGCATCAAATTAATAGAACATGGGATTAGCTCAGAGACCCCTTTTATGAGAGATTCTTGAGCGACGGTGATAGATCTTCTCGGTATCATCAGCTAGAGATTATCAAGCAGGCTCCATATGAGGCCTTGACCGACTTCAATGCTTAGTTACACATAGTTTGATAAAGAATCCAGGTAGCAATCTACCTGCCACCCGATCTGGCATTCATGTTTTACCTGAAGTCCATCAATGCCGATATCTCAATAATGATCCAGTCACTTGGCGAAGTCACTCTACTCAATGTGTATAGTGTCACAATTAAAGCAGAGAACAATTTGATCGACATTGGAAAGTTGTTGCCTCAACCCATCATGCATATATTCCTTGAAATAATAGCTTCCACCTAGGCAACGACATCTACCATGCTAGGTACTCCTCCATCTATGTACACATACGCGAGCACGCCACAGAATGTCACAGCTGGTTCCTCAAAGGATGATACAAGCGACATAAAGAAAATGTTGCGGGCTATGGCCAATGAGATAACTATCATCAAGCGTAACCAGACCGCTCCTCTGAAGCTGACCTATCAAAATTATTAGGGTGGGAGGCCCTCTTACCAACAAAACCAATTCCAAGGAGGCACTCACCTTAATCCTCAAGCGCAAACAACAAATCAAGTAGTATCGGTACCTACTCTGTTGCAGAACGCCAACCTAAACTCTAACAAAGAGTTGACTGCAGGTAAAAACAATTTGATTGATGAAGGAAACCCCTGTTGTTTTCCTTGAGGTGATTCACATATGCCCTAAAGCTTCCCATGCAACAACCTAGAATAGAAGGTGGTGGAGCAATGCAGTGAAGGCACAACATCGGACCATGGGAGTTATGCATATACCTCCCCGCAAATGAGAAATGTGGTATTCACCACTCAAATGCAAGGAATGTCTCTAGAACAAGAGATCGATATAGCTCCCGACCACACCCTCTTCTAATGGATGGAAGGAGAGGAGGCAGTTTTCACATTTGAAGCATCCACTTCAGGAACTTCATAGGTATAGTCTAACTGCAACACCCGTTCTGAAGGAAGGTTAGCAGGCAAAGAAGGCATCCCACAATTAGTCAGTCCGTAGCCGAAATGCACCCCCGACCATAGATCTAGTGCCTTCGTAGCAGCATCATAATGTTCACCACAAAGGGAGATCATAACAACAAAAGCTAAAGAGAAAAATCCTCTAAGATCGCCTTTGTTTGATGTAGTGGAACAACTAAAGAAATCATCTGCTCTCGTTTCCTTGTGGGAAATCTTGGCCATACCAAAGCAAAGAACATTGCTATAGAGGGCTCTCCAAGAAGACCCAATCATAGAACCAAAGGAGCATCACTTCAAGGGAAGTCTACTAAGTAGCCACCATCAACCAAAGTTCTTGTGAATACTATGAAAGAGGCCTATATTGAGAGTAAAGAGGAAAATTCGACATTCAAAGTCGGGGGAGGCAAACCAAAGCCGAAACCATTTTTTTTAACTCTTGTTGTAGGTAAGAAGTTATTGCATAACTCCATGATTGACTCCGGCATTAGCACCAGAGTCATAACCAGTAAAATAGTTGAATCCCTAGGACTGATCTACAAACCCTTGAAGAAAAGAGTCATGCAATTAGATGGAAATATGGTTAATACTGTGGGGATCATTAAGGACCTCCCATTAACTCTATTTTCCTACCCAAACATCATGGTCAAACAGGATACCGTAATTATTGATATTCCTCCAATATTCGGTATGTGCTTGTCAAGAGAATTCACTTCTAAACTAGGTGGGTAACTTTCCTTAGATTGGTCACACCTGATTATAAGGACCAAGCATGGAGCCAAAATGAAGCTTGTATCTGAACCTCTGCATTTAGAACATGTTGTAGAGGAATCCAAGATAATCTTTGAGTCCTCTCACACTTCCATCACCAAGGAGGAAATGTACTGCATTGAGCTTCTAGAAGATGAAGAAACCAGCAGAGATCGAACCAAGAAAGAAGAATTTCTCCTAAGTGAGTTCATTGATAAACACCCTTTTGGCAATTAACATGCCATTGGACTGGGAACCTATGTCATTTATTACGAAAACCAATCCATCTTGAAGGTGAAACAGGAACCTGAAGGTGTTCAAACAAAAATACTATGGTCATTGCACTTTAATGGTTCAAAATGCAAGGTCGTATGAAAGTTGAAGTATACTCGACTTCCTCGAGTGGCGAGAAGACAATCAGACCTTTCCGATCTTGATTTTCCTGTTCAAGCGACAAAGCTGAAACCGAAGGCCTCATTCTAGGTTCAAACCTAGTGGAACAAATGAACATCAAGCACATGAAGGTGTTTGGGGAATCTGAGCTAGTCATCAATCAAGTCTGTAATATCAATACTACGAGATATGTCTATATGGGACCCCACAGAGACAAAGTCTGGGACCTAGTCAAGAGCTTTGAAACTTTCAATATTCAACTTGTTCCTCAAGAACAAAATGATGGTATAAAAATCTTGGCCAAAACCAGATCCTATTCCAAACCAATGCCCAACCCAATGCATAATCAATACTCTGTGTGGATGATCTACCGACCAACAACTCCAAATGCTGGTCAGAGTTGGCAAGTATTTGACAGGAATGAATATACCACCTTATTCAGTCTATAGTGAAAGAAATCTACCAACCAACTTCAATTAAGAGTCGCTGAAACCAATGAAAAATAGGATGTTCAACAAGGATTCCATAAGCTTTTGGAAGGTTTGGTTACTCTCAAAAATCCTTTCAATTCTGACCATGTAGGAAACAAAAAGAGGAAGTATATAGCAAATAGAGGCGAATATGCCAATTTTTCAGGTTATGGATGGGAGAAAGTTCAAAATCGTAAGGGACTTCCAACATCAAGGAGAAGAGAGGCTCATCCCCCTTCTAAAAGGAAATATTGAGGGAACAGTAGCATGGCCATATGATAACCTCAGAGGATATGATCTCGGCATCATCCGACCTATGATCTATCCAAAAAGGGAAAACAAATCAACTTTCCTAAAGAAGTCAGAAAAACTCAATGAGGAAGCAATGATGGTGCAAAGGTTAGTAAAGCTAGTCCAACTGTGTTTTAACCTCTCAGTCGAGCCTAACACATGGGTACGCAACCTAAAACCGGTCTAGAAAAAGAACAGAGGTATCCGCCTGTGTATTGATTTCCGCAACTTAGACTAAGCCTCACTAAAAAATTATCACCTACTACCCTTCATGGTAATTTAGAACAGGTAATACAAATCATTTAAATTAGAAATCCTAGAAGGAAAAGTGGTTAGGGGATTCCAATCAAGGGAATTCACCATAAAATCTCTATAGAGCTTGTTTAGACAGTTCTACCATGTAAATATGTAATTAGCGTGGTTGTTTCCTTTTATGATCTTTTGTTTGTTCGATCGATCTTCCAATGTGATACGACAGAGATTTACAATGTGATACAATAGAGATTTACAATGTGATATAGAGGATAACACATATACCAAAGGGACAAGAATATCCAACAAAATAGAGTTTTAAAACATAAGCTATACTCTCATTATATACCGTGATAAGTACAATAGCAAAATGGAAAAGGCCACGCTTCTAAAAGAATATATTTATAGATTTTTATATCAAGAAAGCCTTTTATAGGCATTATACAAAGAGAATAACAAAAAATTTAGTCTTAAAGTAACAAAAAGAGGGGATTTTCAATCTCAGAGAAAAGCTTCAATTGTGAGAACAGGCAGCGACAACAACGATATCTAGGTCCATGTCATTTCCAGTGGCAGTGGAGTCAGTAGCAGCATCCAAAATAGCAACAGATGGTGATGGAAATACCAGGTCCCTAAAATCAGTGTACCAATCTATATCATAGAATGACACCATGTTGTATATCTGGAGCAAAAAGTGGCAGGCACAAGAAACCTTCTGACGATGGACTTCTTGTGATTGAAGATGAAAGCCACTTAGAAATGGAAAACATGGGATGACCACATCCTCTTCAACAAATCGACAAAGGTCACTCGCGGTCAGTATCCTACCAAATGCAGCATGTGCCAACACCTCTCTGAGGCCATTCAAATACTTCTTTGGGAACATTTCTATCACCAACCAGATGATAAGTGGCTTGGGGACTTGAATGTCGAGCAACAATGCCATGAAGTGAGAGCTCACATAAGTGTTTACCCTATACTTGTCCTCATATTCGAGACAATCACGACCAAGGACCCATTTCATAGTAACGATGGCCAAAGAAAATTTATTCTTCATCATCCTCTTCAGGCACCTAGTTGATATTTCTCCAAGAAAAGCCATTTGTGATTTATGATAAGTTAGCCTAATTAGGGTATCCATGGCATCAGATACTATACGACTGTCAGGTAGCAACGAATAGAAAATGACTAAGTTTGAACTCTATGCAACAGTTACGCAAACCACAATTATCAAATAATAAGCCAATTGCCTGGTGCTAATTCTACTAAGATTGCTAAGTATGATTTCATTACTGCCTAGGTACCTATTTATAGGTGCTACAAGGGATAAGAATGGTAGTTTTCATACCATAAGCATGAGGTTAGCCAAGTACCACCTTGAACACTGCGCCAAGGCTCTCTTAAGACTCTCACCCAGTTGTGATTACAAGTACAATTTGATGTAGGCAAGCTAATTAATTAGCACAAGCTACTGGAAGCATTTGACGGTAGCCTTTTTTTCAGGAGATGAGGTGTTGTCCTGCTAGGCACTCCTCAGACCCCGAGAAATGATGCAGATCTATTCGATGCTTATCACACACTTTGGCATAATCATGTTGTTTAGGGTATTAATTGCCATAGTAGACAATGCCTAGTCTGCTATCAAATCGTTGGCTCAATTTCCAAGGAAAATCGTGCCAAGGGTACATGCCGAATTTAATGCAAAAAATGACTGTCATCTATTGCTCGAAGGAGGACAAAAAAGCTCAGAGTTGCATGCAAATTTTTTTAAGCAAAAAGGATTTTTGAATACAAGAACTATGCAAAGAGTTTTCAAAGTGCAGAGTTGCTAAGAGACACGAAGCAAATTTCAAAAGTTTGGAGAAAAATGGAATCTGATGCCCCTAAAGTAACCAAGAACTCGTAGATGAATGAACCAGGAAAAAAGTCTCAAAGCTTGGTCAATGCGATCGTCATTGCACCTATGGTCAAAAATTTTGAGGAGCAGAAATCCTATGCTATGCCTGGAATCCCAGATAAATCAAAGTGGATTTGCACGCGGATGGCCAAGAAGGGTTCGCTTAGAGATGCAAAATTGGTAAAGGAGTGAGATAAAATCTATGACCCTATCCTCAAGACTAACCCTAAGGGTTCGAGGGAAGCTGCTTTCACCAGGATGAAGAACTCCTTCAAAAATCAACTACCATTCAAGCATTGGCACGACAGAGTTCCCCAATATATGGTCCCTTATGTGCACCACTTCCCAGAGATAATTCATGAAAGTATTCAGCATTTCAATTCAGCAACTGGTGCCATTGAAGGAAGGAGGTTGAGATTCATGCTAACTATGGAGGCTCTTAGGCACATGTTGTGTGTTCCCGAGAAAGGCACTAGAGAACGACCGATGGAGCACTTCAGCCAGAAAAAGGGTTTAGAATACTGGAAGGGTAGGAAATAAGCCCTCAAATTTTATAATGCAAACACTAAAAGGCCCTAGGATTGCAGGAAACCACTAAGAAATCTGAATCATCGCATCGACTATTCGCAGGCAGACATGAAGGATGCCTTCTCCATGATGGCCTTTATGTTCAGCTTAGATGATGACGAGATCGTGTTTGAAGCTCAATTGGGCCTGGGTTTGCAACTCAAGAGATAAAAGGATCCCTTTTGGTATGATTTCACAAACATGATTATCAAAGATATAAAGAAGCAGATTGGCAAGTTTGAGACTGTGGGTAAGTTTAGGTATCCTTCTCTTCTTGCCTATATGTTTCTACATCAAAATCTCGATTTCTTCAGGGAAAAAATGGAGTTGTCAGTATTCAATGAGAAAAAGCGTCGAAATCCAATTTCGATATGGACTCCCATCCTATGTTCCACCTACGATTATTATGCATTTTCGAATAAATTTTTGAGTCCAATTTTGTGCGACCTGAGCGAGGATGGTGACTACTATCGCCTCTCGGGTGATCAGACCAGTTGGATGCCATCCCTGTTCCCAAAGTGCGACTGTTCCTCGGTGAAGATTTCACATGTGTCTGAGTGCATCGATTTTGTGAAGAGCTAATCTAACTCCCTGCATCCATCACCGATCAGATATTAGCCCTTGAAGTCTTCCAAAAAATATCTATTATGGACTGGAATGTTTGCTCTGACCCGAAGAAGAAAAGGAAAGTATTTTTTGATTGCCCTATGAGCTACAAAACAATGATCATGATAAAGAGAAAGTTTGTCGAGCTACTGGAAGCTAAGCTAGAACACCTTGAGTTGGTGTTTATTTGTGATAAATGGGACTACAAGCTCGAGGGTGATTTGGGTGACACATCTATTAAGGTAAATCATAGCACTCAACCATACTGGGAAGCACAAATAAATCCACTTGAAGATGACAGTAGAATCTGGGTGAACTTGGCGCTCATGTCAACAGCTAATCAAGGGCCATCATGGCTCGGTTTCTATCTCATCAAGGGGAAGGTGGATGAAAATAATCACATAAGTACTACCCTCCAAAATAGTTTGATAAAATTATAGGGTTGGAAGCTAGAAAAGGTTAATGATTTCTAGATCTATCACCAGGAGATCAAGAACCCCAATGCCCCTTTCCATCATTCATTTATTTTTGACACCGATGACTGATTTGATACCCTCTAGAACCAGGAACATACAGATTCTGATGCAAGTGATGCGGAAGAGCTTGAACTTGAGGATGCCCAACCATGCTCTGACAAGGGAAAGAAAAAATGGAAAATGGTGGCATAGCCTAGCACTGCTATTGGGGGTGTGCAAATGAATACTTCACAGTTAGGGTCTTCATAGTCTCAACCAGTAGTTGTGGGAAACCCTGGAGCAATGCAGCAATCGATGAATGTGGTGGATTTGGAGAATCCTCCAACAAGCAAAAGATAACACACTGATACCACTACCAAAGATAGTTCGCAGGAGGTTGCGGTTGGTCAAGGGTCAGAAATGGAAATGGCCGCTCAGTTATCTTTCTCTCCCTCTCTTCTCGACTCATAGTCTCTTATTTCTGCCTTGATCCCCATAGCACCCGTCGCTCAAGGTGTGAGCCCATCTTTCATTGTCCCCTCTGCAATGGCTGAGGGAGGTTTCTCCTAGTTTTCTCATATTTGCACATGGCTTTCACTTCCCCTCGAGCTTCTTTGTCACTGGTTGGGACCCCTTCGGTCACCTCATCTGTCTCCTCATCTGTATCGGTAATTGTCGCCCCCTTGGTGTCTGAGGCCGCTGTCCCTGTTGCATCATCTGAGTCAATTTCGACTCAACCTTTACAGTCGTTGAAGCCTGGTGCATCCCCTTTACCACCACCATTCCCCATGAGCCCCTCCATTCCTTCATCACTGGGGATTTGGAATATTTCTCCCTTCTCTCCACTCACGGTTTCCCTTCCAAAGAAGAAAACATCTGAGGTCACTCGTCTCTCTTTTCCTTTCATTGTCCCTCCCGGTGCACCCTTTGCAAGCAAACGAATTAGATTGCCGACTCAATTTTTTTTCTGAAAGTGATACAACAAAGCAAGCTCGAGCTCTCACACTCTAGAAACAAAAAGCAAAGGATTCCAAGAGGCCAACAGATCCCAGATTCCATACAATTTATAATGGGGCTCAACAATCGTTGCATTTCGCGACCCTGCATCCAAATATTGCCAAACCACAGGGATAAATACAACCTGATGACTATGATATTCATGCCATCCAAATGGACTTGCGTGTTGCTCAACCACAAGATAAAGTCAAGCTAATGGAAGAGATGCAACAAGTAGTGACTATTGACTTTCTTAAGTCTGGTCGCAAATTGAAGAAGATGGAGGATGAGTTGAAGGTTGTCAAGGCAAGGCTAGAAGTTGTGTTGGCCAAGGACAAAGCACATGAAACTGAAAAAGTGTGCCTCACATAGAATATGTAGGCTAAGCAGGCTAGCTTGCAAAAGGAGCTTGAGAAACTCCAATCCCAGGAGTCTGATCAAATAGTTGAACTACGACAAAAGAACCAAGAATTATTCAACAGGTTGGCCCAGTCAGAGGAGGAAGTTCAACGAAATATCAAAGAATTGCAGCAACTACATGCTCATCTAGAGAAAACGGTATGAGAGAGAGGATAAAATCAAGCAAGCACATAGGCTTGATTCTAAGAAGACCTCCAAAAGTTTAGGCTTTCCCTGGAGAAAGAATCTACAACCTAAAACCAAGTTGAGGAAAAAGGGTTGGCCGCACAAAAGGACCTACAGGAGAAGCTCTCTTCTGCCGTAGAACAAATTAGTGGGATAACACAAGAGATCATGACAAAGGATGGAGAGATCAATCTCTTGAAGAAGATCATTCAAACTCCTACTCCATAGTCGGATCTTCACTTAGTAGCCCAACAACTGTATGCTTCCTACTAGGAGAGAGTCAAAGCTTCATGTTCAAATCTCCATCCCTCACTTGAATTTATGGAGGAGGCTACAATTTTATGCAGGGAGGTTCGTAGCACAATTGAACAGTTCCCATAATTCGTAAGGGAAAAGGTTCCCAAAGTAGAAAAGTTGTTGGGAAAGCTATACACCGCACCAAGTGAGGATCTGGTTCAAGCGGGGATTGAGATTCAGAGATCAACCTCTATGATCGCAAGAGATTTTATCCACTGCCATGAGGCCACCCTTCAGGCTCAATGTTGTTTAACCACATTGGGGAAAACTATGGACAACATACGAGCAAGGTTCTCCCAACTGACCCAGATAGGATTACCCTCTCCATTTCTTTCTGATGAATCGGTGGCTACTACAGAGAAAATTGCAGCTAAAATTGAGGAGAGGAAACAAGATTTATCAATTTTCCAGAGCTTCAGCCAACCTCCTACTGTTGAGGACATTGAGGGTGTAACTCATTAGATCGCACGATTACTTTTTCAGCTTGAGGTCGGGTCTGGGATATCTGCAAAGCTGCCTTTTAAGGAATTGATCGATCTGCACGAGGCACACTAGAGTCTGCATGCCATATAAAATCCATATGAGGCCGACTGGCTACCCTTGTAGGTCACCCTTTCTAGGCTCTAACTTTGATGCTCAATGAATAAGGCCCTAGTCACATAACCAAAAAAAATTGGGTTCATCGTTCCGCAAGCAAAACGCCCCTGGTAGTCACCAAAAGTTGTGGATATTTTATAAATCCCATCCTCCCTTCGGGTTGATTTTGATATTTTGCTCGGCTTTTGACTACGCCCAGTATTTTTGATGGCCTCCATGCCAACATTTCGTCGATCTCTGCGAAATGTCGCCACATGTCACCAAATCACTCACCAAAGGAAAACTTCCCTTCCCTTCTCTTTCAAGCCCCGACCAGCTCCCACGTGTCAATTAATTGGGCGTGTTGAGCTTGCTTCCATATAACTCTCTTGCAGGCCCCGACTGCGAGCAACGTATCCTTCACCCATACAAGCTTTGGGAAGTCCCCTCAAGCGGTGCCGATAATAAGAATGCTGCCATATGTCTTCTCAATGCAAGCTCTCATCAAAGAACAGGGAGGATGTTTTTCAGTCTGTGAAATGCTATCACGTATTCCTTCGATGTAGACACATAAAAGGGAGGAGTGATGTGGAGGCCAAGCTAAAAGGCAACACTTGTTTACATAGGGTAGGTCGGGACCACTGCCATCATTTGCAGGGAATGCATCTCGCTAATAAATGACTAGGTTCATGCTCACAAATCTTTCTATTACAACAACCGTGATGAATCATTGATGCAAGCATTATTATTCATGATGAGAAATTGTTTCTATTATAGGCTCTCAAGGGGTGGATTCCCTTGGCTATATATTCTACTTCTTTCAATGAGAAGAGAGAGTTGATAATAAAATCTTTATTGTTAGTTCAAAATATCTGTAGAAGAATTTGGGAGACACCGGGCCTTTGTTTTGTTAGATAACTGTAAAGACTCGTAGACTGTGCCCTTATAATTTTGTCTTTCTATTTCTTAACTATTGATAACATTATACTGTGTTGTTTCTGAATAGTTTGTTTGCAACTTCAATGATTTGAATAGAATGTTGATTTAGAACCATGTCTTCGACTCTTTCTGTTCAGTAAAGTTCTATGCAAATTATTTTATGTCATGAAATAAATTATTCAGGTCTTTCTCTTTAATGATTGTTATTTCAAACATAACAAATTGCTTAACAGGCCCTTAGACTGCATCTACAAGATAGGTCTATCGTGCCTTACATCTAAGTCTCGGCGCATCACCCTAGTTAGATCTTTTATTTTATATCCGCTATCTTTTCCCATTCAAAACCCCAGTTATAGAAGAAGTCATCTTCTTTAAAATTTGGAGGATACTCAATTTAGCCCAATAGGTCTCCCCTTTATCTGAGTTTCCTATAGAGGGTTGTTACCTTGCCAACTTTTGGCATCAACAGATAGTATGTGGTAGATAGACCCCCTAGCATGCAAGAAGCTAATCAACCAGCATTGGTTGAAAGATAAGAGGGGAAATGCAACCAAAGTACCATAAGATCCCTTTAGGAGTGACTTTCATGAGGAGTACCATGATCTGGTTACTCTGCTCAGCAGGGTAATGGGCCTCCCCACTACTGCCTACTTCCAAGAGTGGATGTTTTACTTTATAGCGGAGATCATCCGTAGAAAAACCAAATTCCACTAGGCCAAAATTATCAACGATAAAATCCATAGCCAGTTGATGGTTGTGAAGAAGACCTTCCACTTTTATATGACCTCTTATTTGGTGTACATGCTCATCGACACCTTCCCCTACAAAGGCCTCACCATCACGCACAATCTAGATCCGAGCAGAGATCTAAAGATGTATGATAAATACCCTCAATTGCAATACAATAAACTTTAAGAAGGATTATAGGAGGATGAATGATGCCTTTATTGGGAACATTATCAAAATTCTTGGGGGATACTTTGAAAGAAGAATCTCAAACAATGCAAGGGCATTCATCGAGAGGTTTGGGTACCTGTTCAAACAGTTCTCGAAGTTCACATACATCAGGGTAGAAGGATTCTTCGATAAACCCTACAAGTTCCTTCGCTACCCCAACAACCGAATGATTCTACTGGAAGTCACAAGATAACTACAAAATGCTCATACCTTGTTGATCGATAAGAAAATGGAAAAAATAGCGTACCCCCTCACATTCAAAAGAAGGAATGTATTATTGTCCTGCTGCCCATTGTGTAGACTACTAAGAGAAGGAGATAGTGGAGTATAATTTTGAACTCCACATAGCTAGGCCAAGGAAGGATCCATATGGTAAGCTAAAGAAGTTTGTTGGAAAGCAATATGCTCATCAGCCACACCCTGAGGAATTTTGGTCCAATTGTCAAGATGACAAGGAAGTAAGAATGAGGCGCTATATGTGCCTGATGGCCCAATTTATCAAGTCAATCAATTTGTTCCTTGTGCCTGATCAAGTAGTTGAAGAAGAGAACATTGTTCTTGATCCAAGATTTGATGTTGTGGCCAATTTTCCACTACCCTTGATAGATTGGAATGAGGGAGAGGTCAATGACCTCAATGTAATATCACAACTAATCATAGATAGAACCAAATAGTGGGTAGATGCCCAAATTGCACAGCTTAAGGTGCAAGGTGCAACATTGACTTATGGTGAGCTCGAAGATGAGCTCTCAAGTGAAACTAATCGTGGAGTTGTTTCTACCTCCATGAAAGAAGCACCAAAGTCCCCTCCAGCCACAAGATCAAGAGAGAGGAAGGATGTGCCCGAGCGCCATCCTAAGCATAAGGTCTACTCATGAAAGACCATAGAGGGAGAACCCTCTAAGAAGGCAAAGAATATGGGGGGATTTGCAACAGAAATGCCAACCATTGAGGAGGACCCTCAACATGAGGGAGAAGAAGAGGAAGAAATTTAAAAGTCATGCTCACCACCGATCACCTCCTCTCCCGCCACCACCATTTCCATTGCTTCCACTCACCACCTACCACTTCATGGGAATTTCCTGTTTCATCACCGCCCACTATGGACATCTCAGTCCACCTCTCATCCACCCCACTAGTGAATCCCATGGTAGTGCTTGACTCTTCCTCAGCCACTACATCCCCACCTTTGACCTCCTCGCTGCCTCCTTTGCTTCCTATCCTCTCCACTCCAATGCTTGCAACCACCACTACAATCCCCCATCTCACCCTATCGAAATCTTTCAAAAAATATATGCAGGGTGTTCCTTTCAAGATTTTAGGGGTGATAATGAATCCCACTATTCAAGCCCTGATGGCTCAAATTGTTGTTGGTTTTCTTGTTCCTCCACCGCCTATAGAGCCACCCAAGATGGAGTCAAAAATGAGGATATCAAAAGAAATGGAGAAGCATTAGAAGTAGGCTAGAAAGAGCATAAGGGAGGAGCTCGAGGAGCCCTATTTTTAACATCTATAGGGTGGTCTAACTATTAATCTTGATAAAGTGGTGACTCATGATGAAGAGTCACAATCTTCAGAGGAGGACGTTGAATCTCTTAGCACGAAATATGTCATTGAGACCTTAGATCAAGAATTAGAAGAGGTGTTGTCCCAACTACTTGAAAACATAGGTGAAGAAGTCAAATCGGAGAGGCCTCCTTCGAAAGAAGGGAAGATACCAAAGTGAATGTGGAGATACTCCAAGAGCCTCCGCAGATTGGCCAAGAAAAGGGCCTTGTCCAAGAAGAAGAGGTGCCTTCTAAAGAAGAGAAGGAAATAGAAAGGGAGAAAGACAAGTTAGAAGAGGCACCATGAAAGATTCCTGAATTTGAGCATCATGAGCTTGAACGAGAAGAAGAAAGAATCCCTGAGGAAGAAGAAATTGCTAAAGAAAACATAGCCACCACCGAGAAAAATCAAGAAAAGGCTATATAAATTGAGGATTCTGATGAAGAAGAAAAGAGTTAACAAGAGGCCTCAAGCCATGAAGAAAAGTATCTCCAAGAGGAGGAAAGTGATCAAGAATCACCTAGGGAAGAGACTCAAATTCCTGATTGGCTAGAAAAGCAATTACCAAAGAAGGCCCCTACTCTCGTGGACCCTAAATCCAGACTCGAGGCCATATTGGCTCGAGCACACACGAAGAAAAAGAAAGAGAAGAAGTTGAGAGTCCCATCTCACCTTACAGTTGATGCCTCTAGATCAAGAACGGTACAGGTTGCCACCCCAGTGACTAACAAGGAGGTTGGTGTCAGCTACACCATTTCCACCATCATCTTGGGTATCACTTCAAGAGAGTAGAAAATTGATGAGTTCTAGGGATCAGTAGCCACAATAGTTGAATAGTTGAATAAAGATCAATCCTCTAAGGAGGAATTGAAGCCATAAGTGGCGAACCTCAGTGCCTACATCCGGCAATGGACATCCCTGAAAGAGGAAGTCCTGACTACATCCTCTACACCTTTGCTCCTCTCTCAGGAAGAACTCTCAAAAATGGAGAAAATAAAGAATTAGACTAAGGCTACTATAGATTGGTTCAGGCGGGTACTCTACAATGCTGATATGGGAATGGGCCATGCTGTTTGAATGACCAATAAGTTTTGAGAGGTGTAAAAATAGCTAGAGGGCACAGAGAAAATATACCATCACTTCACTGAGCTGTATAGGATTAGTTATCCTAAACTTGAAGCTATTCTCAAGATGCCAGAAAAGACATGGGAAAAGGAGCTAAATCTACCCAAAGATGATAACTAGCTAATAGAAATATGGAAAATGGGCCTGGATCATACAAAAGACATCCTAGAAAGAGTGTTACATGAGGTCGAGCTTGACCTCGAATGGGCCAAAGAGCACAGGACAGACAACGAGGAGTACTTGCAATTTATGAATTTTTTTGAGATGCCAACCCTCTCGATCCTAAAAAGATCAGGCCATAATTTCAAAAGAAAATGGAGCAAGGAGAAGTTGATTCACTCATGATGTACTTTATGGATTTTTTTGCAAGAGCGTTCACCCAATCAGAACAAATGGACAAAGCTACGCCCAAATGCACAAAGCTATGCCCAAATGCACAAACAACTGGGAGCAGATCATGAGTAGATCAAAGAAATTATTATTCCAAGTACTCCAATATGATATAATGGAGTGGGATAAGCTTCGGGATTTGATTGGTAAGTTTGTAGATTACACCACTCTACAAAAGGAGGCAGGGAAGCCAGTAATTAATGATGAGTTTTTTATAGTGTAGCTGAAAGAAGGGCAAACCACTATAAGACAAAACTGCTATAGCTACAGTACCAAGGCAACCACTACAAGACAAAATAAGAATAAGATAAATTTTTATTTTAAATTCGTATATATTTGGGGGTAGGTGAAACCCTAATGTAAAATGAATTTGGGCCACACAATGTAAATTAATTCGGGCCATTCATTTAACTTTTAGAAAACTATAAATAGGGGTCCCTTCTCTCATTTTCACAAGGAGAGTTGTGTTGTTGTAATGACATGTTGCAGAAATTTTAATAGAATTTCATTGCTTTTGGTGGATTCTTGCATTTCTCTCATGTTGCATGATTCTTCTCCTCATAATTGATAGATTTAGTTACTTTTATATTGTTGTTCTTAGTGTTTTCAAGTAATTTTAGTAGTTTAGTTGATGTTGTCCATTGATGTTGAAGAATTATATTGTGTTGATGCTTTCCATGTTCATGCTTTTTCAATTTATTGATGATGAAAAGTAGTGTAAAGATAGTCTCAACATTAACTTTTTTCTGCACTTAAACTTCATCTTTTATTCATGTTTTATGGTGAATGAACAACTGAAAATCTGAAGACCTTAGAATATAGCACTAGTTTCATGATACTGTGTGTTTTGGTTAAGTGGAACTTAGTTATAGGAAAGTTGTCCACTATAGCATCCTCCATTTTCACTGTTCATCATTAGTTGTAGGTATAGGAACCCTTCTATCCCTTTCCCTTTTGACCTTTCTTTGAAATAAAAATTAAAACAAGATTCCAGCATCCTTTAAAATCCAAATCTGATGCTTTAAGTGGAGTTTTAGACTGTTGTTTTGAATCTATAGCAAGTGCATTTCATTTTCAGAATCATAGGAAACTCCACTCGAAGATCCAACTCTTTCCAACTTAGTGAACCATAAATTCCCTTTGTGATTACCAACAAATCACATCAATCAACTAAGTTGGTTTTACAAGTCATGACCCCACACCCGAGAGACCTTGGGATAATTTTTTGCAACTTGTTATAGAATTTCTTTCAAGAGAGGTAGTGCACTTATGTGTTTCCTATGTTGACAAAGTGAAAAAACACCCATCAACAATCTCCTTTCAAGTAATCTACCTTTAAATGTGGTCTATTTTTGTTTGGTACATGCAACACTCAAACTCGAAATGAGCAACATCATGTACCCTACACCAACTAGGTAACAACAACTCCGTGAAATCAATCCTAGCTCCTAAACAATCTAAGGTGACCATCCTCCTGGAACTCTTCATCATTAGACTCAACCAAAACTTTTGTGTTGTTAGGAAGAGGGGTCAAATTAATGGGGGCACTACATAGCACAAGAACCTCTCCCGCCCCTTCCTCTTCTTCATCTTGATAAGCGATGGGAAAATAATTGCCCAACTCTGTTTCTGCAAACAATACCTCATATTTTTGTTATACTCAATGTTCATGAATTTCATCTTGGATTCTCGGTCAATATGGATTTGATTAGGAAGTCCCTTCCAGGGAAACCATAGATGTGAATAATCAGTTGCAGCATAGCCATTGAGGCTTTGAGTAAATCCTCGACCCAATATGACTCCATTGGTGTCAGGGATGTCAGCAACCTGAATGTTAATGATCTGCTGCACTCTTGGGTCTACTGTGACCTTCATAGGGATTCTATTCAACTCCCCTACTATGTTTATCTTAGTCTTATCAATTTGGGTCACCTTTCATTTGGAAGGGGTCGGGGTTATTCCTAGTGCTTGCCACACTATGAGTGGCATGGAGTTAGTTGAGGCCCCTGAATCTAGCAAGTAGTTATGCATATTTTTACTGAATATACGAATTGTCAACAAGAAAGGAGGAATCTCCAATCTTCCTTGAAATAATCCCATGGGCACATCAACCTAGGCTACTTAAGCTTTATCCTTGTCATTACTTTTGTCCTATGTTTGTACTTGATTTTGCTCCTTAGTTGGTTGTTTATCTACTTGCTAATTTTTGTTGGGTTGCTGGTTGGGTGACTTGTCCGGCTTCTTCCCAAAAATTTCCTTGATCATAGGCTCATTGTTAGAGATGTCAAATGAGACTCACTTTTCTTCCATCTCTTGAGATGGTCTTGATGGGATAGTCCCATTCAATGATCAAAAGAAAGCATTCCTAACTACTGGTATCCTTAGTAACTCAAAGGTCAACAGACTTACCTTTACTTTCTTAAATTACCCAACCATGTATTCCCCCATTTGCTCAACATCCACTTCAGAGGAACTACTTTGAGAAGAAATAGTGGGCTGGTCTTGAGTTGAATTGGGTTGCCAATTTCTATGGAAATACAGAGTAGGCACTTTGGGATAGGTTGGGTTATTGCTAACATTAGGGTCTGGTGGAGTACTGAAATTGTTGGGAGGGATGGAGGTTGTAAAGGGACCACCAGCCTATCTATTTATTAGGTTATAAGGGGTTGCTCTTTGGTGGAACATATGAACCTCCTCTATTTGTTGTCCTTCCTCATCTTTAGGACCATTATCTACTAAATCAAACAACTGAGATAAAGAGCCCTCGTTACTTACCTCTTTCGCTTCACCTCCCTTTGTTACGGTCTCCTTTTCAGGTGAGTTGCTACCACTTTGTGGGAAAGGGGCCTGATTCATGACCAAAACTGAGGAATCATACGGTTCTAATGGGACTACGTTTCTGCAACTCAAACCGTCAACAACATTTTGAACCTCCACTTGAAATATTTCTGCAGCTTGGAACTCCGAACAATCAAGCTCAGAATGCCTATTGGTTTTATGAATTCTGCACCATCTGGATAAGGCATCTTCTACAAAGTAGACTTCGCTCATGGATTTATCTATACCACCCAACTGGTCGAGAGGTGTGGGAACACCTCTATTGTTAGGTCTGGTATTCTATTTTTTGTTTTGCCTTTGGGGCTGTCATCTTTCAAAATTATGTCCTAATTTTTGGCCTCGTTCATAATTTTGGTTCAAAAATGGTCCCGCATCTCGATGGCCCTTTGATAGTTTGCCTGAATACTCTTCTAAGATGCTTGTAGTTGGTTATTTTGATTCCTTAGATGAGTAATCTCAGTGGACAAATTTTTCACCATTTCATCTAGCTCATCAATTCGTTCCTTGTTCGCACTGCTTTGAGTTGGGATTGAATTCTGAAGGAGAATAGGAGGTGTTGTGAGCTGACCCTATTGAGTCATTGATGCTTTAGATTTTTGTAACTATGAGGGAATTGGAGACTGTTGTGAATAGGACTATTGATTCGAAGCCTCCATATAATTTGGCACTGGTGGATCTTATTTCATTGGAAACCTCAGATGTGGCACAATGGGTAGTTGAGTGATCAAATTCATCAAAGGAGTTTCATGAGCCAAGGTGTGCGTGAGTCCATAAATTTGACCAGGGTTGGCGTTATGCCCCAAGGAAGGCAATGGACCCACAACATGTTGCCCCAAGTTAGTGCTTGCCTTCACTGCTTCTATATATGCATCCACCAATCTTGTAGGCAGTTGATGTATACATTTAACTAAGGCAGATGTGAGGTTTCCTAGATCTACATAGTATACTAGTCTAGTTGAATCATCATCAACAACATAAGGTGCCTACAACTTCATGTATGCCCTATGAAATATATTATTGAATGAGTTGATTGGCTCATTAACCTCCCTCCTTACTGAGATGAATTGTTGATACAACTTTGTGGGGTTGACTAGAATCTTGAACTTCTACAAAAAAGTATCCTTCATGAGGTCCCATGAGGTAATGGATCCCATAGGTAAGTGGATGTACCAATAGAATGCCTCATCCCCCAATGAGTAAGGGAAGATTCTACAAGCCATGTCTTCATGTTCAATCTGTATGTCCTTCAATGTTGTTTGGAAGATCTTGATATGTTCTTTTGCAACTCTTTGTGGATCATTTGGATGAAACTTGGAGCATAAGCCTTTTAGATTCTTTGGCATGTCATGGTAGTCATTAAATGACAAGGGTGATGGATTATTACCCAACCAAGACATTCGTGGAGGTGGGGATGGTAATGGCTGCGCTGCAGCAACTTATGGTTGAGGTGGGGTAGTTGCTAAAACAGTGCCTCAAATGTGGGAAGTGAATGGAGAAAATGGTGGTTGAAGTGAAGGAGAATATGGAGATGGGGAAAATGAAGGTTGATTCAGTGGGGCTGAAGCTGAAGCTTCCCCTTTTTTGGCTCTTCTAGCCATGGTGACTGTCTTTAGCTCTTGGAATTCTTCCTTAATCTGGTGTGGACCTTGTCACTCTGTGAAATATTTGAGGGGAGAAGGACCAAATTTGATCTAGCTTATCCCAAATTCCCTCCTAGCACCAGTTTTGTTGATGGGTGTTTTGCACTTCTCAACACAGACAACACATAAGTATGCTATCTCTCTTGAAAGGTAATTTTCAGCAACTAAGTTTTAGAAAATCACCCCAAGGTCTCTCAGATGTCAAGTCATGACTTGCAAAAATAACTTAGTTAATTGATGTGATTTGTTGGTAATCACAAAGGGCCTTTATGGTTTGCTAAGCATGGATGTTTTGGGTTTGTAAATAGAGTTGCATAAATTCTAGAAATGAATGAATAGTAGTTATAAGTTCAGAACAATAGACTGAAACTCCTTATGTTCATCATATTTGGCTTTACAATGATGTTGGAACTTGTTTCTAACTTTATATTTTAAAGAAAATCAAAAGGGAAAAAGGGTCAAAAGTTTCCTAAACCTACAACTAAGTTTAACAGTAACAATGGAGGATGCTACATTGGATTGACTTCTCAAACTCAATTCTACTTAACTAGGGACAACCCACAGTCTTATAAAATTAGTGCAATCTTCTAAGGCTTACTTATGATTTTTAGACTGCAACATGAACACTAAAATTATGCACATCCAAAGTTGAAGTTAGGTGTTGTAAATTAACTTTCTCAGACTAACTTTACACAACCATTTGTCACCAACAAACTACTAAAAGTATGAGCTTGAAATGCATCAAATACTATAGCATACATCAACCATTAAAGCACAACATGAACTACTAACAAAAAAGGAACTCAAACTTGAAACAACAATGTTGAAATAAACTATTTGGATATAGAATCATGCACACATGGGGAACAATACACAAGAAATTAACTCAATACTTTTCTCATATATTTTTAGTAACATGTCTTTACACAACAACTCATCTCTCCTTTGAAAATGAGAGGATGCCCCTATTTATTGTTTTCCAAAAGAAGAATGAATGGACAAGATTCATTTACAATGAGTGGCTTAGATTCATTCTAGTTTAGGGTTTCACCTACCCCCAATATATTACAATATAAAAATAGACTTTTTTTTTTTCCCTATTTTGTCTCTTAGTCTATTTTATCTTCTAGCTACTTCTAGCCTTTTCAACTATTTTAGAAAATATTCATCATCAATAATTGGTTTTCTAGCCTCCTTTTGGAGAGTAGCATATTCCACAAACTTGCTAATTACATCTAGCAACTTCTTTTCTTTAGAAAGTTTCCACTCTTTTGAATCTTTCAATAATTTGGTCCTGATGTTTGGTGCATTTTGGTGTAGCTTTGATTATCTGCTTTGATTCGGTGAAGGCTCTTGCAGTGAAATCCATAAAGTCTTGTGACACTATCTCGCCAACCCCTTGTTCCATTTTCTTATAAAATCCCTGCTTAATAGCCTTTGGATCTAACTCCAGGGTCGGCATCTCATAACCATTCATCATCTTCCGATAATCACCACTATCCAATCGATGTTCCACAATCCATTCATGATCAAATTTTAACTCTCGCAAGGCCTTTCCCAAAATTTATTTCCTGTACTCAAAATTTAGCTGCTTTGGATAGATAATATTGTATAGCTCAGGGAATTCCTTGCAGATGTCCATTACTTCTCCCACTTCTTTTTGAAAAACTCAAAATTCATTATGCATTCTATTTGCACGACAGATTCCAATGTCACCATTGTAAATCACCATGTTGAACTAGTCTGAGGTAGACTTGGTCCAGTTCTTCATTCTTTCCATTTTATTTACCTCCTCCTTCAAGGCCAAGGCAGGTTCAGGAGATTTCATTGGAGCTTCCTCTCCTGATGAATTCCATTGTTGTGTGAAGGTGGTCAACTCTGCCACCTGTGTTTTCAATTCCTCCTTGGTGGATTAATCTTTATTCATTTGCTAGAGGATAGTAGACATTGACCCCTAGAATTCATCTATTTTCTAGGATCGAGTGGTGGGACCTAGGTTGAAAGTAGATATGTGATAGTCCTGCCCTTGAATAGTGCCTGCATATTTGCATGTTATGGGAGTGGCCACCTATAGTGTTTTGGATCTAGAAGAATCAATTGTGATATGTGACCTGATTTTGGGCTTCTTTTCCTTATAGATTTTCACCTGTGCCCTAGCCAATATGGCCTCTAGTCGAGCCTTGGGGTCAACAACTATGAGATCCTTCTTCTACAACTGTCGTTCAATCCATGAGGGGACCTCCATTTTCTATTTTGAGGATTCATGATCCCCCTTTTCTTCCAGTTCCTTTTGAGGTTCACCCCCCTCGTGCCTCAGAGCCTCTTCATCATTTCTCTCTTCTTCATCGAGCTCATCTTCATGTATAGCTTTTCCTTTGTCGAGCTCAATGATCTCTACATCTTCCTCAACAACATTTTCATCCTTTTTTGTGCCCTTATCTTCTTCATTTTTGTTTCTTAGGCTCAACACTCTTTTCTCTGGTATCATCTTCTTCTTTATCCTTTTCTCCCTCCTCTTCTGGAGGCATATCTTCTTGTCTCAAACCCTCATCTTGGCTGACTTGTGCAGGCTCATCAATTATTTCCACATATGTATTTGTATCAATCTTCCCTTCTTTGGGGAAATGCTCCTTGGGGTTTGCCTCTTCATCTTTGTGTTCTCGGGGCTACCCTTCATCTCGCTCCTGATTGGAGGTTTCAACTTCATAATAGTCTTTGAGGTTTCCCACATCCTCTTCCTCAGATGCTTGTTTTTCCTCTTCATCAGAAGCTACTTTATCTATATTCACATTCAACCCGCCCTTAGTATGCTCAAAGTAGTCATCCCTATCAGAGTCCTTTAGCTCCTTAGTAATATATTTCGTGGCATCCTTGGTTTTCCTTACACTGAGCCTCTTCATTTCTTCAAAAAATTGCATTTTCACCTCCATCTTTAGTGGCTCAATAGGTGGTGGAGGGAGAGGCAAAGTAGCAACAAGATAAGCCATAGAGTGAGAGGTTCCAGGGTAGTTGTTGGCATAGAAGGTGGTAGAATGGATAGGGTAGGAAGTGGAGGTGGGAGCAAAGAGGATGATAGTGGGAAAGTAGTGGAAGAGGAAGAGTCTAACACCACCATTGGAGTAGTAGGTGAGGCAAAGGTGAGGTGGACTAAGATGTCCACAGTGGGCAGAGATGAGACAGGTAAATATTTGGGTGTAGAAGGGGATGGTGTGGTGACAACAACAAATGGAGGAATGAAGGTGGTAGGTGGTGACGAGCGAGGTTGTTCAGACTCTTCTTCATCTTTGTGTTGGGGTCCTTCCTCCTGAATAGTTTGCATTTATAGAAAAAAATGTCCCTATTCACCTTGCTTTCTTTTATGGTTGCCCCTCCATTGATTTCCTAGTGTATACCTTATGCTTGGGATTCCATTCAGCTGTATCCTTCCTCCTTTTTAGATTTGGTAATAGGAGGAGACTTGGGTGCCTCACTCGACGAGCTCGTAGCAGTGTCACTATCATTTCAGTTTCAATATCATCCTAGAGCTCCTCATATGTTAACTCGATGCCTTGCTCATGTAGTTGAGTTATTTTCTAATCAATCCATTATTTGGTCATTTTCTCTACAGGGCAGGTGATAGCATCAAGGTCAGTGACCTCCTCCTCAACCCAGTCAATTACTGGCAATAGGACATTTACCAAAGCATTATACCTTTCATCCAAAATATCATCATCTTTGACAATTTGATTAGGCACTGGGAACAAGTTAATTGACTTCACAAATTGTGCAATCATCCTCATGTAATTTTACCTCTGAACTTCTTTATCATCATCATAGTTTTCCCAAAATTCCTCAATGTGAGGTCGGTGAGTTTCAACCTTCTCCTTCAATTTTCTATGGGGATCCACATTTCCCCTATCTGTATGCAATTCCAAATTATATTTTTCCAACTCCTTCTCAGAGTTCTCGACACATGGAGCAACAAGGCAAGAGTACATTCCCTATCTAAAGGTGAGGGGATATGGGATCCCAACATGGTGTTTGTTGCTCAATAAGCTATGGGAAGTCTGTAGCTATTGAGTAAGCTCCAACAAGATGATTCTGTCGTTTGGGTGGTGCGACAACCGATAGGGTCTTCATGAGAACCCCTCTACTCTGATGTATGTGAATTTAGGGAATTGGATGAACAAGTATCTAAAGCCCTTTATCACCGCCTTTGTGTTGTGTGAAACCCTTCTATGATAGTCTATGCCAAAATTTTTGATTATGTGTCTAATGAAATCACCATTTACTCTCCTATAATCCCTTTTAAAGTTCTTGTATTGGATTTGTGGGTAGAAATCATATTCCTTAAGTTGTCCTTTCTTTGTCCCCAACACCACAGCACAATCCAAACCTTTGTAGGGGAATTTGACTGCTAGGAGATAGACCAAATATGAGGTCATGTAGAATTGTGAAGTTTTCTTCACCACCATGAACTGGTTGTGCAGGTTGCTACTTATCATCTTTGCCCAGTGGAACTTGGAATTGCCTCAGAGGATTTCTTCCACAAAGTAAAACATCCATTCTTCAAAGAATGTGGTAGTAGGCAAGCCCATTACTTTGTTGAGGAGAGTAAGCAAGCCATTTATCTCTTTTACAAAATCACTTCTATACAATGTTTGGGGCACCTTGTTGGAACTACCCCTCTTATCCTTTAACCATGTATGATTTATTGTTCTTTTACAACCAATATGGTATTGCTTCCATATTGTCAAGGTGAATTCTTTTTCAACTTCCTCCATCTCCTCAAAGGTCGACATGCCAAATGTATTCCCAATAGACTAAGTAGACAAGTCTGCCAACACTCTCCCATCCTTAGAAACTATTCTTTTGGTTTGGGAGTGATGGCACTCCCGACAAGCCATTACCATTTTTGGAGCAATCAATGTGGGAGGAAATCCAGATGCCTTATCGAGGCCACTTTATTTAATTCTCATAGCTTCCTCTATTATGGGTTTGACCATAACCCTCTATCTAAACTCATCTATGTTGACATGCCGTAGATTAGTGTCAGAGATCTTATCCCAATCGGACACGATCTTGGAAGTGCATTCTACCTCATGGAACTGGTACTTCATTTGTTCTTTTTCTTCTTTTCCTTGGGGAGCTCTAGCTGGTTTCTTTCCCTTATCAACTTACTATGTTGGCTTCTTTGATGGTCCCTCAACTGGTTCCATAAATCCTACACACAAAAGGTGTAGTAAGCATGTTAACAAATCAATAAAAAAAATGTCAGTTACATCATGAAAATACATTATTAGATGCATTTATATTCCCTTGAAAGATCATAACGTTCATCATATTTCATTATTTGAGGCTCGTTTAGGTCGTTTATACAAATGCGGGTATAAGGGTCCGGAAGTCTTCCCTTCAAAAGTCATGGGACTGAATGTTGTAAGGAACGACGTAGGGAAGAGGGAAACCCACAAGCGACACTTTGATGGCTAATTCCTACATGGCCTAGTTGATGATCAGATTTGGCACAAAACTATTTGGCACATGCGACAATAGGTGATGGAATCATTTGCAGCTATTAGGTCAATTTTCATGCTCTTGCGAGTGCGAGGGATGCAGAGGTACCTAGTGGGACCGTCATTAGTGCTTCGCCATTGGAGAACATCATCAAGAAAATAGAATCTCGCAAGTGAACTTCCACATTGCAGAGCCCGCATGGTCGTTCCTTTTGGCTAAGTTCATTTAAGTGCCCTTAGGTTGTGATTCATGTATTGCAAAGTGTAGGGAGGTGGAAGTCGGGTGGTGGGTTGTTGTTAGGATCCCATCGTTAAAAAGCAGTGACGCGGGGATGGAGTTCCATAGGTGGTGGCCTATATGGGCAGACCCGATGAAGAGGCCTGCTTTCAATTTTTTCATTTGTCCATTTTTGTGTCTATGGCGTTGGCGGGTTTGAGGTCTGCATGGTGGAGAGATGGGTTGGTTCCGCTGTTGAGTGGCATTTGGGAGATAACGTCTTCTCGCAGACAGAAATTTGTAGGGGCGGATCCACAAAGGTTGTTTGACCCATAATTTTGTTGGCAAACCTTGCTCTGAGGAAGTGACATACGTGAAAACCACAAGGCGAGATGACACAAGGGCCCCACCTTTAAATCACAACCACATGAAGATGGTCTTTCAGAGGTGAACACCCGTGAGGGAAAACTCGTGTATTCTCCTTGACTTAGAATTTTATCGCTTTGGTGTTTAGATTTTCATAGGCTGAGAGCATGGGGAATGCATCATGGGAAGATGATTTTGTTATTCCATTGGAGACAATACTGGAGGGACATCCTTTCACATAGGATGACTAGCCCGGTCGCTCCCACCAGGAGCTTTCGATTCATAATTCTATTGATTTAGTAGCCTCATTAGATGCAGGGTCCGTAAGTTAGAAGGTCAGTGGAGGTTAACCACTAAAGAATTGAATTTGTCAAGCGGACCTCCCACAACGAAATCCTATGAGGATGAACCCACAAAGCCATGATGAGTTAACGAATTTTCATGATTTAGACTTAGTGCGGTTGGAATAGCAGGCAACCTCAAGGCTTATGCCATTGGTCACGGTGATGGAAGGATGTAATATCATGCAAGAACACATGAAAAACCCAAGGGAAAAACCCTTATTTTCAATGGAGTGATGGATGCGAAGATGAGACGAATGGGCCCTACTAGCATTTGATTCAATTATGATTTGGTGAATGGGGTTTGTAAAATCCCATGACAAGTTTCAAGCAATCCAACACCAAATTTAATACCATGTAAAGCTAGGGTTATTAGATTTTGATTTTTAAAAGTTAAAACCCTAGCTGCAGAACATTTTCAAAAGTTTAAACACTTGGAAAAATAAAAAGACATGGATTCATACCTTTAAACCATGTGAGAAACTAAGATAAATCCAAATTGAATCCTCGAGATACTTTACGCGCACATATATCTCCTTTTATCTCTTCAAATTCAAAAATTTCAGATGGAAAATTATAGTTGGGAGGCAACATATTTATAGGCAACTTGTCATTAATGTCAGGAATTAAGTGCAAGCATAGTTAGGATGAGGTAGGTAGGGTTGTGAAAACCCACACTGGAATGGACGTTCAATCAAGGTTCGAGTGGCGAAAACACATGCGAGACCCGCAATGTAGGTGGACGTAAGGGGTCGGTCGTAGGGAGCGGAAAAACATGGGTGGTAGTCCACTTAAGGAGACACGTAGTTGTGGGTCCACCAGGGAAGATAGACGTGGCGGCTAATGGAGGATGGAAGCCCATAGTTCAAGTCCCACAAAGGCTCAAAACTTAGTGAAATTTGGATAGGTAAACTTGGCCAAGATGAGTTTGATAAGTTTAAGGCATGTGACCATTTTAAGCTCAAAAATAGGGGCACACAAAACAAGGCAAAAGTAAAATGACCCAGTGAGAGCAAAATGGAAAGAGGGGGTCCCTGGTCTAAACGAGGCGTGTGTTGTAGGCACAACACTATAGAATTGCATTTTGTATAGTTAGGAAAATAAAATATATATTTTCATCTAAACCTCTAATACATTTCCCTTTATTTTTTAATATATGTGACACATTTTCCAAAATCTATTTGCATCTCAAATATGTTTATGTATGTGTGATTTCTTACCATTACACATTCTATGATCTTGTTGCACCTAAGGTTTGTACACTCACTTGAGAATATTCTCATACTTTACTATTAAATCAACCTAAGGATCTCACAAAGATAAATCCATAAATGTGCCATGCACATTATTTTTCCCATAATAGGCATTTTGAGTGTACATGCAAGTGTAAAGCTTGATATCAAGAGTAATAGAAGATAAATCTATAAATAGGACATTAATGTGCTAGTGGGATGTTAGTAAAATAGGATACTATGCATGAAAAAGATAAAAATGTGTGCATTAAAGTCCCAAATTAACATAATAGTCAACCACTCCCCATTAATGATGGTTTGGCCCCACCAAGAACCTCTAAACCGTCATTTGTTTCTATCTATACTTTATTCATGCATGTTCAACTTGGATTAATTTGGCTTAGAATATGGTTTAAATATTAAACAAAAAATACAACCATTTAATTATATTCTAAATAAACGTGAAGGTTTGTATAGGGAAATATCACACTTCACATAAATATTATGTATAGACTAATTAAATCCAAAAATGAATAACTAGACTAGAATAAAGAGTTAGGACTAATAAATTTACTAAAATAAATGCTAAAAAATGAAATGAAAAAAAGAATCGTACTTATTTATAAATTTGTCAAAGGTATGTTGTGACCAATGTCATTAGTGATTCACCAATTTTATTAGGACCTTGTGTGATGTTATAATAGTAATTTTAAATTAGTAAACTCTTTGTTTGCCACTTTAGGTCATTTATGTAACTAAGAATATAAACCTACCTATATATTTTAGCTCAGACAAGTGTATTTGAATGTTGTTGAATTTAAAATATATAACCTATTTGGCTTGATGTTTGTACCTGTATCTACAAAGGGATGGTATTTATAGACATTATCTAGGTATATTCTAGACAAGTAAAGTTCTCCATTAGTTAAACCCTTATTATCGAATTGACAATACAAAGTAAAGATCAAATGCAATATGCTATCATGTAATTTTCCTAATCATTGTAACAAGCCCAATGTTTTACCTATTGATTTTACCTAAATTTTAACCCACATGAATAGTTTAAGTTTACCAATTTATAGCAATAAAATTTTATTTTCAATTCTAATAACAAGATGCACATTCGAAATAACCAATTTTAGAATTCCATTGCATTGATAAAGAAACATTACATAATCCCAAGTAATGATAACATTTTCCAAGTACAATTTCCATAAAGATAGAGATGCATGAATACATACATAGCTTCCAAGAGCTCAATGGAAAAAGTACTAATGGTCTAGATGTCTCTTCCTAGGCATACATCCTCAAATTTCATATGCCAACTATATGAGGGAGAGTATCACCAAAGCACTTTTTTGCCAACCATGGACTTACTGCGGTCCCTTGCACATCTACCTAACTAGTAAGAAGGCCCTCCTTTGACAAGATTGGTTTGGTAACCATCATAATAATAGCCTTCTTGAGAATTATTTTGTGTCCTATATAACTAGAGCTACCATATAGTGTCTACAAGCTACATGCATGACATTCTTAGCCTAGTTATGCAAACCTAGCTCATAGTGAACCAACAAGTGTAATCAATCGCACTTACACTACTTTGGCCAAAGATTTGATATAAAATCAACCCACTCGCAAGCAGTTTCATATGTTCACCCACCCATTAGCTTGATTTAGTAAATTACCATACATACTCTTTTTAAACTATACATAACATAGTACCAACTCAAAAAAGGTGATGTACATCTAGGTGATCTAACTGACCAACTAGGTTACTCCCATCCATGGATTTATCCCAATCCTAGGAACAAGCAAAATAACGGGTAAACATAACATCACAAAGTGACAATTTCAATATAACACTTCAATGCAATATCATTTCCTACACCTCATGATCCATTCTAAAAGTATAATCACAATATTAAATGGCTTTGTTTCAAAGGTATAACCCATACTCAATATTAAATGACTCCAGTTCAAAAGTATGCATCAATCAAGTGATCAATCTAATTATATAGGTTAATCCCAACTGTTGGCTTAAATCAAAAGTAATGCAATAATCAAGTGATCATAAATAATCATAAAACCTCTCTTTCAATATGACTCAAATACTCACATGCTTACAATGTTCACTATATTCATATCTAATCTGGAGGACATTATCAGCTTGAGAGAGGTTTGTGCTTCTATACCTATAGATCCTCTTCATATTGCAGCTTTGGGTTGTTGGTACGTAAGTCCTCTTCTAGAATTCCATGAATAGGAATAGACTCTTAGTCAGGTATAAGAAAATAGCATAACCAAAAAATACATTTTTCAACCCTATTGTTGAATATCAATATAACAATCAAGTATACACCCTAACCCTAGGGAATAGACTTTTCTCCTACTTTCAAGGAACATGAGTAACCATTCATGGATAAAATACCAACATGGTTTGCACAACATCATTACCCATCAATGATGACATATCTAACATGCTTCATTCTCGTGCATTGCTAACATCATAATTCATGCAATCATCCCGATATCATATACGTATACCTTCTAGATAGTTAATATATTGTCATACAATTATGATGATAATAATAATTATAAATGAGTATCACACTAACAACTTATTTCCATCCTAGCCATATGTACAAGCTTGCTTAAAAACTATGACAAACAAGTATAACTTGCTCAAGCACTTAAATTCATTCAATAAAAACATAGATTTTGTAATAGAAAGAATAATGGTAAGAAAGACTAGTGTCGAAAGAATGGGAAGAATGAAAGTGTTGTCATTGATGTCAACTGGTCAATTTGTTATCAACTAGTTTTTTTTCTCATTAATATCATGGTTACAGGTTATTGGTTGTATATGTTGAGGATATTGAGAAAATTATATTGAAGGAAGATTGCAGGTGTTCAATGGTTGCTCCAGGTTTTGATCCGGGATTTGCTCCTATATTTGTGTGGTTTAGATATGTTGATCATGATTTTTGGAAGTTGTTATATCTTGATTTTTGGTTACTAATTCATTATATAGTGTGAGTTACCTTCACCAGTTGTGAACAATAGTTTTCTGTGTTTTTGGTTGAGGTCCAAGAGAAATATTGTTGGTCTAGATTTCTCTTTGGTAAAGTCTTATGACTTGTGATTCTAGAGTTGAGTTGTTTTGGTTGTATTGAAGATAATTTTGGTATCTAGAAGGTTCGTTCTTAATTGTTCTATGTGTTTTACATTGGTTTGGCTGACCTTGTGTTGAACACTATCTTTGAAGCTGATGAAGTGTGTTGGATCTATTTGGGTCCTTATCAAGTGTGTGTTTGGGTCACCCTCATTCTAATTCCACCCTAGGGTGCTTTGACACCGACCTAATTTGAATTTAATGTTGGATGGCCAACTTTGGATATGTTTCAAAGTTGAAGATGGTATAAATGCGGAATGGGTTAGTGGTGAAATAATGGAAGGAAAGAGAAAGAGAGATAAGTGAAAAGAAATAGAGTAGATATAATCAAGATTGATGCTAATCAGTGAGTGTGTGTGATGCAAGTGTGGTAGATCAGTGTGAAGCCTAAATGTTGAGTTTTTGGATGTAATGAGTAGAAGGTGTACTCTACCATTCATGCATGTCTGCAAGTGGTTGAGTAAATTATGGTGGATTTATTTGTTGCATTGAGATTGTATTCTCTCTATAACATATCTCTTTTATCTTCTTTGTATCTCTGTGCCAGTGAGCCCTCCAGGTTGTTAACCCTATTGGACAGTGAGTCCTGATCCGAATAGTGAGTCCTTGTTTTGGCAGTGAGCCTTGTTTCTTAGGAAGTGATCCTCTTGTAGTCAGTTTTGATATTCTCTATAGTGTGAGTTAATCCTCATAGTGGTTTTTCCCTTATTGGGTTTTCCATGTAAATTTGGTGTTGTGTTTTTGTGAGGATTTTTTAGTTTATGCACTTGCATTTAATGTTTGATCATTTAAGCAGTATTAAGGATTAGTTTCAGTGAATGAATTAAGGTTTAAATCTATGACAACTGATTAACCCCCCTCTCAATTTTCTTGTTCAACAATTGGTATCAGAGTTTGGTTCCTTGGTTAAGAGCTTGACTGCTTGAGGAAGGTTTGGGATGGTTGGCAAAATGACTTATGATTATCCAAGGTTTGATAGAACTAATTATGCTATCTGGAAAATTCTAATGGAAGAGTATTTGGAATGTTGTGGATATGATGTAGAGAAAGCTTACAATAATCCTTGCACTCCTCCTACTAATGGTCTAAGTATGGCTGATGAGATCAAAGCACATGAAGCGAATAATAAGGCAAAGTACATTTTAAAGAACAATCTAGTACATTCCTAGTTGATTAAGGTTCAAAATCTGAAGACTGCTAAGGAAGTCTAGGATGCTTTGGAAAAGGCACATGAAGGTGATGAAAGAGACAAGGAGGAAAAATTACAGAATTAGGACATAGTTTGAGCTTCTACATATGTTGGAAGATGAGAATGTTAAAGCTTATGTACAAAGATTTGATGAGATAGTAGTTGAAATGCAAGGAGTTGGTGCTACTATAGATGAAACCAGAATTGTAAAGAAGATTATTCAAACTCTCCCTGATGCTTATAGTGAAAAGATGTGTGTTATTGAACTGAGTGTAGATTATAAGACCTACACTAAAGATCTATTGTCAACATTTTTGACATCTTATGAGATGAGGAAGCCGAATCTGAGGAATGAATGCAAATCAGAGACTACTTTTAAAGCTTTAAAAGCTAAAGATCTGGATGAATAAAATCTTGATGAAATAGAAGCTAACCTTGTGAGAAGGATGAGGAAAGGCTCCAATAAGTATGAAGGTAAGTTACCCTTTAAATTCTTTAGTTGTGGAGAAATAGGTCATTATGCTGCAAAGTGTCTGAAAAGAGCTAAGAGGAATAAACAAAGACATGAGAAAGAAAAGAAAGGAAAGAAGATCAACATAGCTTATTATGTGAATGAGAATGCTAGTATATATAATGAAGATTCTTATTATGAAGACCCTGATGAAAATGAATTCTTTTTCTTGGCTATAAAAGATGAACCTACTTCTGCTAATTCTGAAAAATAGGTGAAGGAAAGTCCTCCGGAGAAGGAGAAAAATGAAGGTACTGTTATCTTTTCCCTACATGCTAAACAAGAAAATAGATATTGGGTTGTTGATAGTGGTTGTTCACATCACATGACTGGTGATAAAAGTAAGTTTGTTAAACTTTAAAAATATGATGGAGGCTTGGTTATGTATGGAGATGATACTAGTGCTAAAATTTGTGGGATAGGTTCAATAAGTTTTGATGGCGAGCATAATACTGATGATGTCTACTATGTTAAGGGTTTAAGGCATAATATTTTGATTATTGGATAGATGTGCAGTAAGGGATATGATCTTGTATTTAAGGATGAGATATGAGAGATACATAAAGGATCCAGAACATTGATTGTTGCAGGAAAGAAATCTGAAGGAAATATCGATCAACTTAAGGGTGTTGATGGACAATGCTTTATAACTTAGATTAATGACAGTTGGTTGTGGCATCGAAGAATGTGTCACATGAATTTTGATAACTTGGCGAGGATTAGTGTTTTTAGGTTCTGAGAGATTTACTAGGGATTACGAAGCATGTAAATGTTATTTACAGAAATTATCAATTTGGAAAGAAAGAAAGAAGTCATTACATATCAAAGGAACAATATACTACCAAATTACTAGATTTAATTCATACAGATCTATGTAGTCCCACAAGAGTGAGAAGTCTACAAGGCGAAAGGTACTTTATGCTTTTTATTGATGATTATTCTAGATATATATGGCCTACATTTCTTAGAGAAAAATCAGATGCATTAGATAGATTCAAGACATTCAAAACTATGTTGAACATGAAGTGAATTTGAGGATAAAATGCTTAAGGTCTGATAGAGGTGGAGAATTTAATCCCATTATTTTAATATGTTTTGTGAAGTGCATGGAATAAAGAGACATCTATCTGCTCTGAGAACTCCTCAACATAATGGAGTTGTTGAAATAAAAAATAGACCAATTCAAGAGGCTACTAGATCAATGATTACTGAGGCTAGTTTACTAGAAGTTTACTGGAGAGAAGCTATTCATATTGTTGTTTATGTACTCAATCTATTTTAAGCAAGAGAAAATAGTACAAAGACCCCCTATGAGCTATGACATGGAAGAATTCCTACTGTTAAGTATTTCAAGGTATTCAGAAGGAAATGTTATATCATAAGAGATGAAGAAACTTTGGGAAAGTTTGATGCAAAAAGTGATGAAGGCATTTTTCTTGGATATTCTACTAAAATAAAAGTATATGCGGATGTTTCAATAAAAGACTGAGGAAGATTGTAGAAAGTGCAAATGTCAAGGTTGATGAAACAACAAAGAATTCAATTGACATTGATGGATATATATCTAATGAAATTGATTGTGTAAGAATTGAAGAGATTGTGGAAGAACAGGAAAAGGATGAGCAAGAGAAGTAGAATGAACATAATGAAAGAGGAGAAGAAGCTCCATTGGTGTCCCCTAAGACACCTAGATATGTGCAGAAGAATCATTCAGAAAGTTAGATTATTGGAGATAAGACTAAAGGAGTATTAACTAGAAACAGAGTTGTTCTTGAAGTAAATCTATGTTTATTTTCTAAGATTGAACCGAAAACTATAAGTGAAGCATGTAAAGATGAACAATGGATGGAAGCTAGGAAAGAACTTATGTAGATTAAGAAGAATCAAACTTGGGAATTGGTCCCAAGATCGGTGGATAAAAACATTATTGGATCGAAGTGGGTATTCAGAAAGAAGTTGAATGAGAATGGAGAAGTGATTAGAAACAAAGCAAGGCTTGTGTGTAAAGGTTACTCACAAGTAGAAGGCATATATTTTCAGGAGACTTTTGCTCTGCTAGCAAGAAATTTTTCTCATAAAGATTTCAAGGTCTATCAGATGGATGTCAAGTCTTCATTTTTGAATGGTAAACTAGAAGAATAGGTCTACATTGAACAACTAAAAGGATTTCAATTTTCAGATCAACCAGATATGTTGTGCAGATTGAAGAAAGCCTTATATGGATTGAAGCAAGATTCTAGAACTTGGTATGCGAGGCTAGACAGGTATTTGATTCAAAAAGGTTTCAACAAAGGTACGACAGATAGTAATCTGTATTTTAAGATTGAAAATAAAAAAATCTTGATTCTAGTTGTATATGTTTATGACATTATTTTTGGAGGAAATGAAAATATTTGGAAGATGTTTGTGGAAGAAATACATAATGAATTTGAAATGTCTATGTTTGGAGAGATGAATTTATTTCTTGGGTTACAAATTAATCAAATAGAGAAAGGAATTTTTATTTCACAGTCTAAGTATGTGTAAGAGATGTTGATGAAGTTTGGGATGGATGGTTCCAAATAGGTATGTACTCCTATGGTGACTAGTTGCAACCTGGGTAAAGATGATGATTCTCCTAAGGTTGATCAGAGCAAGTATAGATCTATAATTGGTGGACTATTGTCCTTGACTGCTTCTAGAATGGATATTATGCATGTTGTTTATCTTGTGGCTAGATTTAAATTAGATCCTAAGGAGACACATTTTTTGCTATTAAAATAATATTCATATATTTGAATGGAACTCTGAATTATGGATTATGGTATCTTAGAGATATTGACTTTACTCTAAGTTCCTATATAGATGTAGATTGGGCTGAATGTGTAGATGGTAGGAAGAGTACCAGTGGTATTGCATTCTTTCTTGGCTACACATTGGTGGCATGGTTGAGTAAAAAGCAAGATTCAATCTCCTTGTCTACCATTGAAGTTGAGTATATTGTTGTTGCATCTTGTTGTACACAAGTTCTATGGATGAAATAGACATTGAAATATATTACAATGGTGTATGATGATCTTATTTCTATCTTCTATGATAATACAAGGTCAATTAACATTTCAAATAATCTAATGATGCACTCGAGGATGAAGCATATATCCATCAGGTATCATTTCTTGAGAGAGAAGGTCGAGGAGAATGAAGTAAAACTTGAATATGTTCTGACAAAGGATCAGATTATTGATATATTTACAAAGGCTCTTCTTAAAGATACTTTTGAGTATCTCCGAGAGAAGTTAGGGTTCATTTCCCCTCCTTTCTTGAACTAGGACATATGGAGATGCATCAGTCTGGTGGATCTACGGATCTATCTTTCTTTTGGACTGATGTTTTGGTGGCTACCTCTTAGGGGAGCAGGTAGTATCAAGTGTTGTCATTGTGAAGTATTCTATTTTTAATGTCATAGGGGAAATCAATGTAAAATATCTTTTTCCTTTGCCATTAATGTCAAAGGGGGAGAGGAAGAATGTGAAAAAATAGAGAAAACAAACAAAAGAGAGGAAGAAAGAAGGAGAAAATAAAAAGAAAAATATTGAGAAGTGTATTCAGAGCTAGTCTGTTGTCTTTGATGTTTTTTCACATCATGTGTTGCCATCAATGATAAAGGGGGAGATTGTTGAAAGAATGGGAAGAATGAAAGTGGTGTCATTGATGTCAACTGGTCAATTGGTTATCAACCATTTTTTGTTATCATTAATATCATGGTTATAGGTTATGGTCATATATGTTGAGGATATTGAGAAAATTGTATTGAAGGAGGATTGCAGGTGTTCAGTGGTTGCTCTGAGTTTTGCTCTAGGATTTGATCCTATGTTTGTGTGGTTCAGATATGTTGATCATGATTGTTGGAAGCTACTATATGTATATTTTTGGTTGTTGATTCATTATATAGTGTGTTATGTTCATCAATTGTGAACTATGGTTTTTTGTGTTTCTGGTTGAGGTCCGGGAGAAATCTTGTTGGTCTGGATTTCTCTTTGGTAAAATATTATGATGCAATTCTAGAGTTGAGTTTTTTTATTGTATTGAAGATAATTTTGGTATTTGGAAGGTTTGTGCTTAATTGTTCTATGTGTTTTACATTGGTTTGGCCAACCTTGTGTTGAACACTATCTTCGGAGTTGATAAAACATGTTGGATCTATTTGGGTCCTTAACAAGCATTTGTTTGGGTCACCCTCATTCTAATTCCACCCTAGTATGCTTTGGCTACAACCTAATTTGAATTTAATGTTGGGTAGCCGACTTTGGATATGTTTCAAAGTTGAAGATGGTATAAATGCAGAATGGGTTAGTGGTGAGAAAATGGAAGGCAAGCAAAAGAAAGATGAGTGCAAAGAAATAAAGTATATAGATGTGAGATTGATGCTAATCAATGAATGTGTTTGATGTGGGTCTAGAAGATCAGTCCAAAGCCTAAATGTTGAGTTTTCAGATGCAGTGAGCAAAAGGTGTACTCTATCATTCATGCATGTCTACAAGTGGCTGAGTAAATTATGGTGGATTTTTCTATTGCATTGAGATTGTATTCTCTTTGTAACATATCTCTTTTATCTTCTTTGTATCTCTATGGAAATGAGCCCTCTGGGTTGTTAGCCCTATTGTACAATGAGTCCTGATCTAGATAGTGAGTCCTTATTTTGGTAGTGAGCCTCTTGTAATTGGTTTTTATATTCTCTATAGTGTGATTTAATCCTCGCCGTGGTTTTTCCCTTATTAGGTTTTCAACGTAAATTTGGTGTTGTTATTTTTTGTGTGATGATTTTCTATTTATGCACTTGCATTTAATATTTGATCATTTAAGCAGTGTTAAGGATTAGTTGCGATGAATGAATTAAGGTTTAAATCTATGACAACTGATTCACCCCCTCTCAATTGTCTTGTTCAACAACTAGCATGACTGGAATTATAGCTCCCAATGAAAAAATGCCTTTTAAGCTTAATTCTCATTGTCACACTTGTTGTTCCTTCTATAATCAGCCTATAGATCTCCAATCCTAGCCTCTATCAAATCTCTCAAAATTCTTAATAAATTACAAAGTCTTAAATAATTATGTTTTCTCACTATTGCACTCAGCAATGATTTGCACCAAAAAACTATAGCAACAAACTCTAAAAATTTAAATGAAAAGAACTAATGCCAAAAGGTTAAGAGGTTGCCTCTACTTATACAAAAAAAATGAAAAACTTATTGCTACAAACAAGCTCTACTATCTGCCACCTTTTCTCTTCCAATTTCTACCACTTAACAACAAAAACCAAATTCTCCTCTAAATGAGTCAACTAAGCCAATTGAAGTGAAATGTGGCTGCTCAAATAGTTAAAATGCAAACACATACACAATACCTGTAACTTCAACCTCTTTTCCAAGGTTGAGTCACCCTCCTAAACTGCCAATAATAGTTTTTTTGCTAAGTTAAACTCAAAAATCATTACCTACAAGTTAAAAACTTTCATCGTGGCTGCCATAACAAACCAAACTCTTCTATAATCTGCCAACTCATGGCCTTTGACAAATTCATATGTTTTATCTTTATTGTGCATTTTTTTTATCTTACTCATCGACCTCTATTTGCACTCTACTTCATATTATGGCATAGCTCTTAATGAGGTTCCTTTCATATTATTTCCGCGTGCCCCTCTATATGTTGAGTGTGGCTTTCTTTTACTTAGGTTCTTTGTCATTAAAATGCCTCTCCATACTTTTGCATGGTATAGCTATAAATGCTCCTTCTTATGTTTATTTAAATGCCATATATAAAATGTACATGTGTTATATACTATGTGCAACCTTATTCACTCTATTGCATATTTAACTATATGTGTGGCTTTTATCTTATGCTTTGATTAAATTGTTCGCTATATATAAGTGATACATTATTCACCCAATTCACATTACATATGCATTGGTATCCATTCACTATATACCATCATATAAATATAAATTATAATGCCTAATAATTATAATATATATATATATATATATATTAAAAACCATGCATTTGCCAATCAAATACATATATACATATATAATATAAATGTATATACATATGTATGTATGTATATGTTATTCATTATGTACACATATACATATGTACCAATATATATATGATTATTTTAACATCTAATAATAAGCATACATATATATACATATTCATCGATAAGTATATATATAGAATGTATATATATATATCATATATATCCAATCAATTTCCCCATGTATATGATATTTATGTGTATGGGTATGTGTAAGTATTTCCACCTACATATATGCACACACATATATGCTCACATGCATGAGTTATCATATACACATACATATATACTTATATACATTCAATATATATACTTATCGATTAATATATAAATACACAAAGGACTTAAACTCAATATGAAGATGTAGTCACTTAATTCAAACCAAAGAAACAATCATAGGAAATCAAAGATGACCACACAATCATTTCAATCATCCCCAAATCATGACCGGGGGTTTTACTTACCAATTCTCGAACTAACTCGACTCAACATCACCAACTAGGATGTGAGTGTGTGATAGTTCAAGTAGGTACATTAGGGGTTACCAAACCAAGCTCGTCTCCTAGATGATACTCTCCCTCTCCTCACTGGAGAGCTCGATTCTTCCTGCATCCAACTTAGTGCATCATAAAGGTAGTTAGTCGATCGCATGAAATTCATTTGCATCATAAATATTTTGTATTAAAGTAATCCTATTGCAATATGGAGAGTCTTAACTAATGTATAGTAAACTTGGTAGAACCTACACAATTTAGAGGTTTATCTAACTAAACATTCCACTCAACATTACAAAGACTACATTAAAATGTAAACCCAAGATTTGTAAAATTGTGATGGTGTGACATTGTGTATTCCTTCAGAGAATCAAAAATACCTAAGCTATCTTATTCAAGTTATTCTACTTGCTATAAATTCACATAATTGTAAAACAGTAAAAGAATAAGCCATAACTAATGGCTACGAGAACCTATAGCTTAGACTGTAACTGAACTGTTGCTAATAAAGAATTATTGTGTCAACTCAAAACTAATAAAAACTAATGACTCAACTAAATTAACCCCCAGATTACTATTGGTTAACCATTCTATGCATGTTCAAAGTCATGATTTGAATTTAATATAATATTTACTCATAAAGGTAAAAGAACTTGGTAACTAAGAAATGGGGTGTAAAAATCATGCTAATGTAAGCTAAAAATACAATGATATTGCTCTATGATGCTTCTTAAATGATAATACATATTTTGAATGAAATATTTTAGATGTGTACTAGAATGAACTAGGGTATATCATTTTATAGAACACTGTAGTGTGTAATTTAAAATTATTTTTGCTTTAGTTGATTTATAATAACTAGTTAGAAAGGAGGGAAATCCAATTTTAAATTTTAGATTTAAACTTTCTAAGCTTATTTTTACATTTGTAGATATCATGTAGGCCAATTTTTCAAGTGCAAAAAATGATATGAGATAAAGAATAGATGGAATAAGTATTGAAATCAATCCCTAAAGATATGTGAATATGAAATTAGATTAATATTAATTGTTAGAGTAATCATGCATTAGCTAATAATTAATTAATATTTATTAAGTAATAGGCTAATTTATTCTCATACACCTAAGCTAAACGTAGGAGTGCTTTTATTATTTTATTAGTTGAGCTATTTTTAGGTCATTCTATCTCATTGCATGAGATGTTGACACTTGTCATAATTTAATCACTTTCTCATTTAGTATTTTGTTCTTATAAGCACTCAAAATTCATTCATTTTCCTCTCTTTTGTGTCGACCTTGATATTTCAAATCCTATCGACAACCTTTTGCTCCTCCAACCAGTAGCTTGCCCTTTCTGATGGGCACAAAACCTTTTTTAGGTGGAAAGCAAACATTTTTTGATCAATTCTAAAATCTGCCAGCCCTGAGGAATATATCAAGCGAGCAACAAATATTCTGGCACCTTTGCATTTCTCGATGACTTTTATTGATAGACAATTTTTTTTATAGGGAGGAATATTCCATTGACATTAGCATGATTTCATGTTGACATCAACAATATAGACTGCTAGTAGGGGCCCTATTAAGCCCTCTTTTTCCCTAGTAATCATGCATTACCTAATAATTAAACTATTTCCATTTATTAGATGCCATTGCCTCCAAGTTAATTCCCACATCTACTCACCATAAATTACTCCCATAAGCACCATCAACTAAAATTTTATGCATCTATTTATGTATTTACAACCATATGCATATACATACATGTGATGATCATATCTTATTCATTAGACATGTGCAAAGAAATGATCTTCACAATTTTGAGGCATAGTCCTTTCCAAACATGTCTTGGGTTTCAACTACTAATGCCCATTGGTATATCTTATTATGCACCAATGTTTTCAGAGTTGCACACACATAAATGAGAAGTTTTGAGATATAAAATTTTCTACAACACATCCAAATAATTCACTAATTGATTCAACAAATACTCACATTCCAACAATGGAATTATAAAAAATATTACAATGCACACCACACCTCTCACACATTTTAAATTGGTGAAAAATTATAGCTTCATATTTAAAACACTTCAAGGGTCTACATTAGAAGATGAAGCCTTCGAGATATGGCCATGAAATATCAAAAAATAGGGTGTGGGAAATAGGGTTCACCAAAATGAAATGATGACCTAGCACACCTACTTTTCGTTGAATTTCATTAGGAAAAGATATCTCCTAAAGGTAGGATTAACTTTCAACATCTAGGTGAGTTAACCCTATTAGGAAGATCTATTGTTTCCCTTATGACAGAAAATGATAAATGTGACTGAAATGAAGTTTGGAGAGATAAAAATAAAATACCAAATGAACTCAATTATGAAATGTGAAACTTGAAATTCAAATTTAAAGCATAGCATAAGCAAAAGCTACAAATTTTAGGCAGATATGAGAAGGGTAGAATGATGTGTATCAGTCACTAAAAAGGGTTGTAGAGTGTCTTGCTAGGATATATTCACCCTAGGGCGAATGGGTCTTTGAGCAGGGTTTCAAAATTTGATTTCACAGTCCTCTGATCTCGGATTTGCACTCTCGATTCCTTCAAAGTCCATTGTTGGAAAGTCAAAAATAAATTCTACAAATGAGTTTTTGTGGCTTGACAACTTTGATGACAACTTTGACAACTTTGAAAAATTGCACTTTTGATCCAATTTGTAATCCTTCTTCACCTGCAAATTTGTAAACACAAAGAGAGGGAAAATTGTTTGTTTTTGGTGAATAGGGGTTTGTCTTGGTCAAGCCCCGTTTTGGTAATTAAACCCTTAATAATGAAAGATAATGATAAATGACAAGGAATGCTGAATGAAACAATCTATCACAACTCACCAAACCCTCAATGGTTTCCCTTAGAGGACTAAAGTCTATCACATCTCTCTAAGGATTATATCTTGCATGAATTGGCTTGAATGATAGCTTGATTTGACACTTGAATTCTTGAAACCTACATCACAATGTTAGCTCCAAAACATAATATGAACACATAACTTTGACATGATGATATGATCTTGATTGTTGTTGTAGATGCTTGATAAATTTGTTCTTCAATGCTCTTGACAATAATATTTTCTCTTGTGAAATCTTGATTATGCATGTTCAATTTGAATCTATAAAATGGCTATGTATTTATAGGTGTTTATTTAATTTCCCAAAAAATAGATTCCATAAGCCGACATGTGAAATTTGAATTTGAATCATTAAAATGCCACCAAAAATATATTAAAAATTGGGATCTAGGAATTAAGGAGGATCCATTCGCCCTTGGATGAATGGGTACTATGACCTAAATCAAGGACACAATTTCTAAGATAATTAATTTAATGTTAGCATTTATTTAATGTCAGTTTCCCTTTCAAAAAATAGGAATAATAAGGCTTAGGAATGCATAATTTAGGCCATTAGAAGCTTAATTAAGTCCAATTAATTAAGGAACCCAAACATAGTGTGAAAATGTAAAGGTGTACATTTTTCTACACCACGGGTAATTACACCATCTCTATGTAGTTGTTAAGAAAGTCTTTATTCTCAATATCCTACAATACCTAGGCCTCCAACTAGTATTCAATATGGAACTCCTTAAACCATATTCCTCCCTTTACTATAACCCACAACAATCCAATATCCCTAGTAGTTAGACTCAACACATTCACATTTAGAATTGAGAGATGGTATCATTAACACCTCTATCAATCATACTTACCACAACACCCACTCGTTCATGTATTCAAAACTAGGTTGCATGTAGGTTGGGCTAAGTGATACACTCTTCAACAAAAATCTATCCAATTTCTTAAGTTCAATATTTATGTAATGGTTACTATTGCTCCTTGAGGGAAAAATATTTAAGTGTAGTGTCATGTACTAGCTTTATCGACATACTCAACTTTTCTTAATGTGTACAACACAACACTCGTGTACCTCCACACAACACTACTTATGCAACACTATGATGCAACATTCACATCAAACCATACAACACTACTTGCATGCATAGTGCGCCCTTGCAAATAACTACAAATGCTACTACTAAATTAAGCCATTTGTGTGAGACACATGGAGAATAGTTGGTGACCTATAAGTAATATTGTGTATAAATACCAATTGAATTACATCTTATATCGTTAGGAGAGGAACATATTTTTTATCTAAACTTTCTATGTATTTCCCTTTTCTTTTCAAATATAAGTGGCATATTTTCTACAAGGATTGTGCATCTCAAACATGTCGATGGTATGAGTATTTATTGTCTATTACACATTCTATGATCTTTTTTTATAATAATAAAGTTATAGGGTCACCCACCAATTGAACTAGGAATTATATTACTTACACCTAAGGTTTGTACACACCCACACATATTTTCATACTTTACTATTGAATCAACCTAAGAATATCATTAAGGTAAATTCCTAAATGTTCCATAAACATCATTTATTTTTACAATAGGAATTTTGGGTGCATGTACAACTACAAATCTTATTGTTAGGAGTTATAAAGGAAAACACAATGGTCACATAGGACATCAATGTTCTAGTCAAATGCTACTACAACTACATAGGGAACTATACATAAAAAGATAAAAATGTGTGCACTAAAGTCCCAACTTAAAAAATGTGGAGCCTAGTTGACAACCTTATAATATTATTGTGTATATATACTTATTGAATTACATCTTGTATAGTTAGGAGAAGAACACAAATTTTTATCTAAATCTTATGTATATTTCCCTTCCTTTTTTAATATGAGTGACATATTTTCCAAAATCCTTTTTCATCTCAAATGATTTGCAAATGTGTGTGGTATACATATTTATTGTCATTCTATAATCTTGTTGCAATAATAGCTGATTTATAAGATCATCCACAAGTTCAACTAGGAATTCTAGATCACCTCCACCTAAGGTTTGTACACACATTCAAGCATATTTTTATATTTTACTATTAAATCAACCTAAGGATCTCATAAAGACAAATCCCTAAATGTGCCATAAACATATTTTTTTCCCTTAATAGGAATTTTGAGTTTCTATGTAGGTGTAAAGCTTGTTGTTAGGAGTCATAGATAACAACACCATGGATACACAAGACATTGATGTGCCAGTCAAATGCTAGTACAACTATAGAGAACACTACACACTAAAAATTAAAAAAATGTGTGCACTAGACCCCAAATCAACATAATAACCAACTAATCCCCAACAATGACGGTTTGACCCACAAAAAACCTCTATACCCCATTTGTCTATTTCTATTTATACTTTTTCGTCTATGCTCAAAATGAATTCATTTAGTTTAGAATATGATTTAAATATAAAATATTTAAGTGTATTCATTTTATTGTATTCTAAATTAAAATAAAGGGTTGTATAGGGAAATAGAACATCTCACATAAATATCATTTGTAAATTAATTAAATCTACAATGAATAAAAAACTAACCTTCGGTCATGTTGGTAAGCTGCAACTCCTTATTGTTTCCCTTCAAGGGATTCTGATTTGTTTCCTCTCTATCTTATAAATCCCTAGATACATAGTGGAGAAATTTGAAAAAATCTAAAGGAAGTTCCTCTACTTTGGCACAGGGGAAAAAAAGAAGTTGGCTCTGATTAGCCAAGATAAGGTGTGCCTTCCTAAATCTAGTGGAGGACTTCTTATAAGGAAAGTTCAACCGACCAACAAAGCCTTGCTTGCTAAGGCTGGTTGGGATCAATTAAGGAACAAAAAGGACTGGTGTAGGATTATGAATGCTAAGTATCTAAATAACTGCCCCCTAATCAGGTGTCTCTCGTTAGAGCACCCTAGTGGCTCTTTGGCTTGGAACAATATATGAAAAATGAAAAGGCTTCTGCAATCTGCGCTAAGATGGAGGCTTGAAAATGGTAGCAATATTTTCTTTTGGGAAGACCTTTGGTTGCTTGAATGTCCCCTAACCCTATCTAACTTCAAAAATTTGATGGAGCCTACGTGACAATTCTTTGGCAAAAAATTATGTGACTACATGTATGGTCCTCAAGGTTCTAGGAAATGGAAAGTATTGGAATTATGTTGCCCCCTCTCTCCAAGCTTGAGAGTGTTGGCTAGGACTTTACAAGACATCCTTTACCTTTCTATGATTCCCATATCAAACATGGAGGATGAATTATTTTGGGTTAAACAATGCAAGGGCAACCTCTCTGTTAGGTTGAATTACATTTTGTTGTCGGACTTGGGAGCTCAGAGCAAAGTTCAGAAACAAGTTTTTAACAGACATTTGACACCAAAAATAAATTTATTTTGGTGGATGACATGCCACAATAGGATTCTGACTCAGGATAACTTAAGGAAAAGGGGATTCTAAATCCTAAACAAATGCATGTTATGCAAGAACAATGAGGAGTCGTTGGACCACCTATTACTGTACTGTTCGTTTGCTATTAAAGTTTAAGATTTGACATTTGGAAAATTGGGGATCCATTTGATCATGAATGGGGACTTTAAAAAATTTATCGAGGGATAATTTGGCCCCTTTCAACATCCTCTCCCTATTGAGATTTGATGTCAAACTTCTCCCATCATTTTTTGGTGTTTATGGAAAGAAAGGAACAACTAGATCTTCAGAGATATAGAGAAAATTCCTAAGGAGGTCTTTGGCATTGGTTTCAAACTTATTTCAGAGAATGTCTCCATTTACTCTTGGAAACCCTCAGACAAAGCCCCCACGAAGTGGGAGATCAAGATGGAAAACTCTTGGAACAAAAAGTTGGAGATCAACTCCTTTGATAACTATAAATCTCTGGCTAGATGTAATACAATTGGAAACCCCTGGATACTGGCTGGTACAAGCTTAATTTTGATGGAGCGACAAAGGGGAACCCAGGTATGGCTAGTATTTATGGCATTATCAGGGACTACAAGGGTAGTTTTTTTGTTGGGTATGCTGGCAGTATTGGTATATAGAATTATATGACAATGGAGGCATGTGCACTGCTCAAGGGCATCGATATTGTTGTCACTCTGGGTATAAAAAAATTGCATATAGAAGGTGACTCTTTGATGGTGATTGACTCTATTAACCACTGTCATTATTAAGGATGGGGAATTAAAGATATCCTTCAGGACATAAATTTTTTGATTTCTAAACTGGAAAGGAAGAATCTGTCTCACATATTTCATGAGGGAAATCAAGTGGTGGATGCTATGGCCAATCTTGGCTCGTTATGGAATCTATCCAAATTTTGGAGAATACTAGAGACTCTCTCGACGAATATACAAGGATTTATCTTTGTTCAATAGGAAAATGTAACTATTAACAAAGGGGGCCAACTATGTTGATTTGGGTGAGTAAATGTGGCACTATACCTTTGACCCTTGCATGATGTGGAACAAGCATGAGTACATGGAGAGGTTTTCGCAGGGAGTTGGGTGATGTTTTGAATTTATGATGACGTATGGTAGGGTTCTCCAAAACTCATTCGGATAGTCTTGTCAAATATATTGTAACAGTTTTCACATTTTTAAGGAACGTGTATTTGGTAATGTTTATCTTCAATTTGCTAGCTAATTATTATCCACCCACATTTATAATAGCTCTAAGCTTTGATGTGTTGTACTTAAAGAAATTTAATTATAACCCCGTGACCATTTTTCCTTCGAGTATGTGTTGGACCAAAGTTAGCTCTAGACCTTCGGTTTATAATATCGTGATCAAATTTATCATGGATTTTGGCTTAAGTATGTTGTACTTAAGAATGCCTCATTATGGTCTCACAGTGATCAATTTCTTGGAAATGACCACCAGCTCGTGTGATCCATCAGATTCCTTAATTAGGCATGATCGTCCTTGGTTTGGGAAAGATGATATTGGGGTGGGTAAGTTCATTGGTTTCCATTTTAAAAAATTGCAAACTCTATTATTTTGGGGAAGCTTCTAGATTCAGTGTGAAGAGATGGGGGGTGATAGAGTTAGGACTGAGCTCGACTCCTGTGATGAATTCCACAAGAACCCTATTGTCTGGCATATATGCGTTGGTGGTTTTGCATCTCTTATGGAGTGTTTGGTGGGTCACGATGAGAAGTTGTCAACTCAATTTGTTGCCTTGTGGAATGATAAGAGAGTTACGGTGGGAGGAATTTCATTTGAAGTTAATGAAGATATTATTGGCAAGGTGGCGAGTCTTTCCTGCACTGGTAGAAAGCTTAAGAATCACACCAAAGTCTAGGAATTATAGAGCATTAATGCCTTCTTGAAAGAGAATGAGAAGTTGGTCAAGAAGCAAGCAGGTTTTGAAAGGGAGGCGCTTCCTAAACCATGGGATTAGGGTTGTCTTGCTCTCATGAAGTATGTTACTCTTAAGGGAAGATTTAACTTCTTTTACTCCTATCATTTTTTGTTACTCAATCACCTTAGACACAAAATGCTTTTATTTTTTCCTTTTTTTTTGCTAACTTCCTTGGAAAGCTCGATAAAAGAAACCCTTAAAGTTGCTACCCAAAACCTGGATAAGCTGCCTCAATTGCCTTTACACCAAGACCTAATTCTTTAACTCTTCCATTTCCATTTGGCCCTTTGTCCTCCCAAACCCTTTTTTTTTGTTCATTTTGAAGAGCTGGAACTGCCTGACCACTCCCCTGAAAAACCCTCCCCTACTACTTCTAGTGGTCCCAAGAGGAAAACCCCCCTATGGAATGCCAACCCAAAAATGCTCCTAGACCTAAACTCCCTGCAAAAAAAAGAAAGGTGGTGTGGCTTTAGCCCAATCAAAGGTGGCTATCGGACTGTGTGAGTTAAAAAATTCTCCTACCAAGAAGGACAACAAATAGTTGGTAAATACTAAAGGTAAGAAGGAGACTCTATGCTAGGTGGAGATGTCGACTTCAGACAATGAGGGAAAGAGCACTGAGGATCTTGATTCTAAAGGGGATACCGTTGTGGTGGCTATTGAGGTCCCATAGGTTGGATAAAAATAAGATGGAGGTGCCAGTGGACAAGATATCCAACAACTTGAAGGAGACTGGCGGCCTTGAGGGGTGAACTAGTGGTAAAGAGGAGTACAATAAGGACATTATCAAGGAAAGGGAGGAATTTGTTGAAGGACCCAACCACTTCTCGGATATGAACAAAATGATCAATACGGACTCCACCACCCAATCTTTGGACCTGATGGCTAGTGAGGAAGAGACTATTAAGAGGACAAAGGACATGACAGAGGATTTCAACAAGCTGCAAGTGTAGGTGGAAAATCGGAACATAAGTTCAGTCGACTGACACAATTCACCATTAAGATCATTCATAGGTCTACTACCACTCTCTCAGAGGTTCTCAAGGAAGAGGTGGAGAAGGAAAATGTGGGAGAGGGACATAATTGGGTGGGTGATGATGTACTAAATCTTCTCTTTAAGAAGTGGGATGGGATTACTATGTAATGTCTGGGTCTGTGTTTTGGGTTGTTGGTTCTTTCTCTATCGTTAGTCTGCTATTCCTATTTCTTTTGTTTTCTGTTGTTACTGGTCTTTTGATGTAACTATGGACTTCGTCTCTTTTTGGCCCTTTGGGTGCATTGTGTAAAGGGTATTGCACCTTGTAAATGCAACTTACCTTATCAAAAATAAACTAACATAGAATAAAGAGTTGGCATTAATATATGCACTAAAATAAATGCTCAAAAATTAAATGAATAAAATAATGATACTAAGTAGTTGAAAATTTGTCAAAGATACATTATGACAAATGTCATTAGTTGATTCATAATTTTGATTAGGACCTTGTGTGATGTTATAATAACACTTTTAAATAACTATACTCTTTATTTGTCACTCCAGGCTATTTTTGTGACTCTACATTTGAGCCTACGTATATATTTTAACTCATACATTTGGATTTGAATGTTACTGAATTTAAAATCTAGAACCTGCTTGGTTTGATGTTTGCACTTGCATTTACAAGTGGGTGGTATTTCTAGACAATGTCTTGAGGCATTCTAGGAAATAATTTTTTTCTATTAGTTAAACCCTTGATATTAAATTGATGATACAAAACAAAGGTCAAATACAATAGGCAATCATGCAATACGCCTAGTCATGCAAATAAGCTAATGATACAATTCTAATGCTCAATGATGCTTCTTAAATGGTAATGTAGATTTTGAATGAAGGATTTTAGATTGATAATAATGAATAATTGTCTATTATTTATACAACATTATAGTGTGCAATTCAAAATATTGTGTGCTTTAGTTAGTTCATAATGATTAGTCGAAAAGGAGAAAAACATGTCCAATTTTAAATTTTAGATTTAAAATTTAGGGCTTATTTTCATGTGTATAGATTTGACCTACACCGATTTCAAAAAAATAAAAAAAATGATGTGAAATGAAGAATAAATAAAATGAACATTAAAATAAATCTCTAGATAAAATCAAATTAGGATTACTTACCAATTTTAACAAAAATATATTGTTTTACATATTTACGGCTCATTCTCCTCCTTAAAGGATGCAAGGTGGTGAAAAAGATCATGGTCGTCCATGCAGTGATAGTGACCTTTCACCTTTTCTGACGATTTTAACATTTCTTTCTACATTTTTCCTGGGACGCTTCTTTTCTCCATGGATGGCGGGATATACAGGAAAATTAGTGCAAGACAATTGACGGATTATGGTCATTCATTGGTTTCACTACGTAAATTAACCTGCAAACTTTGTGCTTCCTTAGTACGCATCATTGACAACACCCCACATTATTTGCATAATATTAATTGCTCGCAGATTTTAATAATGACACGCAACACAAATTCATAGATTTTAATTTCACACAACACAAATTAGAACATTAAAAATATATATGGTCGTTCACAAAACATAAAGTACAAGAAAATTTAAAACGACAAATATAATATTATTTATTATCTTTATATTTAAATTATATATAAAAAGTATTATTAAATGTTATATTAAATATTTCAATATTATGTTAAATATTATGATATATTGATATTTAAATAATATGTTATATATATTATTGTATAATATATAAATAATATAATATTTATATAATTTCTATTATATTTATATTTATATTATATATTAAAGATAATATATAAATAATATTATGATTATATCATGTATTATATAAATGATCAAATATAATATAGTATGTAATAAATATGTATATTATATATTTTATATTGTATTTATTTTATTATTATATTTTATATGATATAAATTGTTAAATATATTTTAAAATATTATTTCATTATAAAACAATTTTTTTAATAATTATATTTATTATTTTATATTATATAAATTATTAAATATAATATAATATGTAATGAATATATAGTATATATTTTTATATTATATAAATATAATAAAATATATATATTAATATAGATATAAAATAATATAATACTTAACCCAATCCTTAATATTATAAATATATAATAGTTAATACATAAATAAAAAATAAATAAATCATTATATAATAAAATATATAAAATAATAATATTATAATACTACTGATAATAATGATAATAATAATAATATCAACAAAATCACTTTCTAAATGATATATCAATTGATCTCATGTACTACACAAATGTATGAAAAAAAAACCATTTTTCCCCAATTGACCTTCCACACCTCTTGGCGTTCCCATTGCACACAAGATGTGATTGCTAGTGATAATTACATTTAAAATAACCTTACCAAAAAAATATTAAAAAAAAAACCACCTTGCAGTTTACATCATCATAAAGGAGTAAGATATCAAATGAATTTACAAAACATCAACTTTAATAGTTGTTTTCTTTCCACCTGTTATGTTAATACCCCCAAGTCAGTTCCCATGTATTTTAAGCCATAAGTTAGTCCCACAAGCAACACTAAATCTCAGAGTTACCCACCATAGAGTAATTTCCTTTATTCTCTTTCTGGAATTCAGTTGTCCAGAGCTAGGAAAAAGAAAAAAGTGTTAAAAGTATTTGCATAACTATAAGTATTCTCAACGTAAGGCAACTAGATCTAGCTTAACAAAAAATTGCTCCAAACCCTACCATGGCAATGTCTTATATTGTACAGGCACCTACATTTCTAGATAGGAGATGCTTTGGAGGGCACGTTGCTTTCATCTTTCCTTTTGGTCGTATGAGCGGGAGATGGAGTATTAATGCCTATTATGCACTAGGTAGGCGTGGAATCAACTGTAGAGTAATCAATGGTGGCCGCATTAGCGTAGCAGGTTCAAGTATCATGTCTTGGTTGCCTATAGATCTTGTCCCACAGAGCGACGATCCTGCCTATGGCGGGTGGTCTCAAGCTGGAATAGCTATTCGAACTGAAAAGAGAAAAGGTGCTTTCATTAGCTCCCACAACTTATCTCCATTACACCAAAGCCTTATTTAGGTCATATTCGTATTAATTAATTACGCAATAGAGTAAAGGTCACTGCAAATAATCTTGGGAAATTTAAGGGATGAAAAATTCTTTAGATGGCGGGTCTTACTCAGATCAAATATAGGAAATATATTTGTTACATGCTGCAAGTTAATGTTTAAAGTAAAAAAATATGAAATTTACTATTGAAATCCTAAATGCTAGCCAATCCTACAAGCTCATGTAGATTCTGTCCAAGGCTAGTGCGATGGTAATGGGGCCACTTGTTTGAGCACGACCTAGGTTTGAATTCCCCTCTTTATTAAAGACAGTCAAGCAATACAATCTGGCGTGTGAAATTCCCCTCTAAGAGCTTACAAGGCCATTGATTTTTGTTTACTTCATATGTTACTCTAAATCATTTCCCCATGTCCATTCTGAGTTGTAAATCTAAACTTGCTAATCAATCGAGAGTGCATAAGCAAACATGTGGTTGTATTGTGGTGTGACATTTATCGAGCTTCACTCAGGGTTTACGGATCCTAATAATGTGGTCCAAACTAAACATGACCCAGGGCTTATAAATCCTAAGAACGTGGTGTAAACTAATTGTGACCCAGGGTTTGCAATTAATGTGGTCCAAGCTAAACGTGACCAAAAACTTCAACTAAGACATACCAAGTAGCAAAAGAAAATGCAGATTTTGTTGGTTAATATTCTTTTTCTGGAATTTTTCTATTTTGTTAGTCTAGTTTTAGAATATTTTTGAGAAAATAATAGATTGGTGAAAGGAAAGGGCCCATAAGACGTATTCCTGTTTGATGTTAAAAAAATATTTAGCAGGGTTTGTGAACTTAGCTTTTCTGAAGTAAGATCTAGCTAACAATAATATCCCCGATGAGATCTGCCCTATTTTTTATTTTTTATTTTTATTTTCTGATTTCAAACAAAATATCACAACAAACATACAAGTGCCTAGACATGACAAATAAACATGCCAAACATGAAATCCACCATAAAAACATAAGATATGGCATCCAAATGCAACATACAAACCTATTTTTTTGTAGATAACTTCCGATGCAACAAACTGAGTATTTTGGACTAAATTTACAATGAATTCATGGGCTCAAACATGCCAGACATATGCCCAAATTTCTGCTCTAAAAATTAGATCTAAAACTATTATTATACATACCAAATATATGCAAAATAGTCATCAAATATCAAACACTAGTTGGGAAAAATTCCTCTTTGGCAAGTGCTTAGGGTTTGTTGCTCCAAATATACTAAATCACCCTCCAAAGGTGGGTACTCAGGTTTGCTCCAAGCGGTGCTCCAAATTAGGGGAAAACCCTAATGCAGTATGTTCACAAAATTCCACAATAATTTTGCTCCAAATCTGATTATGCAATGATGCTCCAACCCTCCACTTGTCTCCAATGGAGTGTAATTAGAACTCTGTCATGAGTTATCCACAAGGTGAGCTAGGGTTTCATCCAACTCACCACATTCACAAGGGTTTTCTTCCTTGAATGAAGCCCAACCAAAGTTGTAGCCAAAGAGAAGAATATCCAAAAATGAAATGTTATGAATGGATGCCAAAAGACTTGCACTTTACTTTCTTTTATAGCCCTCCCAAAATAACCTTATCAACGACAACCTCCTTAAGAAAAATATTCTTGTTTTATTTACTTATTTCCCCCTCCTTAGGGCCAACCCCAAGCAAGGCATGCTAGACGCCCAAACCCACAAATAAAACATTTTTATTTTATTTTTCATCACTTTCTCCAAGTGGGGTGAACCACTTGAGGTATTAAATATTTCATTTTTTGACCTCTCACTAGCTCGTCCACCTCAAGGGAATTTTATTTTGATTTATTTTATTTTTCTCCTTAAATTTGGCCAACCACAATAATTTATTTTATATTCTATTTTATTTATTATTTAAAATATTATTAGTATATTTAATTAAAATATCAAAACTAGTGTTCAAAAACACTTTTTCCTACCTTTGAAAAATTTGAATTTCAAATCAAATTGGAGACATGATAGTCCTCCCCTCTCAAATGTTGTTTGTCCTCAAGCAATCTCATATTTGGATGCTCAAAAATCTCCACATCTTCCCAAGTTGCATCTTTCGATGGCAAGTTCTTCCATTTGACGAGGTATTCTAGAATGACCTTGCCCTTCAACCTTTTCTCCCTCACATCCAAGATTGTCTTAGGCTCAAGAATCAATTTCCCCATCATCAAGTTGTGGCAATTCAAGAGAAGGAGTGATATGCTACCCAAGTGCCCTTTTGAGGCATGACACATGAATTTTTTTGTGAATTCTATTGTCCTCAAGAAGTTTCAACTCATATGCAACATCCCCAATCTTCCTTAGGATCTTGTATGACCCATAAAATCGTGCCTTCAGCTTTTTTGCACTATTCTTCTTGAGGGTAGACTGTCTATAGGGCTGCAACGTCAAGTAAACCATGTCACCAACCTCAAAAACCCTTTATGTTCAGTGTCGGACTGCATACATCTTTTTCTGGTTTTGAGCTCTCTTCAAATTCTCCATAAGGGTATTTGAAATGTCCATACTTTGCTACACTACATCCCTTGCTCTGGGAACTCTACTATCTAAAAGCCATGAATGAAGTAGCATTGTAACCATAAAGTGCCTTGAAGGGAGTCATACCTATGGACATGTGATGTGTAGTATTGTAGCAGATTTATGATTTTATCTTTAGAATGTATGAACTTTCTCTATCGGATATTAAATATCTCAGGTTGGATGTCAAATTGGACTAGCAGATTTATGATTTTATCTTTAGAATAAAGAAACTTCCTTTGTCGAATATTCAGAAATTCCTATACTCAGGTTCTGCTTCCAAGCCAAAACACTCGAAAGTGTTTTAGACTAGCTCAAGGTGTTGTCCAACCTGGTTATGTCATTGATAGCAATCCATTTTTTTCTGAACCGTCCATACCCAAACGTTGCATCATAATCTATTCTTCCTACACATAAAAAAGCCACATATTAACCCCTTCTAAATAAAACTCAAAATCATCATAAAACCATAATTAATAAATCATTTAAGTTTCTAAAAGAATCTAATGTCATTTACTATCAAAACAAAAGCTGTATAAATCACAAAAAATCCATGAAGCCATCCATCCAAAGAGAAAATAAGCAATGTAAGGATTTGAGCAATATAAGTCCAAAGGGTTATGTTGTAACGGTAATGGAATCACCATAAGAGGACAACCGAGGAACAAATTCTTGTGACTGTAATTATGTGATCCATAACTCCATTGGTCATGTGGCACAGTTGTGCTATAAAAAATGCAGGATGCATTTATGTTTGACCCAAGTTTAATGTATTTATGTTGTGATAGAAATGGAGGCACTCATATGAGCACAATTCATGTACAAATCTCTGTCACCACAATTAGGTGTCAATCATCATTGGGTGCATTCAGTTTGACTCAATTTTAACAGGTTATGATGTAATGATAGCATGATCCAAGAGCGATTACCTCTTGATGCAATAAAGAGCTTATAACTCTAGTTGATATGCAAAGTGGTTGTGTTATATCAATTATGTAGTGCATTCAAGCACAACCCATGTTTAATGGGATATTCTAGAGAGTGATCAAGATTTTCTAAACCTTATGAATGTTACTTAAAAGTGTACAACTTAAACTACAAACCAAGTTTGTTACATACTTGAATGCAATCTTGGGTTACCACAAACTGTAATAATGTGATATGCTAATAACCATTATGGAAAGTATTAAAGCAAGACCCATGCTATAGGATACATTTCCCTAATCAAGTTTACATACCTTAATGATCAAACACAAGCTTCCCACACTCTCTAGGATACAATCCAAGATCATAACACAACCCTGTCAAGACAGCTAATTTTGACCCAAGATTTAAGATTGTTTTTTAGTACAAACAAAAGCATTGGTAAGAGCATGACTAGGGTACAAACCCTATGCCTCTATAGAAACATAAACCATAACTCTAGTGGATTAGTGAGGCTGCAATACTAGAAAGATTGAGACATTGTAGCCAATAACAAAATCTTGCAATCTAAAGATTATAGCCAATAACAAGCACACTATGTAGCTCAGTGACATTTATAAATGCAATCTATGGTAAGAATAATGACAGTCACTTAAGGTGTGATAGTCAAAAATAGGTTGAGCAGTGACAAGATAATAAAGCTCAAGCCTTGCATAGTAAAGTGGAGATTTTAATAGTGAGATTCCTTACCCCCTTGCCGACCTTAAGGGTTTTTCAAATGCTATTGGCAGTGTTAGATAAGGAAAATGCAATCAGGAAATGATTGTCCAAATGAAGTAACGGTTGTAATCACAGGTTCAATGTTTCTTCTTAGCCATTAAATACTGGAGGTAGTGGATTGTATATTTGAGCAATGTTTTGAGACTCGTCAAAGATGGGAGAATAGTGAATAATACCATGTGGACTGTGAAGTAGTGACAATAAGGTTAAAGGATCTTAAGACCCACAATACCATGAAACAATGAGTCCCCTATAGTAAGTAAGTAGACAGACTATAGGGCATAGTTTGATTTTATAGAAGGATTCTCATGAAATGAATCTTCAAGTGACAGTGAGTGAGCTATTTGATATTGCAGCTAAGGGTGCAATATCCAATCTTAAAGGCGGTTAGGAAAGCAGTAAATGTGCAAGAAAATCAAATTGTACACAACAAACAATTCACAATGTTATCTTGCATAATTCCTTGAGTTTGAAGACAAAAATCTCATTGTATCTTGATGAAAGTAGTGACCTTAATGGTCAATCACTGGCAACCATGATTTTAAAACATGCTATTGTGCTTATGGAGGTTGCGTTTTAAGCAAGGCAGTGAGTGGTGGTTTGGAACAATGGTAAGTATGAAGGACTTTCTTTATATGCATACTATGTAGTCTAGCTTAAGACAACATTCTTAGAAGAGATTGAAGGTGGATTATGGAACTCAAGGGCTACCATGATAAGGATTAAAGCAAAGATTGAGATCTATTTAAAAGCCATTGTCATGAAGATATTAAAGATGTCACATGCAAAACCCTAGCAGTTGGAGTAATGAATATAGTGCCAAAGAGGATAGTGTGTTGGGGCGGATTTAGGAGATCTCCACATTATCTAATCACAAGAAAATACATCATTTATTTATTTTTTAAATTAAAATAAATCATTCTAAACCCTATATAGGATACATTGATACTTCAAAAGCATCTGATTTATTTTTAAAAAAAATTAAGCAATCATTCTAAACCCTATTAGGATACATTGATACTTCAAAAGAATCTAAAGGAATTTGAGATTATGCAAATATATGTTAATTAAATACCTAGATTACAAACAGTAGCACAAACAATGTAACCCTTGTTGAGAAGAGTAGGAATGAGATAAGCAGCAATGAATCCTATGCCTCTTGTCACACACATATCCTTACCATTCTCTGTCATTCTTTACTGAAACACTTCTCAATTTTGGTGGGCTACGCCTAAAAATAAGGTTTCAATGAAGGTTTTAAAGTATGTTTATTAAAATGAAAACTCCATTTTGGCGAGCTACGCCTGAAAATAAGATTTCAACAAAAAATTTAGAGTATGTTATTAAAGTTTTAGAGTATTTTGGCAGGCTATATTCTTGATTCCTTAAATGATTTATTCAAATGGATTGTGAATAAATAAATGACTAACTATTTAGTCATTTTTATTTGTGTGACTAAATAGTTTTTAGTCAATGACCAAATTAGTCATTTATTTACTCATTTATAGTTGACTTGCAAAAAATGAGTAGAATTTAGTCATTTTTAGTTGTTGTGACTAAAACTTTTAGTCACCTAGTCATTTATTTGCCAAATTCTACTAGTGTAGGAATTGTAAATAGTGAATTAGAGGAGAATATATTCTAAAAAGCATTGAGCTAGAGATTAGGATTTGGTGAAGAATTCATGGAAAAAGAAAGCACAAGGGACAAAATTTGAAAAAAAAAGGATTGCACAATTTATGGAACCTAAATTAGTGGAGATAAAGGAGAACCCACATCTTAGATACAACAAGTACCCGTGGAAGGTTGTGGAGGTCAACAAGGATGTTGTATTTTCAAACATGCTAATGGGCATGATCTATGTGGAGTGCATTATTAAATATGTTCAATTAATTTATTAAAGATATACCATAATTTATTTGAGATAAGATTACCAACCCATAACTAGGGTAAATCCACACATGGGAGACTTAGTACTTATTATAGTATAGTAATATGAGTGATCTTAAGTTGGGTGTATGGGAATATTTCCTTGACTTTAAGGATGAACATTATTGTGTAAGGTTGGTAGTGATTTGAATACATATATATTTCATTTATTTAGCTAAAACTTACAAAATCATCGAGATATTTTTCAAAGAGGTGATTGTGCTATGTGATAGAGGTGAGATACCTATAAAGAAGAAGGTTAACAAGAAAGTGACAATTCTAACATGAGCCATCTTTGATGGTAGGAGTATTACCATCAATCAAATCAAGAACACTAGAGTAAGTCATGGTAGAAAGGTGCTACCTACAAATCCTACCACTCAAATAGAGAAAATTAGCTAATGGAGCAATTATCATGATTGCATACAAGATGGTGTTGAATGGGAAGGAGTATGATCTATGCATAAATATTATGGAGTAATTTCTAGAGAACATCAAATGTAGAAATATCAACCTTCACAAATTTAAGTACGGTTCTTTAAAAATATGTCTATCATTTTATTTCATGTGAAGGTTACCTAGGATACCAAGTATCATTGGGGGGAAACTAAAACCATATGGAGATAGACCATATCCCATATTAGAGCCTTCCAAATAGAAAAAAATATATAAGAAAGAATATAACGATTTATTCATTGTATTCCAAAAAGAGATGCAACAAAGGGAGACACTTTCTTGTAGTATTCTTAGAAAATATGCCTCCTAGACCATATTCATGGTAGATATAGATCATGTATAACTTGAAGTAGTTAAGCCTGGAACATACTAGGTACCTAGATTACTATATGAGGTCAGTAATGATTTAATTGAAGCCACACTATATAATTTTTTTGCACTACTAAAATATCCAAAATATTTAGAATGTAATAGGAGTTCATGGATAGGAAGTTTATAGAGGAGGAAAAATAAAAACTCTAGAAGAAAGAAAAATCATAAAATAGAGGGTGACTAAAATAAAATGCCCAGAACTTCCCATGTAAGTGAGATCATAGATTATCCATATTTTGGGGAAAATGAGAATAAGATAAGATGAAACCAAGGTGTTCAACCACACTAAGTTCAAAGTCACAACCCTCCCCCGCATTTGAAATCTAATAGTCTAAAACTAAATAGACTCTAGGGGTGGTATAATTAGAGAAGTCACCACAATATGAGATTAGAGGGAAAATAAAAAATAACCCCAATGCAAAAGAGAATATTAAATTTTTTTTAACCTAAATTCCACATCAAGCTAGCTACAAAAGCACTTCTAAAAATGAGTGATGAGAAGAGAAAGGTGGATGTTGCTCCATCCAAATAGTGAAGATATTTAAAATAAAATCCAAAAAAATGCATTATATTAAAAAATATGAGGAAGAAGTGGAGAAGGAAGAAGAAAAAGAGTGGAAGAAAAAAAAAAATAGAGAAACCAAAAGTACAACAAAGGGTGATTAGAAGTCAAATAGGGAAAGAAAATGAGAAATAAAAGAGGAAGTGCTAAATGCCCAAGCTCTTTATAGGTAATTATTTACTAATGGGAAACCTTTGGAAGTGGAAAGAACATATTTCATAGCTACCAAAAAAAACAAAGAAGTGATATTGGTGGCCATAATCAGCTTCTCTTCTATAATCCCTTTATGGAATAGCAGACTTAACCAAATAATTTCTAAAATAATTGATGAGGGAAACTAGAGAGCAAAAAGGGAGCATTTAAAATTGATGTAGAAATAAAAGATAATTCTATAGAACAAGTTGTACAAGAATTGATCTATCTCCTAAGAGGAAGGAACAATTATAAAATTTATAAAATATAGAGCTCAAATCTATCATGCCCAGAATTTTACCCAAAAACTTGACTAATTTTTTTTATTTACACTAATTAACACTCTAAGTGTTTAAGATAAAACTCCAACCAATTCCAACATTATTGTTGCAGTGTGCAAGGTCATTGATCTTCAAAAGAAAATATGATGTTTACTATGTTACCGAAAAGACCTCTATAAAATGACACAAAACTTTTCCCAGATTTTCTTTAAACCCAAAATGTGAATTTCCCCATCACTAGATTAATTTTGATTTCATCCCTCTAATCGTTGCAACCCTAATAACCCTAAATCTCCCTTTGACCCTAAAAAGCATTACCGTATAGTAACAATAACATTTACTCCCTCATTTATAATAATGTTATTACCCTTTTTTTTAATTTAATAACATATACACACTACTATAAGTCAACTCATTGTTGCTTGCAAAACTTTTATTACCACCATAACATCATAAATAATAAACTTCAAAGAGACTAAGACCATTAATCTTAAATTAATTAACACGATAATGAATTCTCAAAATTTATTTATTATAGTCCATGTATAAAATGTTATATACATATTTATTTATGTTTAGCTATTATTTATTTAATTAATTATTTACTCTTTAAATATATATAAATAATGAGTACTTTATATTATTGAATTAATTTATTTTTTAAATATAAAATTAACTTATCCTTATATTAATATAAATACTACTAAAAGGAGACTTTTACAAAATGAAGTTAGTCTTTAAAAGTACATATTAAATTATCTCTATATAAATATAAATACTTCTTAAAAAAAACATACATAATTAAAAAGGAGCAAGCTAACTCCTAGACAAAATTCACCTATGTATATAACATAGGATATGCCCCCCATACCGCATGGAGAAAAGAGTCGCGACGGAAAAGGTTGTCAAATGGAAGGAAAGACTTGACGGCCAGACATCTCATCCCTTCTGCCATTTGCTCTCCCGTCGTCGGGAAATCGTGTCAGTGCCGATGGGTTTTCAAAATAATTGTTTGGCGTGGATGGACAAAAAGCCAAAAATGTGGCATTCGAAACCATTATTAGCAAATATCAAAAAGCCCCAACTTGGTCCCATTTCTCCATTTTTGGACAGCGAGGTTTTGGCGGATAGCAAAGGAAAGAGTTGTAGGCAAGCGGAGCTCCTTCAGGTATGTATATCTGCTCTGTGTATGTGTCATTTTTCCATTCTGCCATGAACACTGAAGAAACGAACGGCCATTTATTGCAGGGTTTTCATTTTGTGATTTTCTGTTGAGGGTTTTTTAATTTCGTCTCCTCCCATTTGTTGGTTTTGAAATTTTGGAGTTGCCGAATGAAATAGATGACAACCCATCATGGAAATATGAGTGAAATAACCGAATAAAGTTTATAGAGACCACAAAGCATTGTGAAAATCAAAATAAGTGAATAAGGTTTACAGAAACCACAAACTATTGTGAAAATCACATAAAGCCCAACACGTCGCCATTGTTCACATTCTTATTTTGAATTTTGCAGGGTTTTTGGTGGGAAACTATTTAGTTGAAATGCAGGTCTGATAATGTTTTTTTGTGTCGAGGATTTTGAAATTTTTGTTTTGTTTCCTCCCCGTATGCTGGTTTTCAAATTTTTCCATTTCCGAATGAAATAAGCGACAACCCATTGTAGAAATATGAATGAAATTACTGAATAATGTTTATAGAAAGCAAAATTTGTGGGTTCTGCAATGAAATGCTATATTTCGAAAATCATGTAAAACCCATAATGTCGCCATTGTTCGCATTGTTTTTCAGAATGGATAAAAAAGCACAAAATGTGGCATTCAAAATCATAATTTGGAAATAGCAAAAAGCCCACATGACATCCCATTTTTACTGCCATTTTATACACTGTTATTTTGGAAAACACACTATCTCCTAAAACTCGGACTAGATTGTAAAACCCATTGTTTCAGGCGTCTGGTGGTCCCCGCACTACGACATCTCATCATGTTATGTATGTATCCATGTATGTTCTTATGTATGTTTTTCATGCATTTTTCAATGTGCATAGGTGAATTTTGTCTAGGAGTTAGTTGAAATGCAGGTCTAGTAATGTTTATTTGTGTCGAGGGTTTTGAAATTTTTGTTTCATTTCCTCCCTGTATGCTGGTTTTTGAATTTTTCTACTTTTGAATGAAATAAGTGACAACCCATTGTAGAAATATGAGTGAAATTATTGAATACTGTTTATAGAAACCAGAATCTGTGGGTTCTGCAATGAAATGCTATATTTCAAAAATCATGTAAAACCCAGAATGTCGCCATTGTTCGCATTGTTATTCAGAATGGATAAAAAAGTGCAAAATGTGGCATTCGAAATCATAATTCGGCAATAGCAAAAAGCCCACATGACATCTCATTTTTGTCGCCATTTTATACACTGTTGTTTTGGAAAACACACTGTCTCCTAAAACTCGAACTATTGTAAAACCCACTGTTTCAAGCGTCTGGCGGGCCTCGCACTACTACGTCCCATCATGTTATGTATGTATCCATGTATGTTCTTATGTATGTTTTTCATGTGTTTTTCAATGTGCATAGGTGAATTTTGTCTAGGAGTTTGAAATTGACATATCCTATGTTATATACATATGTGAATTTACTCTTGAAACCGACATATCCTATGTTATATACATATGTGAATTTTGTTCAGGAGTTAGCTTGCTCCCTCCTTAACTCGTGGACAAAATTCACATATGTATATAACATAGGATATTCCCCCCATACCGCATGGAGAAAAGAGTCGCGACGAAAGAGGTTGGACCGGCGACGGAAAAGGTTGTCAGACAGAAGGAAAGACTTGAGGGTCAAACATCTCATCCCATCTACCATTGGTTGCCTTGTCGCTGGGATAACATTTCAGCGTTGGTGGGTTTTCAAAATAATTGTTCAGCGTGGATGGAAAAAAAGCCCAAAACATGTCATTGAAAACCATTATTTGCAAATAGAAAAATGAGGTGCCAAGAATGTAATTAAATTGGAAAACAGTAGGTATTATGGTACTTGCAAGGCATAGTGTTGTTATAGATGGTTTGCAGTGTTGGAAAACACACTGTCCCATTTCAGTTAGTTTGTTATGAAGAGTTTTATTTCGTTACTCCAAGAATGTAATGCAGTCCACTTTCAAATTGTGGAACAACTCTTTGATACAATCTAAATGTCATTTTGGTTTCTCTATCTGATTGGAATATATAAAATGCTTGCATTATTTGCAGTGTTGGAAAACACACTGTCTCTTCTCATTTGCAGAGGGTTCTAGAATAGTATATGCATTGGTTGTTCCTTAACACCTAGGGTTTTCCAACATGGATTCTTACTAAATAGAAACATTGTCTTCAAGAGATTTTGTAATATAGACAGTCTCAATGTATTCAAAAGCCCTTTCAAAATTTCTAAGGACTTTTAATTTGGGCAGAAAATGCATTTTAATTTTGCATGACTGAAAAAAAATTTGCACAAAATAATTGCAATTTGGAAAACCCAATGTTGGGTTTCAGTTATGTGAATGTCTTTGTTTAAATGTAAAGGGTTGTCTCATGGTGGGTTGCTTGATTCTTAACACCCATGGTTTTGCAACATGCAATGTTACAAGATAGTACAAATGTCTTCCAAATCACACATTCCATTATTGTGTTTAAATTTCGAACCATTAAAAAAAAAGAGTGCACAAAATAATTCTAAATGGGAAACATAGAGTTGGGTTTCAGTTATTTCAATCTCCCTGTTTAAATGTAAAGGGTCATCTCATGGTGGGTTGCTTGCTTCTTAACACCCACAGTTTTGCAACATGGAATGTTACAAAACAGTATGAATGTCTTCCAAATCACACCTTCCATTATTGTGTTTAAGTTTCAGTTGATTGAAAAAAAACTTCACAAAATAATTGTGAATGGCAAACACAGTGCTAGGTTTCAGTTATTTCAATCTGCTTGTTTAAATGTAAATGGAAAGCTAAAGGTTTGAGTGCACGTGGACAACTTGGAGTAGAATACCGACCAAATCGAGGTGAGGGGTAATTCTGTTGCAAGCAGAAGGTTTTATAAGATCTTTTAATTTGAAATTTGGGAAACACAATGTGGAGTATTTCAGTTTCTTGAATGTCTTCCAAGTCACACATTCCATTGTTGTGTTTAAAATTCAGTCGATTGAAAAAAAAACTGCACAAAATAATTGTGAATGGGAAACACAGTGTTGGGTTTCAGTTATTTGAATCTCCTTGTTTAAATGTACAGGGTTGTCTCATGCTGGGTTGCTTGCTTCTTAACACCCACATTTTTGCAACATGGAATGTTACAAAATAGTATGAATGTCTTTGAAATCACACATTCCATTGTTGTGTTTAAATTTCAGTCAATTGAAAAAAAAAATTCACAAAATAATTGTGAATGGGAAACACAGTGTTGGGTTTCAATTATTTCAATCTCCCTGTTTAAATGTAAAGGGTCGTCTCATGTTGGGTTGCTTGGTTCTTAACACCCATGGTTTTGCAAGATGGAATGTTACAAAACAGTATGAAAGTCTTCCAAATCACACCTTCCATTGGTGTGTTTAAGTTTCAAGTATATAACAAATTGCATGCTTCATAACACATCGCATTTTTCAACCTCCACATCATAACATACCCAAGCCCTTTCTAGTTTTTAAACCAGTATATCTAGGTGTGCACATTGGGTAGTGCATGTTGGAAAACACAATGTGTTTTGAAGCCTGCCTTTACTTCATTCTATTTTGCAAGAATTCATGTTGGAAAAGCCTTGGTGTTAAGAAAGAAGCAACCCAAATAGTGTTGTAAAACCCTCTGCAACACTATTGTATAGTACCTGTCACCTCAATTTGGTATGTTTTCTCCTCCAACTTGTCCACGTGCACTGAAACCTTCAGTTTTCCCTTTCAACGTGGAGACTGGAAACAAAACAAATAGTATTTTCACCTTTCTTTCTCGAAACAGAAAAGGTCCAGTACCTACAACCATAGTCAAAAAAATGTGTCAGCATTGGTGGGTTTTCAAAATAATTTTTTGGCATGGACAAAAAGCCTAAAATGTGGCATTCGAAACCATTATTCACAAATATCAAAAAGCCTAGATAAGTTGCCATTTTCTCCATTTTTGGACAAAAACGTTTTGGTGGATAGCAATGGGAAGAGTTTCAGGTGTTCGGAGCTCCCTAAGGTATGTATATCTGCTCTATGTATGTGCCATTTTTCCATTCCGCCATGAACATTGAAGAAAGGAACAACTATTTGTGGCTAGAAAACGATATTTTCACCTTTCTTTCTTGAAACAGAAAAGGCCCAATAGCAGGAAACAAATAGAATTTTCACCTTTCTTTCTCGAAACAGAAAAGGCCCAAGTCATTCCCTTCCACTTTTCTCGTGCCAGACAAAAGAAACTTGTCAACAAAGCTAACCCACCCACTTTTTCGCCCGGCAACAGGCGAGAAAACCCACTTGATGGCATCGTTAACTCCCACCTGACCATCGCCTGGATGTTTCGTCCTGTCTATCAGTTCTAGTCGTCTGACAGGCCCTGCACTACGACGTCTTGTCATGTTATGTATGTTTCCTCTCAATTGCAGAGGGTTTTACAACACTATATGGGTTGCTTGTTTCTTAACACCTTATATTGATACAGTGTGTTTTCCAATTGTGCAGATAGTGTGAGCATTTATTTGGTTGAATCAAATGAGGAAAATGAAATGCCATTTTGATCTCATGTTACATAAATAGGTGTTTTTTGTTTATGAGTAAGCTTTCTCCTGATTGGAACAAATGAATTGCTCCCATTATCTACACAGTTGGAAAACACACTGTCTCCTCTCTGTTGCAAAGGGTTTTACAACACTATTTGGGTTGCTTGTTTCTTAACACCTTATATCAATATAGTGTGTTTTCCAATTGTGCAGATAATGTGAGCATTTATTTGGTCGAATTAGATGAGGAAAATGAAATGCCATTTTTATCTCATGTTACATACATAAGTGCTTTTTGTTTACGAGTTACCTTTCTCCTGATTCCTGGTTGGAAGAAATGAATTGATCCAACAAAATGAGCGTTCATTGCTTCATAGTTCCAGCAGAATGGCAAAATGGCACATATAATTGCAGATATATACTAGTGTTAGCGATAGGTTAAATTGGAAATTAAATTCCCAATGTACAGTTTAATATGTTTGTTTATTGTCTGTGCAAGTTGGCATTTTGTACTTAGCAGAACATATAAATTTTATATTGGGGAAATTTGGAAGAAATAAAATTATTTCTAGCACCAATTGTCTTTAATTTGCCAATTTAATCTATCGCTAACACTTATCTTTCTTCCAGGTTGTTGATATAGGCCAAGAAAGAAAATTGAACAAAACAAGGGCAGGTGGATTGAGAAGGATGCTTCAGGAGATGTGAACCTTCTATAGTAAATACAGGTGATTCTGGTTGTCATAGTTTGAATCGCAAGTGTAGTGGATGCATAGTAATTTTAATAAATGTAAGAACATAAATTGATATTTTATTGTAAACTATATCCTAACAAGGTTAGTATAAAGCAGAATTCCATAGCATATAAACAGAAGTTCGACAAGGTTTTGATGTATAAATGATTTAGTGAAAAAATATTCCTCACAAGGTAAAGAAAAGTAGTACACCTACCAGTTGAACAAGGCTTTAGAATAATAAGTTTCTATAGCATACCTACCTGAGTTGAACAAGGCTTTCTTTATTGCAGAGTTTATTTTAGTAAAACATATTTTATAACAGCATAAAGAAAAAGCAAATTTTCCATAGCATTATCTACTGGTTGAATGAAGGTTTCCATAGCTGAGTAACTTTCTTTGCCATAAAGTTGATTTTTCTCTAAAAAATTACAAGTTACTAAAGAGTATTCAGTCCACTACTAAAGGGCTGCTAAATTAAATAAAGTTTAGAACATATGAATATTAAACTCATACAAGCAAAGCAGAGCCAAATTTAATAGCTTTGGCTAGTTGTCAGTGCAAGGTCCCTGCTAGAACAAACACATTTGTCTCTTCATTAAGATGGTAGTTGTGTACGAAGTTTCCTAACTGTATAAGTCATCGTCATCTTTATTATATGTTGTAGCAAATACATCTGAAGCCCCAGTAGCAGTACTAGCAGGTCTGTCTGGAGATCAAAACTTGGAACCAAAGCCTCGAGATTGTTGTAGTGTTTGTGCAAAGGCTTGATACTTCTGAATATCAACATCACTAACACTTCTTCGGGCATATTTCATAGACTCCTCAAAACGAGTAGCTTTTATTTCAGCTACCTCATCACTATCATCCTATCCATTGCCTCAGGATTCTCAACTCTTTTTCATTCACGTTCAATATCCTAAAAGTGTGGGGGGAGAGGTTATGGTAAAATTGAAATGAATGCTAGTATGATGAATTGAAATAACAAGCTACAAGTTGAGGTAAGTTCAATAGGTAGACTACTGCTCTATCCTAAAAATTAGTAAACATAACAGTCAAAATAAAAACCATTAGAAATTCATAAACAAATCTAGTTTGCAAAAGATGGCACAATTGAAACTCACCTTCTCAATATTTTATCTAATAGTATACTTGCAAGCCCTCTGACAAATCTCAGTGATATCGGCTCCACTGAATCCTTGGGTATAATGGGCTAGTGCCATTAGGTCTACATCCTTTGATACAAGTGACTTTCTCAAGCAAGATTTGAAGATTTGATAACGTGAGGACTCATCAGGTAAGGGAATATAAATCAACTGGTCAAGTCGGCTAGGCCTTAACAATGCAGGATCGATGATATCAGGCCTATTTGTAGCACCAATAATGAAAACTATTTTCTTGGTTGTCATACCATCCATCTCTGTCAACAACTGATTAAGGACTCTGTCTACAGCACCACCAGCACCCCCAACACTACTTCCACACTACAAACATGCAAACCAATTATGCATCACAAGTTAGAGCCTACTTCAAAAAGGTCAAACAAAATTCCCAGTCATTTATAGTCAACCTTAAAATTTTACTTATAAAAAAGCAACACACCTGTGTAGCAATAGAATCAAGCTCATCAAAAAATAGGACACAAGGAGCTGACCCTCTGGCTTTATCAAAAATTTGTCACATTAGACTCACTCTCTCAAAACCACATTGTTAACAATTCAGGGCCCTTCACACTGATGAAATTGGCTTGGCATTCATTGGCAATGGATTTTGCAAGCAATGTCTTTCCACAACCCGGTGACCCATAAAATAGCACTCCTTTTGATGGAGACATTCAAAAAAATTCAATTTTCTCAAGATGCTCCACTAGGTATTGAACAGTCTACACCAAAATCATAATGAATTTTGTTAGTTGATATCTCCTTGAAAAGAAAATTTTTTGCATTGAAAGAAAAGAAAAGCACAAATATAGTGAGCCGCATATCTCAACGTACCTCTTGAAGCTCCCTCTTGACATTTTCCAACCCTCCAATATCTTCCCAAGAGACATTTGGAACTTCAACAACCTGTCAATGTTTTCCCAATATTCATAAGCAAATTTACCATTATTAAAATCATCAGAAACAAACGAACTTAGAAAATTAAAATTTAGGGGCCCAACAGATCAATATTTTAAAAATACAATCCCTACTTAATCGATATGAGAAAAATTGAACGTCTAGACATGGTTTGGAAAAACTCATAGTTTCACGGAGAGCGGATGGGTTGCTAGAGCCCAATGCAGTCTAGAAGTGCTCATTAGTCACGACCATTGAATTTAGAATCTCAGCATCTATTGTCTCATCTTCTAAGTCAATGACATCCATTTTTTCCCTAATACACTGAAGTGCAGCCTTAGTGCATAAAGCTGCAAGATCTGCTCCAACATATCCATGAGTATCCTTAGCAATCCTTTTGAGATCAACCTGTACCAAGAATCCTAAAGATTAATAGATACTCTCACCAAGAAAAACAAAGATTAATAAATGCTCTCAAAATCCAAGCACTGCTTGACATTAGATCTAGAAGTACAAAAAACAATTTAGGTTCTACAATGCATACATCATCAGAGAGCTTCATAGTCTTCATATGGATACGAAGCACTTCCAACCTGCCTACTTCATCTGGAACCCCAATGTCAATTTCCCTATCAAACCTTCCAAACCTTCTGAGTGACGGGTCAATACTATTTGGTCGGTCAGTTGGTCCAATCATAATAACATGAGTAGGAGACTTAAGTCTATCCATAACTGTAAGAAGTTGAGAAATAAGTCTCCTCTCAACTTCACCATGGGTTTTTTCCCTCTTGAGAGCTATGGAATCAATTTCATCAATAAATATAATGGAAGGTGCATTCTTCTAAGCCTCCTCAAAAGCCTTCCAGAGATTGCTTTCGCTTTCTCCAGCCAGCTATGACATAATTTTAGGTTGACTGATACAGAAAAAGAAGGCATCGGTTTCATTTGCAACTGCCTTAGCAATTAAGGTTTTCCCAAAACTAGGTGGCCCATAAAGCAAAATACCCTTTGGGGGTTTCACACCAATTGATTTGAAGAGTTGTGGGTGCCTAAGAGGAAGTTCTTCCAATTCACGGATCTGAGCCATTTGTTTCCATACACCACAAACATCATCATAACCTATTTCATCTAATCCATCTTCATCCTCCCGCTTTACGGGCTCCCCTTCATAGAAAATTTCAGTATCTGGAGAAACAACACAATATTCCCCAGGGTCTGTCTCAATTACCTTAAACTCCACACTACGCATACCACCTCTTACAAGGAAAAGATCACCTTTTCTCAGTGGGTGATAAGCTTCCAAGAAATAGGCTGCAAGTTATAAATCAGTAAAGTCTTTTAGCACATAGACTTCACAAAGGAAAAAAGGCTACCACATATTTGAATCTTGTTAACCCTACTTGCAATATATTTAACTGTATATTTGACGCTTACAATAAAATCAAATGCAAATAAAAAAACATTTTGAACAATTGTCTTCACCCAAGGCACTAACCCTTGCATCAGTATATAAAAATAATAGTCTAGTAAGACTGAAAAAAGAACCCAGAAAATAGGACACCTAAAGGGGAGGGTTCAGATTCGAAGAAAAAAAGTATAGGTTTACAAATTCCCCCAACGTGTGCAATTTACATATGAAAAACAAAAAATAAAATATAAATAAAAGCTGTACAGGATGCGTTGCGAAAATATGGAAAAGAAATAACAAAAAGACTCATGCTTTAAATAGGCATCAAACAAATTCCTAGTGACGCCCTTGATGGTATCATCAATGGGAAGAATATGGATGCGCTTGTTGTACTTAACATCAGGGCTTTGGTGAACAGAAACCACGTCTCCCAAACAAACCCTCAGATTCGACCACATGACCTTGTTCATTATAATCTTGGGCTCCTCATAGGTCTCCTCTACCTGAGCAATACAGATCGTATCCTTCCTCTTCTTTCCCTGCAACACAGTCCAGAGGAGAGATCGAGGGCAAAGTAAAAAACCTAAGCATCTAAAGTGCAAAACAAAATACCGTAGTGTCTCAAGGGCAAAGGGCAAAGGGAAAAGGAAAATACCTTAATAAGGATTGTGTCTCCACGAAACAATTGCAATTTATCGATGGTTTTTGGGTGCAGGCAAACAACGGAGTTATCATCGTTAATGGCTTCGTCCACAACCAATCGATTCGCCGCCTTCTTTTGCTCTAAAAATGTTGTGCTGAAATATTTTTTCGTTCCTTTCCTGTTACGAACAAAACCACTCATTTATTTACTAATTCATGAAAATACCTAACGAGGCAGAGGCAGAGAATGAGAAAGATTGAGTATTGATCTTACACTTTTGATGATTCTCCCTTATGAGCCATCACTGTAGAGGAAATATTGATTGTTTGGAGTAGTGCAAACAATGAACGGATTGAGAAGAATGAAGCGAATTGGGGTTTCAATTACCTTAAACTCCACACTGAAAATAATGTGAGCATTTATTTGGTTGAATCAGATGAGGAAAATGAAGTGCCATTTTGATCTCATGTTACATACTTAGGTGCTTTGTGTTTATGAGTTATCTTTCTCTTGATTGCAACAAATGAATTGCTCTCATTATTTGCATAGTTGGAAAACACATTGTCTCCTCTCTGTTGCAGAGGGTTTTACAACACTGTTTGGGTTGCTTATTTCTTAACACCTTATATCGAGATAGTGTGTTTTCCAACTGTGCAAATAATGGGAGCATTTATTTGGTCAAATCAGATGAGGAAAATGAAATGCCATTTTTATCTCATGTTACATAAATAGGTGTTTTTTGTTTATGAGTTAGGTTTCTCCTAGTTCTTGATTGGAACAAATGAATCACTTTCATTATTTCCATAGTTGGAAAACACATTATCTCCTCTCTATTGCAGAGGGTTTTACAACACTATTTGGGTTGCTTGTTTCTTAACACCTTATATCGACACAATGTGTTTTCCAACTGTGTAGATAATGTGAGCATTTATTTGGTTGAATCAGATGAGGAAAATGAAATGCCATTTTGATCTCGTGTTACATAAGTAGGTGCTTTTTGTTTATGAGTTAGCTTTCTCCTGATTCTTGATTGGAACAAATGAATTGCTCTCATTATTTGCATAGTTGGAAAACACATTGTCTCCTCTCAGTTGCAGAGGGTTTTACAACACTATTTGGGTTGCTTGTTTCTTAACACCTTATATCAAGACAGTGTGTTTTCCAACAGTGTAGATAATGTGAGCATTTATTTGGTCAAATCAGATGAGGAAAATGAAATTCCATTTTGATCTCATGTCACATAAATAGGTGCTTTTGTTTATGAGTTATCTTTCTCCTTATTCCTAATTGGAACAAATGAATTGCTCCCATTATCTGCACAGTTGGAAAACACGCTGTCTCCTCTCTATTGCAGAGGGTTTTACAACACTATTTGGGTTGCTTGTTTCTTAACACCTTATATCGACATAGTGTGTTTTCCAACTATGTAGATAATGTGAGCATTTATTTGGTCGAATTAGATGAGAAAAATGAAATGCCATTTTGATCTCATGTGTTACATAAATAGGTGTTTTTTGTTTATGAGATAGCTTTCTCCTGATTCCTTATTGGAACAAATGAATTGCTCCCATTATCTGCACAGTTGGAAAACACACTATCTCCTCTGTGTTGCAAAGGGTTTTACAACACTATTTGGGTTGCTTGTTTCTTAACACCTTATATGGAGAAATTGTATTTCCCAACACAACAAATAGTGCAAGCATTTATTTGGTCGAATCAAATGAGGAAAATGAAATGCCATTTTTATCTCATGTTATATAAATAGGTACTTTTTGTTTATGAGTTAGCTTTCTCCTGATTCCTAATTGGAATAATTGAATTGCTCTCATTATTTGCATAGTTGGAAAACACATTGTCTCCTCTTTGTTGCAGAGGGTTTTACAACACTATTTGGATTGCTTGTTTCTTAACACCTTATATCGACACAATGTGTTTTCCAACTGTGCAGATAATGTGAGCATTTATTTGATCGAATTAGATGAGGAAAATGAAATTCCATTTTTATCTCATGTTACATACATAGGTTCTTTTTGTTTATGAGTTAGCTTTCTCCTAATTCCTTATTAGAACAAATGAATTTATCCAACAGAATGAACGTTCATTGCCTCACAGTTCCAGCAGAACGGAAAAATGACACATATGATTGTTGATATATATACTAGTGTTAGTGATAGGTTAAATTGGAAATTAAATTCCCAATGTACAGTTTAATATGTTTGTTTATTGTCTATGCAAGCTGGCATTTTGCACTTAGTAGAACATATAAATTGTATATTGGGGAAATTCAGAAGAAATAAAATTATTTCTAGCACCAATTGTCTTTAATTTGTGAATTTAAATTATTGCTAACACTTGTCTTTCTTCCAGGTGGTTGATATAGGCCAGGAAAGAAAATTGAACAAAACAAGGGTAGGTGGATTGAGAAGGATGCTTCAGGAGATGTGAACCTTCTGTAGTAAATACAGGTGATTCTGGTTGTCATAGCTTGAATCACAAGTGTAGTGGACAGTTAAATTTCCAAAATTTAATATGCATTTAGAAGTGCCGATTTGTTTGAAATTGTGAAATGTTGGGGTTTTCAATCAGCTGTCATTTTCATGTGATTCTTAAGTGTTTTGCGTTAATTTGAAATCTTTCAGCAAAAGAGTTTATATGTGGTTTGTAAGTTTTTTCGTAATAGTTCTTTTTACAATTTCGCTATTTGTCTAGAATATTTAGTAAGTTATAAATGGTTCGTTTTTAACAACATCTGATGGCAATTTTGTAGAATGTTATTTCTATATCCTATTTTTTCTCTTTTTTCAGTATGTTTTGATCTAACCACCACACTGCAAAAAGATGTGCACATATAACAAGTGATTACTTGAAATAGTTCTATGCACTGTATTAAATAGAACTCATAAAGCCAATGGGTAGGAATAACTTAATTGATAATTTGGCCTACATTACTTGGCTCTAAATATTATAGAAAAATAGACAAATTATAAAAGAGCTATTAGAATAACAACATACATGGAAACAAAAAGTGATGAAACCGGCAGACGGGACCAAACGTCCAGGTGATGTTTAGGTAGGATTTAACGGTGTTGTCAGGTGGGTTTTCTCACTTGTTGTCAAACAAAAAAGTGGGCAGGTTAGCTTTGGACAAGTTTCTTTTGTCTAGCGCGAGAAAAGTGGGAGGGAATGACGTGGGCCTTTTCTATTTCGAGAAAGAAAGGTGAAAATACTATTTGTTTTGTTTCCAGTCTGCACATTGAAAGGGAAAGAAGAAGGTTTGAGTGCACGTGGACGACTTGGAGGAGAATATCAACCAAATTGAGGTGACGGGTACTGTCCAATAGTGTTGCAGAGGGTTTTACAACAATATTTGGGTTACTTGTTTCTTAACACCTAGGGTTTTCCAACATGAATTGTTGCAAAATAGAATGAAGTGTGTACTATGAATCACACTATGTGTTCAGGGTTATTAGAGTCCTCCTTAAATGAGAGATGTGTTATTTGATAAAATAAAACACCATCTATACATTTGTATATTTGCATTACAAGACAAAGGTTGGGTATAAGTAAAGGCAGGCTTCAAAACACATTGTATTTTCCAACATGCACTACATAATGTGCACACCTAAATATACTGGTTTAAAAACCAGAAAGGGCTTGGGTATGTTGTGATGTGGAGGTTGAAAAATGCAATGTGTTATGAAGCATGCAATTTGTTATATACTTGAAACTTAAATACAACAATGGAAGGTGTGATTTGGAAAACTTTCATACTATTTTGTAACATTCCATCTTGCAAAACTGTGGGTGTTAATAGCCAAGCAACCCAGCATGATATGACCCTTTACATTTAAACAGGGAGATTGAAATAACTGAAACCCAACACTACGTTTCTCATTCACAATTATTTTGTGCAGTTTTTTTTTCAATCGACTAGAATTTAAACACAACAATGGAATGTGTGATTTCGAAGACATTCATACTATTTTGGAACATTCCATGTTGCAATAACCTAGGTGTTAAGAAGCAAGTGATCCACCATGAGACAACCCTTTACATTTAAACAAGGAGATTCAAATAACTAAAATGGGATAGTGTGTTTTCCAACACTACAAACCATTTATAACAACACTGTCTCTTGCAAGTATCATAACATAATACTTGCAAGGCATAGTGTTGTTATAGATGGTTTGCAGTGTTGGAAAACACACTATCCCATTTCAATTTTCCAATTTAATTACATTCTTGGCACCTCGTTTTTCTATTTGCAATAATGGTTTTCAATGACATGTATTGGGCTTTTGTCCATCCATGGCAAACAATTATTTTGAAAATGAGATGACTGTTATGATGCATGTGACACACATTTTTGTAGGGAGAATAGCCTGCTACCAATTGCAGAAGGTGATCTCCTTGCGACATGGCTTACACATGATAATGTATTGCCCTTCTTCAGGGATAAGACATATCTGCTTATCATTGCTAGTTGATTTGTGGATTCTATTGTCTAATAATTTTTGCATCAACGTTGCAGATGAGACTCTGTGATCCAACATCATGATGACTAATCTTGTGTTCTTCATCCTTATGTTGGATCACAGAGTGTGATCCCAAACGTTGATGCAAGAATTCTTACACAATCAAATCCACAAATCAATTAGCAATAATCAATATGTATTGTGGAAAATTGATATCATTTATGTCGGATTATGTTATCATTTCAAACACATGTTTTTTCAGGGATAGTAACTTGATTTTACTATATTTCGTAGGGAGATTAGCTTTTGCGTTGCAACTGGATGTTGCTATTATCCCTAGAAGAATGCATGTCAGAGGCATCATAACATGCAAAAACCCTATGATGGGATAGTGTAATGTGGAAAATAATTGGCGGCTAGAAAACACCGTGTGTTGTGAGTTCTTTCATTCTGCACATTGAAATTTGAAGGTTTGAGAGCACGGGGTGGACTTGCAAGTGTGGGATATATAAAAGCATCCAAATTCAACTCAAGGGTGATTAACGAATTGGGTTGTTACTTGTGAAGGGTTTGTAAATGGTATTTGGTTTGCAGATATAATAACACCCAATGTTTTCCAACTTGCAATTACACATTGTTGGCCTTGGCATTCTATAAAAACGTCGACCTATGTATGCCCCATACAAGCGTTAGATAAAATACATGTCAACATTTCATGACAACTGGGCATCTTTCGAGCTACTTTGCAATATTTGTAAAACAAGCTCTTCTCTCCAGCACACATCACCGCCTCTTCCACAATCTCATCCACTCAGCTCTGTGTTGTTGGAAGGTGTCATCCATGTATGATGGAGAGAAGTGCATGCTTTGGAAATTAGAAAGGCATGCTTGAAATTTTCCCATTTGTCATGAAATGTTGTCACAGTGGGGCAGGAAGGGGGGACAACCCTGTGTGTTTTCCATACTGCAACTTGTTTGTGCATCTTGTGTTTGAAATGTATAACAGTATTGAAATGGAATTTTTGGTGCAAGTAAGGGTTGTTATAAAATATGAAGATGAAATTTAATACACTATGTTCTTACAGTGTGCATAATGGAAAGTATTCTCTTTCGAGAAGAATTGAGAAGTGAGGGACAACCCTCTGGGTTTTCCATCTTGCAACTTCTTTTTCTTTTTTTGTGTGCAACTTTTGCTACAAGCAAGGGCAGTTATAAAATATGAAGGTGACCTTCAATACATTCTCTTCTTATGGTTTTCATAACACTAACTGTTGTCATTGAACAAGATTTGAAAAGTGCAGGACAACCCAGTGTGTTTTCCATCTTGCAATTTTTTTGTCAATTTTCTCTTCCAAACGTATTACGATATTCAAATGGAAACCTTTTCCATCGCGGGTTCCTTCTGTAAACCTTATTCACTTATTTTGATTTTCACAATTCTTTGTGGTCTCTGTAAACCTTATTCATTTATTTCACTCATATTTCCATGATGGGTTTTCATCTATTTCATTCGGCAACCGCAAATTTTCGAAACTAGCAGATGGGAGGAAACAAAATTAAAAAATCCTTAACAGAAAATCACAAAATGAAAACCCCACAATGAATGGTCGTTTGTTTCTTCAATGTTCATGGAAAAATGGAAAAATGGCACATACACAGAGTAGATATACATACCTAAAGGAGCTCCACATGCTTGCAACTCTTGCCCTTGCTATCCACCAAAACGTCACTGTCCAAAAATGGAGAAATGGGACCTCATCTGGGATTTTTGATATTTGCTAATAATTGTTTTGAATGCCATGTTTTTGGATTTTTTTCAATCCACACCGAACAATTATTTTGAAAACTTGTCGGCGCTGACACGATTTCCAGGCGACAAGATAGCAAACGGCATATGGGATGAGACGTCTGACCCTCAAGTGTTTCCTTCTCGTCCGACAACCTTTTTCTTCTCCGGTCCCACCTCTTTTGTCGCGACTCTTTTCTCCATGCGGTATGGGGGGAATATCCTTTGTTATATACATATGTGAATTTTGTCCAAGAGTTAAGGAGGGAGCAAGCTAACTCCTAGACAAAATTCACATATGTATATAACATAGGATATGTCGGTTTTAGGCGTAAATTCACATATGTATATAACATAGGATATGTTGGTTTCAAAATCCTAGACAAAATTCACCTATGTACATCAAAAAATGCATGAAAAATATACATAAGAACATACATGGATGCATACATAACATGACGAGACGTCGTAGTGTGGGGCCTACCAAACGCCTAAAATTGACATATCCTATGTTATATACATATGTGAATTTTGTCCAGAAGTTAGCTTGCTCCCATTATATATAACCTAAATGATCCTAAAGCTTTTTAATAACCATAGTTATTTAAGCTTTTGAGAAGTGACAGACAACCCTCTGGGTTTTCTATACTACAACTTCTTCTTTTTTGTGCAACTTTTGTTGCAAGCAAGGGCAGTTATAAAATATGAAAGTGACCTTGAATACATTCTTTTCTTGCGGTGTGCATAACACTAAGTTTTGTCATTGAACAAGATTTGAAAAGTGTGGGACAACCCAGTATCTTTTCCATTGTGCAAATTTTTTTGTGCATCTTCTCTTCGAAACGTATTACGATATCCAAATGGAATGTTTGGTGCATGTGATGGGTTGTTATAAAATATGAATGTGAACTTCAATACAGTGTTTTGTTACAGTATGCATAACAAAAAGTGTTGTCTTTGAAGAAGAATAGAAAAGCGAGGGAAAACTATGTTAACCTAATTGAGGCGGGGGGAGTAACCAATAGGGTCGTTTCTTGTAAAGGGTTTTAGAATAGTTTGTGAGTTGCATGGTTTATAACACCTTGTATTTTCCAACCTGAAAATTTAGATAATAGTTTGAGTGTCTTGAAAATATTTTCTTATTTACACTGTATGAATGTAAAAATGGCACCTCCAAAAATTACAACTGTTAGTTATGGTATAAATTGCAATTCAGTATCTTCACATGATTGACAATAATAATTGGACAAAATAATTGCATGTTGTAAAACACAGTGGGTTACTTGTATAGCATTTTACAACAGTGTGCGTAGTGCATTTCAAATTCTTCTTTTCATTGAAAAAATATATGCTTGATTACTGCAAAATGGTGCAATAAATTTTGGAACTTTAACTGTCCATAACACTTGCAACAATTTACAGTTTACATGAAACCAAGGATGCGTGTTGTAAAATAGAAATTGCTTCCTATAGTGAAGAATGTCATTGATGTGGATAGCACACCTGAAAGGTTGTGTAGTAGTGCATCTTCTTCGGGGCGGTCGCATTCACGAAACGTGTAGGTAAGATCTGGTAATTACAAGATGCAATCAAATGTATAATTTTAATCTCTCATAAGTGGTTATGGCATTGATTGGAAAGTGGGAATGTTTTATTCAGGAGGCAGCAACTGTGATACGGAGGAAGTCCCCTCGGTTTATGAAAATGGTGAACCCTAAGGCAGCGACGTGTTTGGTAATTGATTGTGAACTTGCAATTTCCCTTCCCTTCCTATGCGTCAATCAAAATGCTTTTTAATTTCAGTTAGAAAATATCATGTATGTTACAAATATTCTGATTTTGACAGTATATCGTTCCTTTGATTCAGGAAAATAATCAGGGAGATGATCTCGCTCTTGCCATAGTCCATGACCGGAAGGAAAAGTGTGCAAAGGGAGACCCTAAGGATGGAGAGGGATCCAATGAAGCACGGGGTGATGTGGTGGACGGGAAGGTAGATATAATAACTAAATTATTGCATCGTTTCTCTGTGTGTATATGTTGTGCATTCAATTTTTTTGAATATCAAATATATTAAGCGATTTTATTTTCCAAATTTGTTGTGCAGGTTGTTGTTGAATACAGAAGAGAAACGGTGAATGGTAGATATATATACTATTGTATTGTAGAAGAATGTACGAGAAATTATTATGATCGGAGAGTGTTCAACATGCATAGGTTTCAGCATCACCACCTTCCTATTCTTGAGGCACCAAAGTGTGGTCGAGCTATGTTGGGGGAAACCAAAATAACCCGCTCCTCCCCCTAATAAATTGAAAGAGTACCTTCTAAAGAAGGTGGAAAATATAGAGTACCAAATGAATATACGGCAGCAACTGTAGCAGAAGCGTGTTATTAGATGTGTCTGTCAAAAGTATGTGAAACAAAACTTCCTTCAACTTCCCCAAGAAGGAAAGGATGAGGTGAAGAAGCAAATGGTGTTATACAACAGTTAGGAGATGAAGGAGCGGAGAAGGCAAAGAATATTATAATTGTAGGAGAGAAAGAGATAGGAAGGAATGGTAATGTCAAACTAAACTATTAAATGTGAATTTTCCTTGCTTCATATTTTATGTTCGGAGGCATACAAGGTTCACTTAACGTTAACTTACATGACATGACAGGGTGATGGTCGAGAAGCGGTTTCTTCCCCCCAGCAGAGTAGGGTTCATTCGCCAGAGGAAGTTGTGCCCACAAAAGGAAAAGACGATGTTGTTCCTCCCACCCCTGTGTCTAACATTCAGAATAAGCATCCTAAACAGTTGAAAGTTACAAGGCATCCTTTGAAGAAGAAACGAAAACAACGGTGATATTGAAATCTTTTGTTTACTCTAATGTTTTTTTTTTATTATTTGAATGAATTGGTTGCATGCATCTGAGTTTGGTGCAACATTTCAATTGTAATGCCCCACCACGCAACCCTAGAGGAAGTTTCAATTCACTATAAAAGCGTACTAATTTTTTTTTTTTAAATGAAGTAAACAAACATGTTCAACTAATAATTGACAACATCCCCTAGGGTTACATAACTAAGATTATTTAAATCCCCATTAACATACATCATCTAAATTACATTGCAATTAAATAACCCAACTAATAACATTCAACTAACATAAGAAGATACAAGATATGAATAAAGCATCCATTACATAAACCATTTCCAGATTACAATTCTCATTCCCAGAATGAGTCAAAATACATAAGCATAATATTTACAAGGTCCACCTCATAACACAAGAGGGGTAAATCAATATCATTACAATTTGAAAAATAACGTACAAGAAATAATAACAAGATCTGCGAGCTGTCCATCTGGATGTCTCGCCACCAAGTGCTAAAGATCAAGGGGGACCCAATGGTTTCGGTGCATGTTCCACCCAACCTAGTGGTACCCGAAGGCCCACCCCCCATGCTAGGAGATAGTAACAAAATAACATGGACGAGAAATCTACTACCTCTAACCAAAGGCAATCTCATACTGACACAGCTGACTCAACCACACATATGCACAGTATAAGTCTAACACTAATCATGGTTACATTTCTTCCAGACATATTATAATCAAGTGTGCTAAAGAAACCATATGCATAATATAACACAGTGTTATCATAGACAGAGTGTCATCGCAAGGTTTGTCATGAGATATCCTCTAGGCATTCTTCATAGGCTCCGGTAATCCTGGTGGCCTCAACCGAATCCTGACACTTATACTCACTCAAGCGGAATCAACTACCTCTCATAAGGACAAGATAGTTGATCTTGCCATTCCAGGCCTTCTCACTCACCCCAAGTTTAAACAAACCCTTGTGTCTATGAGTGAGGTTAATTTATCTTGGTTAATGTGAACTACATCCTAATCCTCTAAGTACATTTACTTTAGTTCTCAGTTGTTAAAATCACTTCTGAAGGTTACCCGGTTTACCTCTTTAGGCCCCGGCCCTTAACAAAAGCCACTCTTCTAATTGGATAACACACTACACAATCTAACTCAAAGGGTTACTCAAGTGTTACAGAGCTGAACCAATGTACTCTCTCCTATCCTAGGAGACAACAACATAGAAATCCACTCCAACACTAGGAGGAAACTAAAACACTTGTAACACTACCCAAGGGAAAATCAAACAATAACTTAACAAGGGAATGACCCACATCTACTGGAAGACTTTACAATTAAAACCTCAAATACTCGCTTCCCGGACAATCAATAACAAGGGAAAACAAATAACAATGCATTGGCAATGAAAATTACTAAATTTGGATATCTTAAATCCATATTCCTATCTAATAATTCTCATGGAAATTAGAATGCAATCTTTCAAAATTTTCATTACACGTAATAATATCTTCATTAACATAATTACTTTTCACAATTTTATCTAATCATGCACCATAGTTATTTCAAATTAGATTACCGTCTACTTATTTTGCATACAATAATATATTTACGCAAGACATCAAAAGGATAAAAATATAATTAAATATATCTATTTTATTCATACATAACTATCCCTAAACCAAAAGATTAAATAGACATTGTTGAAACAATTCTATATTTCTAAAAAGAATATCAGAATGTTAATATAATTGTATCGGGATAAAATCTACAATTTCCCAATTAATAAATATATAAATACATATATATTTAATATTATATCACATATAATATTAACATATATATATTTAATATTTATCTCCACCCACCAAAAATACTATATAAAAGAAATTAATTGAAACCAGAATAAAATACAAATTAAAATTTGCATACATATATACAAAAATCGAAAATCAAAATAAAATCATAATAAACAAATTAAAAATCAAAAAACCGAAATAATATAAAAACAATTTTAAAAATAAAATAAAATAAAATAGAAAAAAAAAAGAAAGTGAAAATTAAAATTAAAAAAAAAGTCAAGGCAAGCCCGGACGGTACCGCCGGCACCTGGGGTACACAGTCCGCAGACCGTAGCCTGCGTCGACTGTACAATAGTACAGTGGCCGACAAGAGGTGGGCAAGGGGCCGAAGTCCCCATGGGACAGTGCGTCCCCCCAAGCGGTGGGCGCACTGCCCAGTGGGTACTGCGTACCCCAACAAAAAAGATAGTGGGGAGGCCGAACCTCCCCACACTTACATATATTTTTTTCTCTTCAAAAAAAATAAAAACACAGTAATTTCGTACACGTAGGTACGGAACCTCAGACATTCGTCGTACGGCGATATTTTAAAAAAAATCAAAAAGCAAAAGCTTTAATAAAAAAGATTATATATTTGCAAATATATATTCTGTGTATCATATTTGCAAATATGATACATGTAATGTGTATTTACATTTATATTTTTTTTTTCCAGAACCAATTTTACTGGTGAAATTGAAAGAAATAAATTTAAAAACTAGTAATAAAATTTTACAATAAAAGAACATCCCATGTCCAAGAGATTGAGATCTGAATACCAAAAGAAGCCATTCATTCATGTTTCAAATAATTTAAACAAAAGAAAAGCAATAAATTGTTCTGGAGCTTTTCAACAGAATTTTCTAAAGAGGGTTTGTGTTTTGAAATACAAATCTGAATCCTAAATGTTGAAGTTCAACCTAGGGTTTCAAGTAAATCACCAATTTTGCAATTTCTATCATTTAGAAAAAAATAGATTAAACTAAAAACAATAAATCATAGAATAAAAGAAAACCTGGTTATTTGAAGCCACAGGAAATAGCCAAGATTCTTGATGCAGAGCTTCCCTTAAGATCCTCACAACTCCTCTTCAACAATGCAATGAATTTCCAGCTAGCCTTGATCCAAAAGCTCCACCTTCTTCACAGAATTTCTCTCTTTTCAATTTAATTCTACAAACAGAAAAATACTTCCAAATCATTTCATGTGCGAAATTTTTCCAAAAATTTCATGCCTGAGCAAAAAAAGAAAGGAAAAGAATCCCCAAACTTTTATGCCCTAATCTTATAAAACATCATTTCCTCACAACTCCAAAATAACCTAATGCAACCCTAATACACATTCAATGCAAAAATTGAATTTAGATAACAATTTCATTTCCCATTTGGAAGACCCTAATTTTGACTTTAAAGAAAATTTCAATCAAATATAATTACTTAATTATTATTAAATTATTTAATAATTAAATCCAATCCCTTGAGATTTAAATTTTATTAATTAAATAATTTAACTTTAATTAATTTACTTTCAATTATTTAATAACTAAATTTAATCCCTTGAGATTTAAATTTAATAAATTAAATAATTTAACTTTAATTAATTTACTTACAATTATTTAATAATTAAATCTAATCCCTTGAGATTTAAATTTAATTAATCAAATAATTTAAGTTTAATTTCCATAATAATTTTAAATATAACCAATAAGCATAACTTTAATACAATATAAAATAAACATCTCTTTCAACCAATGCAATTTTCTAAAAGAACCATTTAATAAATAAGCACTTTTCAAAACATTACATAACATCAAATAAGATACAACATGACTCAATAATCAAGACTGACGACACACTAAGACTAGGGTGTAGACCTGACACATGTTACTAAGCTACTATCTCCCATTCAACTTAACCGTTGGATCGACACGCTCAAACCTGTGAAACCAGGTGGAGTGGATGTCATGTACCTACAACCTGAAACCAAGTAAACAACATAATATATCCAGCATATAATTCACACCGTGAAAAAGAAATCTCAAATTCGCAGGGCGCTCGCAAGCGAGTGATGCGATCCCGTCTTCTTCACCAATACACTCATCAAAGACTGACACTAACGTCATAAATAATCTCATGATAACTCTACTGACATCATTAATCCATTAAAGCATGTGAAACAAAATCAGATAATCACATCACACAATAATAGTTTTCGCTCAAGAGTAGTGATCAAAACATCATAACAAAATGTGTCTAGTATCAAAGTAGCTGCAACCCAAGCAAAGCATAAAACAACATGAAACGAGAAGCAAAAAAGAGGGGTATTACATTCTCCCCCCCAAAGACCAGGCTTACTCCTGGAAGCCTGCAAACAAGTAGGGATATAACTCCCTCATCCTAACCGCATCCTCCCAAGTGGATGAAGCATCATGCCTGGGATCCCACTGCGCTCGAACCTGATCAATATCTCGCCCTCGAAGAGCGAGCGTTTTGTGCTCCATTACGGCCACAGGTTCCAAAGCCAGCTACCCATCCTCTACCTGTAAAGAATTCCAATCAAGGATGTGAGTAACATCTGGATGATATGGCCGAAGAACTGAAACATGGAAAACGTCATGAATACGTGCAAGACTGGGTGGCAAAGCAAGATGGTAAGCAACTGGGCCAATCTTTTCGAGTATCTCGAAAGGTATGACAAAGCGAGGCGCCAACTTAGAACCCTTTCCATAACGGATTGGACTCTTTCACGGACGCACCCGCAAGAACACCCTTTCGCCTACAGAAAACTGATGATCCACTCTATGTGCATCCGCATACTTCTTCTACCTATCCTATGCTGCTAATAGGTGTTCTCTAATCCAATCCACCTACTGCTCCATATCTTGCAACATCTCTGGCCCCAATAACACTCTGTCCTCTAATCGATCCCAACTCAGAGGTGTACAACAAGGACGCCCATACAAGGCCTGAAAAGGTGCCATGCCAATAGAACTCTTGTAACTATTGTTATAAGCAAACTCCACTAGATAAAGATAATCCTCCCATCGTGTCTGCTGATCCATGAAATACATGCGTAACATATCTTCAAGGATTTAATTAACCCTCTCAGTCTATCCATCTGTCTCTGGGTGATACGCTAAACTGAAGTTCAACTGTGTCCTCATCACATGCTGCAATGACGTCCAAAGAGCTGAAGTAAACACTGGATCCCTGTCAGAAATAATCCGATGTGGAATACCATGCAACCTCACAATATCCTCCATGAACACTCTAGCAACTAATGACGCATTATAGGTAGAGCGCATTGGCGAGAAGTGTGCTACCTTCGTCAACCTATCGACCGTCACCATAATAGCATCATGTCATAGCGAGGAGTTGGGTAAACCAACAATGAAGTCCAAGGAGATAATATCCCACTTCCACTCCGGTATAAGATGTGGCTGAAGAAGACCTGCTGGGTGTTGGTGTTTAGCCTTCACTCACTGGCACTCCAAACATCTAGCTACAAAATCTGCAATATCACATTTCATCCCTGGCCAGAAATACAACTGGTGCAAATTTGCATACATCTTCTTCACCCCAGGATGGGCTGAATACGGTGCACGATGTGCCTCTGTCAAAACCAAAGTGCGAAGGCCACCTACTGAAGGAACGTAAATCCGCTCAGAATTCCTAAGTAACCCATCTGCCTCAAGTGAGCAACCTGTGAACCTGCCCTCAAGAGGTCTACCTACCTCAATCTCTACACTCACATCCTGATACCAACTATCTGCTGGAAGAGTAGCAAGAATATGACTCCATAAATCTACCATAAGAGTCATCTCGGATATCACATGCCTACGCCTACTGAGTGCATCAGCTACGATGTTCTCTTTCCCCTGAATGTACTTCAACTCGAAGTCATACTCACAGAGAAACTCCATCCAATGCCTTTGTCTTGCGTTAAGGTTCGGCTGAGTGAAAATGTACTGAAGAATCCTGTGATCACTATGAAGCTCAAATCTCTGCCCGAGTAAAAAGTGCCTCCATCTAGTCAATGCATGGACTACTGCCGCTAACTCAAGATCATGTGTGGGATAATTCAGTTCATGGTCTTTAAGCTTCTGCGACTCATAAGCTATCACTTGCCCCTCCTGCATCAGGACTGCTCCTAAGCCCTCTAAGGATGCATGTGTACAAACCATAAAATCTCCTGTGGGATCAAGTATCGCTAAAACCGGTGCACTGGTCAACTTATCCTTAAGAACCTGAAAAGCTGACTCACACTTCTCTATCCAATCAAACCTCTTCCCTTTCCTCTGAAGAGAAGTGATAGGATGACCTACTCTGGAAAAGTTATGAACAAACCTCCTGTAGTATCCTGCAAGTCCCATAAAACTACAAATCTCTGCCACATTCGTGGGCGCAGGCCAATCCAGAATAGCTTGGATCTTTGAAGGATCCACAGACACTCCCTCTCCTGAGATCACATGACCAAGATACATGATCTCAGACTTGAAGAACTCACATTTCGACAAGTTGGCATAAAGTTGGTTCTCTCATAAACACTGAAGTACTTGTTGCAAATGCTCCTCATGCTCATCTACTATCCTGGAATATATCATTATATCATCAAGAAACACCAGAACAAACCTATCAAGGTATGTGCGAAATACTCCATTCATCAAACTCATGAACACAGATGGCGCATTCGTTAACCCAAACGGTACCACCGTAAACTCGTAGTGACCATACCGCGTTCGAAATGCCGTCTTATGAATGTCTGCATCAAAAATACGGAGCTGATGGTATCCCGACTTAAGATCAATCTTCGAAAAGATGGTAGCACCCTTGACTTGGTCAAACAAGTCATCAATTTTGGGAAGTGGATAATGATTCTTGATCGTTACTTTGTTCAACTGTCGGTAATCAATGCACAACCGAAGTGAATCGTCCTTCTTCTTCACGAAGATGATAGGTGCTCCCCATGGAGAAACACTAGGATGAATGAATCCCTTCTCCAACAACTCCTCCAACTGCAAGCGAAGCTCTTTTAGCTCCTAAGTGGTCATACGGTAGGGAGCTTGTGAAATAGGCTCTGATCCAGGTACTAAGTCAACCTTAAAATCTATATCTCTCCTCGGTGGCATACCTGGAATGTCATCTGGAAAGACATCTAAGAACTCCTAAAGCACGGGATGACTACCCAGAGATACCTTCTCCTCTACTTCTCCTAATCCCAGGTCGTCAACTGAAACAACAAACAACTGACATCCCTGCCGAACACATCTCCTCAACTGCATAACTGAGATAATCCTCAAAGATATCGGTCTCTAAACTCCTATAATCTCCACCTCACCCCCAGATGCATTAACGCATTGAATCGACTTACATCAACAATCAATAACTGCTCAGTGAGCCTCAAGCCAATCCATACCTATGACAACATCATAGGATCCCAAAGGTATAACTCAAAGATCTAAGGTAGTAAGAAGTGGTCCACTCTCCAACCTACAGTCAGGTACTACAGAATGCGATGCAACTTTCGCACCTGACGCTAACTCAACCTGCCTTTATTGTCTTGCCTTACGGCTCCCAGTCTGCAACGTGACACTATAGATGAAGAAATAAAGGAGTCGAATGCTCCTGAATCAAATAGGATAGTAACCGGGTTACCAAATATCATACCATGAGTCTCAACTACAGTACCCTAGTGCTCTGCCTAACGGTTATCAACCGCTACGAATACACAATGACCTCTACCTGCATCTCCCACTGTCGGGTCTGACGCTGCTGGTCTTTGAGTGAATCCCGATGTGCCCTTATTGGGACACATCCTAGCAATATGGCCCTGCTAACCACAAGAGAAACAACCTGTCCCTCTACTATGACCTCTGCCTCTTGTTGGTGCACTAGACTGCTGTGCACTGCCTCTAAAGGTAGACTAAAAGCTCTGAGCGGGTTGCTCAAAATTGAAATGCTTCATGCGCCTCCAGTTCCTGTTACCCTGTCCCTGCTGAAAACCTTTTCATTTCCCTTGGAAAGATTGCTGATGACTGCCCTATGCTAATACCTGTTGAGTCTTAGGAGGCATCACTTTCTGTGATTGACCACCTCGAACACTAGTCCCAGCTCTTGTACCACTGCCAATAACAACACCTGCATGTCCTCCCAGTGCCATAGTTAGGTTCTCCTCCACAAGTCGTGCCTTCTCCACAGCTACCTCCATAGACTTGGGTTCGAAAACCCGCACTCCTCCACTGATACGGGCGTTTAATCCCCTGATGAAATACTGCACTAGCATCCCCTCATCATCTCCTATCCCAGCGAACTGTTTAAGTTTGTAGAATCGCCTCTCGTACTGGTCCACAATCAAGGCCAGCTATCGTAAGGCATGAAACTCATCGCCTCTACGCTGACGCCAGTGATCAGAGAGAAAGCAGGCTCTGAACTGCTCAATAAAGATCTCCCAAGAAACCGTACTCATGTTGATATGGAGCTTTTGCTCCTCTAGCTTCCACCAAGTGGCTGCAAAACCTCGGAGGTGAATGATAGCGCACCGTGCTTTAGTATTACTATCATAGGGCTGCATGGAGAAGCATCGATCAAGGCCTATTAGCCAAGTCTCAGCCTCTAAACCTGTACCTACTCCATCAAACAGTGGTGGTTGTGACCGAATCAGGTCTCTCATATGAGAAGATGCTAACCTCTCTGACTGTGCCGAAGTTGCTTTCACCCCAGGATTAACCTCTGCATCTACTCGCTTCGGACCTAGAAGTGCCAAAGCATCTTCCAAAGCTTTTCATGCAGCTTCGACCCCTGGAGGATCTTGATGTCCACCGCCCCCTAGGCCATTCTATGAGGCTTGATGTTCCTCCTGATCTGGTATGAGCATAACATGCAGTGGAGAGTCATGCTGACTCCTTTCGGGTATGTCTACCCGACCACATCCGCGTCCTCTCCCTCGTCCGCATCTAGGAGGCATACTCCTACACAGACACAAAAGGGATATTAGACAAGGTTCACTTGAAAACCTATACAACTAAGTTTAATGGGCACATTATAATCCCAGAGTACCCAGTGTTTAAAAATAAGCTCTGATACCATATGTAATGCCCCGCCACGCAACCCTGGAGGAAGTTTCAATTCACTATAAAAGCGTACTAATTTTTTTTTTTTTAAATGAATTAAACAAACATGTTCAACTAATAATTGACAACATCCCCTAGGGTTACATAACTAAGATTATTTAAATCCCCATTAACATACATCATCTAAATTACATTGCAATTAAATAACCCAACTAATAACATTCAACTAACATAAGAAGATACAAGATATGAATAAAGCATCCATTACATAAATCTATTACATAAACCATTTCCAGATTACAATTCTCATTCCCAGAATGAGTCAAAATACATAAGCATAATATTTACAAGGTCCACCTCATAACACAAGAGGGGTAAATCAATATCATTACAATTTGAAAAATAAAGTACAAGAAATAATAACAAGATCTGCGAGCTGTCCATCTGGATGTCTCACCACCAAGTGTTGAAGATCAAGGGGGACCCAATGGTTTGGGTGCATGTTCCACCCAACCTAGTGGTACCCGAAGGCCCACCCCCCATGCTAGGAGATAGTAACAAAATAACATGGATGAGAAATCTACTACCTCTAACCAAAGGCAATCTCATACTAACACAGCTGACTCAACCACACATATGCACAATATAAGTCTAACACTAATCATGGTTACATTACTTCCAAACATATTATAATCAAGTGTGCTAAAGAAACCATACGCACAATATAACACAGTGTTATCCTAGACAGAGTGTCATCGCAAAGTTTGTCATGAGATATCCTCTGGGCATTCTTCATAGGCTTCGGTAATCCTGGTGGCCTCAACCAAATCCCGACACTCATACTCACTCAAGCGGAATCAACTACCTCTCATAAGGACAAGATAGTTGATCTTGCCATTCCAGGCCTTCTCACTCACCCCAAGTTTAAACAAACCCTTGTGTCTATGAGTGAGGTTAATTTATCTTGGTTAATGTGAACTACATCCTAATCTTCTAAGTACATTTACTTTAGTTCTCAGTTGTTAAAATCACTTCTGAAGGTTACTCGGTTTACCTCTTTGGGCCCCGGCCCCTAACAAAAGCCACTCTTCTAATTGGATAACACACTACACAATCTAACTCCAAGGGTTACTCAAGTGTTACAGAACTGAACCAATGTACTCTCTCCTATCCTAGGAGACAACAACATAGAAATCCACTCCAAAACTAGGAGGAAACTAAAACACTTGTAACACTACCCAAGGGAAAATCAAACAATAACTTAACAAGGGAATGACCCACATCTACTGGAAGACTTTACAATTAAAACCTCAAATACTTGCTTCCCAAACAATCAATAACATGGGGAAAACAAATAATAATGCATTGGCAATGAAAATTACTAAATTTAGATATCTTAAATCCATATTCCTATCTAATACTTCTCATGGAAATTAGAATGCAATCTTTCAAAACTTTCATTACCAGAATAAAATACGAATTAAAATTCACATACATATATACAAAAATCGAAAATCAAAATAAAATCATAATAAACAAATTAAAAATCAAAAAACCGAAATAATATAAAAACAATTTTAAAAATAAAATAAAATAGAAAAAAAAAACAAAATGAAAAAAAAATTAAAAAAAAAAATCAAGGCAGGCCTGGACGGTACCCGTTCGACGGACGGTACTGCCGGCGCCTGCGGTATGCAGTCCGCAGACCGTAGCTTGCCCCGATTGTACAACAGTACAGTGGCCAGCGAAAGGTGGGCAGGGGGCCGCAGTCCCCACGAGACAGTGCGTCCCCCCAAGCGGTGGGCGCACTGCCTAGTGGGTACTATGTACCCCAACAAAAAAGACAGTGGGGAGGCCGAACCTCCCCACACTTACATATTTTTTTTCTCTTCAAAAAAAATAAAAACACAGTAATTTCATACACGCAGGTATGGAACCTCAGACATTCGCCGTACGACGATATTTTAAAAAAAATCAAAAAGCAAAAGCTTTAATAAAAAAGATTATATATTTGTAAATATATATTTTGTGTATCATATTTGCAAATATGATATATGTAATGTGTATTTACATTTATATATTTTTTTTCCAGAACCAATTTTACTGGTGAAATTGAAAGAAATAAATTTAAAAACTAGTAATAAAATTTTACAATAAAAGAACATCCCATGTCCAAGAGATTGAAATCTGAATACCAAAAGAAGCCATTCATTCATGTTTCAAATAATTTAAACAAAAGAAAAGCAATAAATTGTTCTGGAGCTTTTCAACAGAATTTTCTAAAGAGGGTTTGTGTTTTGAAATACAAATCTGAATCCTAAATGTTGAAGTTCAACCTAGGGTTTCAAGTAAATCACCAATTTTGCAATTTCTATCATTTAGAAAAAAATAAATTAAACTAAGAACAATAAATCATAGAATAAAAGAAAACCTGGTTATTTGAAGCCACAGGAAATAGCCAAGATTCTTGATGTAGAGCTTCCCTTAAGATCCTCACAACTCCTCTTCAACAATGCAATGAATTTCCAACTAGCCTTGATCCAAAAGCTCCACCTTCTTCACAGAATTTCTCTCTTTTCAATTCAATTCTACAAACAGAAAAATACTTCCAAATCCTTTCATGTGCAAAATTTCTCCAAAAATTTTATGCCTGAGCAAAACAAGAAAGGAAAAGAATCCCCAAACTTTTATGCCCTAATCTTATAAAACATCATTTCCTCACAACTCCAAAATAACCTAATGCAACCCTAATCCACATTCAATACAAAAATTGAATTTAGATAACAATTTCATTTCCCATTTGGAAGACCCTAATTTTGACTTTAAAGAAAATTTCAATTTCCTATAAATTCCCTTTTGATTTAATTTAATTTAATCAATCAAATATACTTACTTAATTATTATTAAATTATTTAATAATTAAATCCAATCTCTTGAGATTTAAATTTAATTAATTAAATAATTTAACTTTAATTAATTTACTTTCAATTATTTAATAACTAAATTTAATCCCTTGAGATTTAAATTTAATAAATTAAATAATTTAACTTTAATTAATTTACTTACAATTATTTAATAATTAAATCTAATCCCTTGAGATTTAAATTTAATTAATCAAATAATTTAAGTCTAATTTCCATAATAATTTTAAATATAACCAATAAGCATAACTTTAATACAATATAAAATAAACATCTCTTTCAACCAATGCAATTTTCTAAAAGAACCATTTAATAAGTAAGCACTTTTCAAAACATTACATAACATCAAATAAGATACAACATGACTCAATAATCAAGACTGACGACACACTAAGGCTAGGGTGTAGACCTGACACATGTTACCAAGCTACTATCTCCCATTCAACTTAACCGTTGGATCGACACGCTCAAACCTGTGAAACCAAGTGGAATCGATGTCATGTACCTGCAACCTAAAACCAAGTAAACAACATAATATATCCAACATATAATTCACACCGTGAAGAAGAAATCTCGGATTCGCAGGGCGCTCGCAAGCGAGTGATGCGATCCCGTCTTCTTCACCAATACACTCATCAAAGATTGACACTAACGTCATAAACAATACTCACATAAATAATCTCATGATAACTCTATTGACATCATTAATCCATTAAAGCATGTGAAACAAAATCAGATAATCACATCACACATTAATAGTTTTCGCTCAAGAGTAGTGATCAAAACATCATAACAAAATGTGTCTAGTATCAAAGTAGCTGCAACCTAAGCAAAGCATAAAACAACATGAAACGAGAAGCAAAACGGAGGGGTATTACATCAATTCCTCCTATTACACAACAATGATGAACAATGAACTACTGCCCTCGTGCAGGTTTTTGTGATTTTTGATGGTGAACAATTGCCCATGGAAGCACAAGATGATGTTGTTCCTCCCGACCTGCCGTCTAACAATGTTGAGAAGAAGAAGAAGAAGAAGGAGCATATATCATCAAATATGTCAAGGTGCCTTGACATGGAGGAACTAGAAGAAATGGTGAATTGCAATTCTTTTATTTAATTTTTTTTTTTATTACTTCAATGAATTGGTTGCATGCAGTTGAATTTGAACTGACCTTTGAATTCCTACTATTACAGGGCAAGGATAAACAACGAAGTGTTGGCCTTGACCTAATTGGTGATGTTGTTGCAATTGAAATGAGAGAGGCTAATAGAGATGGACATGCGGATGGGGAGAGCACTGGCCACAAAGTGGGAAAAGGTAACACAGATGGTCATCAGGACGGGGAGAACATTGGCTTGAATGTGGAACTGGGTAACAAAGATGGACATGGGGATGGGGAGAGCGGTGGCTTGCAAGTGGGAGAGGGTAATAAGGATGGACCTAGGGAGGAGGAGAGCGCTGGCCTACAAGGGGGAGATGGCAATAAAGATGGAAATTGGGACGGGGAGAGGTGCGGCGTGCCATCTATATTGGTATGAGACCCAACACACTTCCATGCTTCTATTTTTATTTCTTTAGGAATCTTTTAATGTGCCTTGAATTATACTTCACGTCAATGGCATTTCCATTGCAGGAAAAATCCGGTGGATGAATAGATGATAGAGTTCAACGGCATAACTTTTAAGGTCGGTGATCACGTCGACCTTTGGAGGTCGCATAAACGGGTTGCCAAAGGCATTGTACATGTTGTCGCCAAAAATGGTCACACCCACTACTTGAAGCACCCAGAAAATTGTTCGAGATTCAACATTATTGAGGCCATTGATGGTCAATGTTACGTGCCTTTTCCCATGTCTAGCGCAGAGACCATCAGAGAGTGCATGGGTGGCTTTGTCATATGGTAGCTTGCCGAGATGAAGCATTTTGTTCCAGAGGTACACATAAATGATATGTTGTTGTATATATCATACTGCGTATATTGTTTCCATGCATACATTAATTCTCATTAATTGTTTGCTATAGGGTGAAGGTGTTAAACTTGACACAGACAAAGCATAGAGTATGAAAAAATTTGTTGTTTCACGTTCATCATCTGCGAGGGTTCATGGATCTGGAATCACCCCTCCCGAAATACACAAGGACCCTAAGAAACTTGCCATATTTTACATAGACCTGAACTCGATTGCAAGGAATAGGCAGCGTAGGAATTGATGAGACAGGCTCCAAATATTGATTCTGCTCTATGGGTTTCATTATTTGAATATTGAACAATTATGGTGTAGAGATACACCATTTGCATATGTTTCAACACTTTGGTGTTATACATTTCATACGAGACTTTTCATGGGCTTCTCTAATTATTTTATTATTGAATAATTATGCTGAACATATATACTAATTTCATGTCATTGGAACACATAATTGTTATCCATTTAATATCAGACTTTAAGAAAAATAGTCTTGTTCACTATATGTTCATATGTTTCAAACACAAGTTTTACATAGCTCTTGTGGTGTCCCCTCTGGCATGTGTTGCCATTAATGTCAAAGTAGTAAGACAATAAGATGTTCTTGATTGGTAAACAAGTCAGTAGTATTGGTTTGGTAATTCAGTTGATGGTCTCTTCATTTCAGTTCTTTGACAATTACTTGACTTGGCATACAAGTGTTTTTCAACTCTAGTACATTGCATATTGTTTCATGTTTAGTCACCTTGCATATTGTGATAAGGACCTAAAATTGTGACTATATGTAAATACAATTATATGAGTTGAAACATTTATGAAGACAGTTCTCTTTCTATTAAAAAACAGAGAACACTATTTATGCATGTTGTTGAAGGAATTCAGTATCACTTAAGTGTTTTGGTCTTCATGTTCATTTATTTATCATATGTCATTTAGTTTTAAAGTTGTCGTAAGATTATGTTATCTTGTAAATATTTGAGCTTTTGGGTTTCTATAATGTTCTCAGTCTCTGTGATTTGGTTATGGTCTTTATGTTCATTCATGTTAAAAATCATCAAACATGCTTGATAACTAAATTTCTCTAGAGCTTGCACTTTACATTTGGTTTTTAATGCTAAAGTGGTTGGTATTGGAACAATTGATGTCACCATTTATCAAGAAATTTGAGAAATTATTTTAAAAACAATCCATGAGGTATGGGATTTGAAACCCATCAAGTGTCGCTAATCTAGTTTTGGATTGTGATAATCCATACAAGTAGATAAAATGATATACTAAGTTTTGAAATGCACCATTTGTAATGCATATTTATATAAAACTACCTACAAAATATGTTGGGTCTCAATCCTAGAAACATAAAAATAGGGACTATCCATGAGTCACTCACAAGATCAAATCAAATTCTGAATGAACAAGTGAAATGCCTCAAGAAAAGAATGATGAAAATCAGACTAATGTCAACAATTGCAAAGGTGATTACAATAGGCCCATCAAAATATCTCAATCAAGTAATGCACCCTTGATTCTCATTATGTACCTTCAACCATATGGTAATGACAACAATGTGATTAGTATTCATTTTCATGGTGTACCCTTACCCAAATGCCAATGACAAAGCAAAGCATATATTGGTGGATTAGAAAACCCTATTCATCCTTCTAGAAAACCTTTAAAGTAAGGTTTTAAGTCTCAATATTCTAAAACACCACTCTCTATGAGTGGTTTATCCTCTACAAACTTAGTTGTTCAAACCTCTTCTCCATTTAAGGAGGGTAATTTACTTCTAAAAAAATATTTATCTTGGAGTATTTTCTCCATATAACCTGAATTGGTTCCTGTATAATAGTTTGTATACATAACTGTTGCAGGATGGAAAACACACTGGGTTGTCCCAGACTTTGCAAATCTTGTTTAAAGACAGCATTTAGTGTTATTCACACAGGAAGAAGACAATGTATTGAAGTTGAGCTTCATAATTTTTAACAACCCTTACTTTCAGCAAAACACTCTTCTTCAATATCTACCCATATGTTTCCAACACATTATTTACATAACAGTTGCATCACGAAAAACACAGTGAGTTGTGACTCACTTCTTATTTTATGCGGGTTGTGAGAAATGAATGTTTTGAAGTTCATGTTGTTGTTTGTTCAAAACCCTTAATTTGAGCAAAACACTATTTTTCAATATCTACTCATATGTTTCCAACAAAAAATTTACATAACATTTGCATCATGGAAAACACAGTGGGTTGTGGCTCACTTCCTATTTTTTCCAGACTATAACAAAATAATGTTTTCAACTTCACTTTCTTGTTTTATGACACCCCTTACTTTAAGAAAAATAGTCTTGTTCACTATCTGTTCATATGTTTCCAACACAAATTTTACTTAACTGTTGCAGGATGGAAAACACACTGGGTTGTCCTAGACTTTCCAAATCTTGTTCAAAGACAACATTTAGTGTTATGCACACAGTAAGAAGAAAATGTATTGAAGTTGAGCTTCGTAATTTTTAACAACCCTTACTTTTAGCAAAACACTCTTCTTCAATATCTGCCCATATTTTTCCAACACATTATTTATATAACAGTTGCATCACGGAAAACACAGTGAGTTGTGGCTCACTTCTTATTTTATGCAAGCTGTGAGAAATGAATGTTTTGAAGTTCACGTTGTTGTTTGTTCAAAACCTTAGTTTGAGCAAAACACTCTTTTTCAATATCTACTCATATGTTTCCAATAGAAAATTTACATAACATTTGCATCATGGAAAACAGAGTGGGTTGTGGCTCACTTCTTATTTTTTCCAAACTGTAACAAAATAATGTTTTCAACTTCACTTTCTTGTTTTATGACACCCCTTACTTTAAGAAAAACATTCTTGTTCACTATTTGTTCATATGTTTCCAACACAAATTTTACTTAACTGTTGCAAGATGGAAAACACACTGGGTTGTCCCAAACTTTGAAAATCTTGTTCAAAGACAGAAGTTAGTGTTATGCACACAGTAAGAAGATAATGTATTGAAGTTGAGCTTCATAATTTTTAACAACCCTTACTTTCAGCAAAACACTCTTCTTTAATATCTACCCATTTGTTTCCAACACGTTATTTACATAACAGTTGCATCACAGAAAACACAGTGAGTTGTGGCTCACTTCTTATTTTATGCAGGCTTTGAGAAATGAATGTTTTGAAGTTCATGTTGTTGTTTGCTCACAATCCTTACTTTGAGCAAAACACTCTTTTTCAATATCTGCTCATATGTTTCCAACAGAAAATTTACATAACAGTAGCATCATGGAAAACACAGTGGATTGTGGCTCACTTCTTATTTTTTTCAGACTGTAACAAAATAATGTTTTCAACTTCACTTTCTTGTTTTATTAAAAACCCTTACTTTAAGAAAAACAGTCTTGTTCACTATCCGTTCATATGTTTCCAACACAAATTTTACTTAACTATTGCAGGATGGAAAACACACTGGGTTGTCCCAAACTTTGCAAATCTTGTTCAAAGACAGCAGTTAGTGTTATGCACACAGTAAAGAGACAATGTATTGAGGTTGAGCTTCATAATTTTTAACAACCCTTACTTTCAGCAAAACACTCTTCTTCAATATCTGCCCATATGTTTCCAGCACATTATTTACATAGCAGTTGCATCACGGAAAACACAGTGAGTTGTGGCTCACTTCTTATTTTATGCAAGCTGTGAGAAATGAATGTTTTGAAGTTCACGTTGTTGTTTGCTCACAATCTGTACTTTGAGAAAAACACTCTTTTTCAATATTTGCTCATATGTTTCCAACAGAAAATTTACATAACAGTAGCATCATGGAAAACACAGTGGGTTGTGGCTCACTTCTTATTTTTTCCAGACTGTAACAAAATAATGTTTTCAACTTCACTTTCTTGTTTTATGACACCCCTTACTTTAATAAAAACAGTCTTGTTCACTGTCTATTCATATGTTTCCAACACAAATTTTACTTACAGCAAACATTCCCTTTCAATATCATTATACATTTCAAACACAAGATGCACAAAAAAAGTTGCAAGATGGAAAACACACAGGGTTGTCCCATAGATTTCATATCTTGTTGAAAGATAATAGTTAGTGTTATGCACACCGTAAGAAGACAATGTATTGAAGTTCACGTTCATATTTTATAACTACCCTTGCTTACAAGAAACATTTGATGACATTGCAGGGGTGAAACAACTGAACTCGCTATGCTATTGCAAACAAGTCAGATGACTAAACTGGAAAACTCCACCTTTCAGCCAACAACAAACGACTGACAGAAAGCAATCCCCAACTTAAACATCTCGACATGTGAACTTTCAAAATAGACTGTCCTTAACCAACCTAATTAGGTTTCCTTTAATCATTCAATTTGACAAACAACAACAAAAGACTCTCTTACACTCTTAACTTACTTCCATGGCATGTAAAATACTCTGTCTTAATGAATCTTCAATATCATTTTAGCCTTTCAAGGAACGAAATTGCAAACACTCCAAATACTATTAAATCTACGCCTTTTGACAATTCTGTCATGACATGACAGTCAATTAATGCTCTCCAAATACTCATAAATTCACCAATCCCTATCTTGGAATGGAGTCACCTATGCCCAAAAACCTCTGCAAAACAAAATTACACAAGGACTCATATTCCACAAACAAAACTCAGCAAGTCACCAATGTACAAAGACATTTACAGATTTTGAATTTCCATTTCAGCATTCCATTTCAATTTCAACATTCCATTTGAACATTCCATTTCGATTTCAACATTCTATTTCAATTTCCTTATACGTTTGCAACACACTATGCTGAAAAAATTGTTGTAGAATGGAAACACGCAGGGTTGTCACTCACCTCTGAAATCTTCTTCTAAGAGAACAGTGTCTATTATGCAAACTGTAACAAAACAGTGTATTAAAGTTCACCTTCATATTCTCTAACAACCCATTACTTGCAGCAAACATTCCATTTCAATATCCTTATACATTTCCAAGAGAAGATGCACAAGAAAAGTTGCAAAATGGAAAACACAGACTGTAAGAAAATAGTGTATTCAAGTTCACTGCCAAATTTTATAAGAATAGTGCACATCACACAATGAAATGTAAAAACATATCGAGTCAATATTATACAATCTGAAGAAAATTACAATCCACATTTACTACTGGTAACACTGAGGACTATGTCAACCATTTACGAACAGGTATAATCTCTGTGTTCTCAGCATCTGGAAGCATTTTCCGCACTCTAATTGTCAAAGGTGGAATTGAAAGCATACAATGTTGGCACCCCATAATTCTCATGTAGTAGCCTGAAGGAGGGCCTGACACGGTGGATCTCAAACTTGACAATGTGGTTGAATTTGAACACGGCCAACAACCATTCCTCCACAAGACCTATGTGATTACTAATTTGAGATTCCCCCTTGAGGAATCTCATAAACCTCATGCTCATCTGATCCGTAAGATTGTGCCTATGTATGATAATTGTTGGTCTAATGCACACCTTCCAGATGCATCTAGCTAGGAAAAGGTCTTGAATTTCTCGGTAAAGAGACATTGACCAATCACATAAATTGACAATCTCTATTTGTAGATTGTAATATTCAACGTCCATGCCCATATGTGCCCATATACCAAAGACGTTGTTGAAGAAGTGAGCATAATTATCATAGTGAAAATTTGTGCGGTTTGACCCTTTTCTATTAATTCTCCTTAACATCTTTTCCCGCAAACTATACGGGAGGTTGAATTCCTCAATTCGAGCAAGAATATTGCATGGCAGATACGGGTGGTAGTTGGTCAACCAACTAGCCACCCATGCTTGAGAACTGTGGGACATCTTCTATAGAACTGTAGCAGCAGGTAGTAAAATTCCTAAAATGAAAGACAAAACAACTTTTTCAGAAGGTAGACCTGCATTCTCTAATTAGAAATACATTGTCAATGCAATGGAAACAGTGAAAAAATAAGCGAGCAAAGTGGAAGATATAGCTAATGTATGCACTAAAGATATTGTACCTATTGTTTTGAACTGAACAAGTCAGCATGTGCAGTATCTCCAATAGGCATATGGCAACGCACAAGTCGAACAGCAAGAAGAACAATGCCTGAAAGGAAAGAGAACAAAAAATTTAGCACATACAACAACATTCTCTAATTAGAAACACACGAAATAGTTGCTAAAAAAAATTGAAAGCGAAAGAAAAAATTTCATAACTATCTAACTGTGTATGGACAGTGTCTTTTCCAACATGGAAAATAATTTGAGCATCTATTTATTGCTATCAGATGAGTTGAACTAATGAATTGTATAAAATATATCTGTTATGAACACAAAATGCACATCACAGTTGCAGAATGGAAAAACACAATGGGTTGTGCCTGACATTTTTATTTTCTAAAGACTGTAGCAAAACAAGGTCTCGAAGTTCACCTTCTTGTTTTGTGGCAACCCTTTCTTTCACAAAACATTCCATTTGAATATGTCTTTGTATGTTCCAAACAGAAAATGCACATAACAGTTGCACGATGGAAAACACACTCAAATTTGTCAACTTAACTATCTCAAACTCTTAACAACCACTACAAATAATCATCATTGTAGAGACCCATTTCAGTCCCCCTCAACATACTTGAAACCCACATATGGAGATCACATCGCTGATTACATCCATTGCATCGCACATCTTTCATAAGGCAACTTTTAGGTGAAATATGGTGGGTTTAGTAAGTGAATGTCTATCAAACTTGGGGGCAACAAAGTTTAAGGTAAGATTAAGTTTTTGTAGGCTTAATTAGTCGTGTTTGAAGAATGTCTGACCATGCTTTAGGAACAAACTTTCAGCCCCATTGAATGCACTTTCCTCAGTTACCAACTTGTACGCATCCTTTTTCATTGGAAATCTTCTGTATTTCCTAAAGATCAGCAACCAAACTTTGAATGGTTCACTTCCCCTGCATGATTCAACAGATACACTTCTTAAACTACATAACATCATACCAAAAATTGGACTTATGTAATAAAAGTTATTAAATTTGAACCATACCTTCCATTGGGTTTACACCCACGAAAGACAGTCGCCGACGAGGACTCCTTTCCCGAGATTGGAATGTTGAAGTGAAAAAAAAAATCCATAAAAGAAATCATAAAGTTTATGATGTGGTACAAGCACATATTAGAAAAAAGAAATCTGCAATACCATTTCCTATTACAATAAAGAAATTGAAATGGGTTTTCTTATACTCACCCATATTAGATGTTGTATCCTCTGCCACATCCATAGCAGTTGCACCTGAAGTCTCACATTGCATATTGACATTCAAATTCAAACTATTGTTCGTGGACAAGGGAAAGGAGTCATCTAAAGGGGTTCGTGATCTGACTGTTGTGCGGAATGCTTTGTACGTCGGGTTAGATGTCTACGACGATCCCTGGTTGCACTAAACCATGGACACATGTGAATGGTGGTAGTTGCAGCTTGATCAGGATCCATAATGAATTCAAATGGAAATGCATTTGATTCTCGTAGGTCCTCTAGAAACCTGTCTGCACATTCTGCATATGATTGCACCTGTTGTAGAGATTGTGGTGGTGTACACATCACTTTCTTCAAGATTTCGTTAGTGTCATTCCAAAGAGACATTGCCACCACATGTTCATCATTTAAATGATTCATAAAAAGAGCTTGCATAGGGGTCAGAACATTAGGATTGTTTTCTTCTACGACCCCCTCTGACAATGTCTCATTGAAATCTATGCCTGTATCAATTGGTTGACCTCCCCCATCTAAATGAGCACACAAAAGAAATTTGTATTAGGCTGTAGAAAATGCAAAACACAATTGACTCCAATAAAGTAACGCAATTCAAATTGAAATTCACTTACCGTGGACCACCCCATAGATGGCAAATGATCTTTTAATCAAGTGAGCAACCTTGACGACATGTTTGCAAGTGTTCCCCTACAAAATCCAAGGGTAGCCACAAACAAAAAGGTGCTCCCCAAATTTCTGAACAACGTAGTGCATTGACCTACTTTGACTTTTCACCCAGTACTGTCCAGGATCTGTTTCATCAGGAATATAGTCATCGTCTGGAATTGCCTTGGCCCGCTCCACACTAGATCGCATATTTAAATACTTTTTGTTTGTCAAAAAACCATAATGCTGCAAATTTTCCTTTTGCCTATAGAATGGTTCCATTTTATACACAAGTGTGTAATACAAATAGTCCATTCTCCTATTGCATTTTGTTGAACAATCACACAAGTACCAAGTTTTTAGTGCACAATCGTATGACTCAATGGTTGCATTCGTATCTTGGTTGGCATGTGAGAATAGTCTGTAATTTTTCACCCACATAGTTGCGAAAAAAAACATCGAATAGTCAAGTAAGCCACAACATGTTAGAGGTGACATCAAAGAATTTGAATGGTGTGAATCATGCGAGGTGACAAAAAATTGTCAACTCACCAATTCGACCTTCTCCTTCGCACCAAGTCTTCTTGAAGTACTCTAAGAATCAGGGCTGATCATTGAACTCCTAAAAGAAAGAGTTCAATAGCTGAGTGACACAATCTTCGATGTCACTGATTGCCATCATGATCGTTCCAAGACTGCGAAAGATGTCCATTGCCCTTTCCTTGGCTGTATACTTATATACATTCTTTAGCCAAGCCCTTTTGACATGCCAAAGGCATAGAAGCACACGACATTGAAAGACAACCCTAATAGACAATATAAATGATATTGTTTACCACTCGACTGCATGAGAAAGTGGCAGTGAAAATGAATAGCAAATGAGAAAGGTACACAAATGAAGAAAGGGATGCACATACTGTATGGCTTGGATTTCTGCAGTCGCATCATCGATCAAAAATGCATTGATTCTCCAGTCGGGCCTGGCTCTTCTTCCACGGTCGAGCAATACGTGTAGCCACACAGAGATGTCCTCAATCTTGTTTTGTGAGGAGACTACCCATGCACCCGACACACCACTTTGTTGCTCGTCGAAAATGAGGAGAGTATACAATGGACACTATAGAGAGAACAACTCAGCGTGAGCATTGTGAAGTTTACAACCAAGAAGATCATTGAAAACACAACAAACTATTTATCAATGTTTGTAAGGCCTCACCTCATATTTGTTAGTTTCAAATGTGGAATCCATCGAGATGATTGAATTGTGCGAGTAGCTAACCATCCTATCTAACATCCATGGTGTCTGAACCCTGATAACAAAAGGCGTATTGTTCCCATTGGGTCGTTGAAAGTAGAAGAAGTTGTCAAAGTCCTATCCACTCCACAGTAGGATACTTGTCGAATTGACTTTGTGTTTTTGTGCATGAGTAGAACGCACCTTTCACCAAGCATTCATTACATCCTTTCTTGTAAGGAATTGATCTCTCTTGGACATCATGCCAGATAACACAGGATCGTCGATGTGTCTATCCATTATTGCATTGACACTGACGTCCATGAGCAAAAGGCTTTCAATATAGCTTTTGCACTCCGTGGATAGATTAGTGGCAAACATAGAACGCTTCTCTCCACTTGTGTCATGAATGCCATGGAAAAATTCACTATTTTTATTGACGTAGAACATTTCTTTGTAGATAATATAGGCAACATTGGGTTTTCCTTCCATAACCTTTACCATGAAGTGTTATTGACAACCTCACATTTGTATAAATGTCTTATGTCATTTCTTCTTTGGTGGAGGCTGGTCTCTCTTGTCTTCAAGACCATATTGACACCAGTAGCTGTGAGAAAGGTATCATCTCATCATGTTCAACCAAGAGAGAGTAAAATATCATCCAACCATAGAAATGAATGTCGATATATACAAACCTCTTATACAAAATTGTTTTGTTATAAGTTTTATTGTAGACGAGACACGAGGTGGTAGGCTCTCTTATTTTCTTGTCCATAATTTGGTTTCTACACCTTCAATGGATGTTTCACCGTGAATGAAATGATCAAGTCTCGTAAGAGGAATTGTTGCAACAAGGTTAGGGACCTTATACTTGTTGACGGAAATAGCAGCCCATTCCAAATCGGAAGACAAAAAAGGAGAGCCTCCATTTTGTACATCTTGCACCTGTAATTCGTCTAGCTTCTTCCATTTCAAACCTCTCCCCATTCTAGGAAATCATAGAATTGGATGAATACTTAAAATTAGTGTGGATTGTGTGAAGAAAAAGAAAAAAATATTCATTAAACATAGATAAAATGTGCTTGCGTTGCTCTCACCCACGTGAAATCAATAGGATGTTTCGGCTTCAACCGAGGAAAATTAAAGGTGATAAATTCAATCAAGCTACGCATAAAATGTAACACAAATGAATGCTAGAAATCGGACAGTCCAACAACCTAACACTATGTATTCTGAATCACAATTATTTTCTGCACTTTTCTTTCAATCATGCGAAATTCAAACACAACAATGGAATGTGTGGTTTGGAAGACATTCATACTGTCTTGTAACATTCCATGTTACAAAACCATAGGTGTTAAGAATCAAGCAACCTACCATGAGACAACCCTTGACATTTGAACATGGAGATTCAAATAACTGAAACCCAACACTTTGTTTTTTGAATCACAATAATTTTCCGCACTTTTCTTTCAATCATGTAAAATTCAAACACAACAATGGAATGTGTGATTTTGAATACATTCATATGGTTTTGTAAAATTTCATGTTCGAAAACCGTAGGTGTTAAGAAGCAAGAAACCCACTATGAGACAACCATTCACATTTAAACAAGGACATTCAAATAACTGAAACCCAACATTGTGTTTTCCAAATCACATTTTTTTTTTCCAATTGATTTTTTCAATGGTGCAAAAGTTAAACACAACAATGGAATGTGTGATTTGGAAGACATTCATACTATTTTGTAACATTCCATATTGCAAAACCGTGGGTGTTAAGAAGAAAGCAACCCACCATGAGACAACCCTCTACATTTAAACAAAGAGATTGAAATAACTGAAACCCAGCACTGTGTTTCCCATTCAGAATTATATTGTGCATTATTTTTGTTCAATCGACTGGAATTTAAACACAAAATTAGAATGTGTGATTTGGAAGACATTCATATTGTTTTGTAACATTCCATGTTGCAAAACCATCGGTGTTGAGAATCAAGAAACCCGCCATGAGACAACCCTCTACATTTAAACAAGGAGATTGAAATAATTGAAACCCAGCAATGTGTTTCCCATTCACAATTATTTTGTGCAAATTTTTTTCAATCAACTAAAATTTAAACACAACAATGGAATGTGTGATTTGGAAGAAATCCATACTGTTTTGTAACATTCCATATTGCAAAACCATGGGTGTTAAGAAGCAAGCAACCCACCATGAGACAACCCTCTACATTTAAACAAGGAGATTCAAATAACTGAAACCCAGCACTGTGTTTCCCATTCACAATTATTTTGTCGAGATTTTTTCAATCAACTAAAATTTAAACACAACAATGGAATGTGTGATTTGGAAAACATTCATACTATTTTGTAACATTCCATGTTGCAAAACCATGGGTGTTAAGAAGCAAGCAACCCACCATGAGACAACCCTCTACATTTAAACAAGAAGATTGAAATAATTGAAACCCAACATTGTGTTTCTCATTCAGAATTATTTTGTGCAGGTTTTTTGTTCAATTGACTGAAATTTAAACACAACATTGGAATGTGTGATTTGGAAGACATTCATACTATTTTGTAACATTCCATTTTGCAAAACCATCAGTGTTAAGAAGCAAGCAACCCACCATGAGACAACCCTCTACATTTAAACAAGGAGATTGAAATAACTGAAACCCAGCATTGTGTTTCCCATTCACAATTATTTTGTGCAGATTTTTTTCAATCAACTGAAATTTAAACACAACAATGGAATGTGTGATTTGGAAGACATCCATACTATTTTGTAACATTCCATGTTGCAAAACCGTGGGTGTTAAGAAGCAAGCGACCCACCATGAGACAACCCTCTGCATTTAAACAAGGATATTCAACTAACTGAAACCCAGCACTGCGTTTCCCATTCAGAATTATTTTTGGTAGTTTTTTTTTCAATCAACTGAAATTTAAACACAACAATGGAAGGTGTGATTTTGAAGATATTCATACTATTTTTTAACATTCCATGTTGCAAAACCATCGGTGTTAAGAAGCAGGCAACCCACCATGAGACAACCATTTACATTTAAACAAGGAGATTGAAATAACTGAAACCCAACACTGTGTTTCCCATTCAGAATTATTTTGTGCAGGCTTTTTTTTCAATCGACTAAAATTTAAGTAGAACAATGGAATGTGTGATTTGGAAGACATTCATATTGTTTTTTAACATTCCATGTTGCAAAACCATCAGTGTTGAGAAGCAAGAAACCCACCATGAGACAACCCTCTACATTTAAACAAGGAGATTCAAATAACTGAAACCCAGCACTATGTTTCCCATTCACAATTATTTTGTGCAGATTTTTTTTCAATCAACTGAAATTTAAACACAACAATGGAATGTGTGATTTCGAAGACATTCATACTATTTTGTAACATTCCATGTTGCAAAACTGTGGGTGTTAAGAAGCAAGCAACCCACCATGAGACAACCATTTAAGAAGCAACCAACCAACCATGAGACAAGGAAAGATAAACAACAAACTAATTTCATAGGATGATTTCTTTTAGAATTCACAGATTCAGCAAATAAAACATAAACATAATTCGAATCAACAATTATCATATTGAAGAACGATCACAAAAGCACAAAGACATTTGCGATCAAGAAAATATTAACAAACTCAAAGATTCAGTCTTATTTCCTTTTTTCTCAATACAAAATATAGGTTCAAAGACTCCATTGCTACGTAAAAAAATTGTCTGAAAACAGAAAATGCCATTCTCCCCCCTTTTCCTCTCTTTCTTTCCTCCCCTTTTTTTTTCTCCAATAAATGTTCGTAATCCTCCTTAAAAATGGTTGAGGTTGCAATAATTCATTAAGAAATGGACACTGTTTCCATTACACCATAGGATTTCGGTCACTATTCATAATTACAAAATTTTCATGCATGTAAAGTAAAGATTCAGTTTCTATCGAGACAAACCGTTTTCATTGACAAATGCATAAAGAAACCAAGTTCGCTAAACTACCGGATGAGCCGGAGCTCAAAAAATCTCCACAAGCATTTCATTAAGCAAATTATTAGATCTGGCTTGCTCTTCCTCTCTATCTAAGACAGAGATCACCCTCGAATATTTGGCGTAGCTGGACTTTTCCTTCCATGCAAGTGAACGTAGCTCAAAAACAATGTCGATTTGTTCCTCCTCAAGCCACAATAAATTAGGCTAAACGACTGGTACTGGCTCAATTTCCCAGTCTGCAACTTTACCAGGAAGCACTATGTCGAAAAAAACCTGGGATCAAAATGCTGCCACCTTTGCAAAACCGTGGGTGTTAAGAAGCAAGAAACCGACCATGAGACAACCCTTTACATTTAAACAAGGAGATTAAAATAACTGAAACCCAGCCCTGTGTTTCCCATTCAGAATTATTTTGTGCAGTATTTTTTTCAATCGACTGAAATTAAAACACAACAATGGAATGTGTGATTTGGAAGACATCCATACTATTTTGCAACATTCCATGTTGCAAAATCGTGGGTGTTAAGAAGCAAGCAACTGACCATGAGACAACCCTTTACATTTAAACAAGGAGATTGAAATAACTGAAACCTAGCACTATGTTTCCCATTCAGAATTATTTTGTGTGGTTTTTTTTCAATCAACTAAAATGTAAACACAACAATGGAATGTGTGATTTGGAAGATATTCATACTATTTTGTAACATTCCATGTTGCAATACCATGGGTGTTAAGAAGCAAGCAACCGACCATGAGACAACCCTTTACATTTAAACAAGAAGATTAAAATAACTGAAACTCAACATTGTGTTTCTCATTCAGAATTATTTTGTGCAATTTTTTTGTCAATCGACTGAAATTTAAACACAACAATGGAATGTGTGATTTGGAAGACATCCATACTATTTTGTAACATTCTATGTTGCAAAACTGTGGGTCTTAAGAAGAAAGCAACCCACCATGAGACAAGCCTCTACATTCAAACAAGGAGATTGAAATAACTAAAACCCAACATTGTGTTTCCCATTTAGAATTATTTTGTTTAGGTTTTTTTTCAATCGACTGAAATTTAAACACAACAATGGAATGTGTGATTTGAAAGACATTCATACTATTTTGTAACATTCCATGTTGCAAAACCATCGGTGTTGAGAAGCAAGAAACCCACCATGAGACAACCCTCTACATTTAAACAAGGAGATTCAAATAATTGAAACCCAACACTGTGTTTCTCATTCAGAATTATTTTGTGCAATTTTTTTTCAATCGACTAAAATTTAAACACAACAATGGAATGTGTGATTTGGAAGACATCCATACTATATTGTAACATTCCATATTGCAAAACCGTGGGTGTTAAAAAGCAATCAACCCATTATGAGACAACCCTCTACATTTAAACAAGAAGATTGAAATAACTAAAACCCAGCACTGTGTTTCCCATTCAAAATTATTTTGTGCAGGTTTTTTTCCAATCGATTGAAATTTAAACACAACAATGGAATGTGTGATTTGGAAGAAATTCGTACTGTTTTGTAACATTACATGTTGCAAAACCATCAGTGTTGAGAAGCAAGAAACCCACCATGAGACAACCCTCTACATTTAAACAAGGAGATTCAAATAACTGAAACCCAACACTATGTTTCTCATTCACAATTATTTTGTGCAGATTTTTTTCAATCAACTAAAATTTAAACACAACAATGGAATGTTTGATTTGGAAGACATCCATACTATTTTGTAACATTACATGTTGCAAAACTGTGGGTGTTAAGAAGAAAGCAACCCACCATGAGACAACCCTCTAAATTTAAACAAGGAGATTGAAATAACCGAAACCCAGCACTGTGTTTCCCATTCAGAATTATTTTGTGCGGGTTTTTTTTTTCAATCGATTGAAATTTAAACACAACGATGGAATGTGTGATTTGGAAGACATTCATACTATTTTGTAACATTCCATGTTGCAAAACCATCCGTGTTGAGAAGCAAGAAACCCACCATGAGACAACCCTCTACATTTAAACAAGGAGATTGAAATAACTGAAACCTAGCACTGTGTTTCCCATTCACAATTATTTTGTGTAGATTTTTTTTAATCAACTGAAATTTAAACACAACAATGGAATGTGCGATTTGGAAGACATCCATACTGTTTTTTAACATTCCATGTTGCAAAACCGTGGGTGTGAAGAAGCAAGCAACCCACCACGAGACAACCCTCTACATTTAAACAAGGAGATTGAAATAACTGAAACTCAACACTATGTTTCCCATTTAGAATTATTTGGTGTAGTTTTTTTTTCAATCGACTGAAATTTAAACACAACAATGGAATGTGTGATTTGGAAGACATCCATACTCTATTTTAACATTCCATATTGCAAAACCATGGGTGTTAAGAAGCAAGCAACCCACCATGAGACAACCATTTACATTTAAACAAGAAGATTGAAATAACTAAAACCCAACACTGTGTTTCCCATTCAAAATTATTTTGTGCAAGTTTTTTTTCAATTGACTGAAATTATAAACACAACAATGGAATGTGTGATTTGGAAGACATTCATACTATTTTTTAATATTCCATGTTGCAAAACCATCGGTGTTAAGAAGCAAGAAACCCACCATGAGACAACCGTCTAAATTTAAATAAGGAGATTGAAATAACTGAAACCCAGCACTGTGTTTCCCATTCACAATTATTTTGTGCAAATTTTTTTCAATCAACTAAAATTTAAACACAACAATGGAATGTGTGATTTGGAAGACATCCATACTATTTTGTAACATTCCATGTTGCAAAACTATGGGTGTTAAGAAGCAAGCAACCCACCATGAGACAACCCTCTACATTTAAACAAGGAGATTGAAATAACTGAAACCCAACACTATGTTTCCCATTCAGAATTATTTTGTGCAGGTTTTTTTTCAATCGACTAAAATTTAAACACAACAATGGAATGTGTGATTTTGAACACATTCAAGAAACTGAAATACTCCACATTGTGTTTCCCACTTGTAAAACCCTCTGCTTGCAATAGAATTACCCCTCACCTCGATTTGGTCGGTATTCTCCTCCAACTCCTCCATGTGCACTCCACACTTCAGCTTATTTGGTCGATATTCTCCCCCAAGTCATCCACGTGCACTCAGACCTTCAGCTTTCCCTTTCAACATGCAAATAGGAAACAAAACAAATAGTATTTTCACCTTGCTTTCTCGAAATAGAAAAGGCCCACGTCATTCCCTTTTCCTGCGCCAGACAAAAGAAACTTGTTGATGAAGCTAACCCGCCCACTTTTTTGCCCGGCAACAGGCAGGAAAACCCACCTGACGGCGTCGTTAACTCCCGCTTGACCATCGCCCGAACGTTTCATCCCGTCCGCTGGTTTCAGGCGTCTGGCGGGCCCCGCACTACGACAACTCGTCATGTTATGTATGTATCCATGTATGTTTTTCATGCGTTTTTCGATGTATATAGGTGAATTTTGTCTAGGAGTTAGCCGGCTCCAATTAAAAATCTTAAAGTATAAAATAGATTAATATTATTTTTTTCTAAGTAAAACTAAAAAGTAATAAAATATATTTTTCAAAAAAAATTAACTCGTGCCTTTTTAAACATTTGTCTTATCCAAGTCATATGACTTTCTTGCAAAAATTATTTATAGAAGTATTATTTGTAAAAGCAATCCTTCCTTTCTATTAGATTTTAATTGAATGTTAATTTATTTCTACTTTATGTAATCTTTTGGAACCCATGAGATAATATATTATAGAGGAAACATAGGTATAAGCTACAGATAAGTGGAGATAAGTGGAGTTAACAACTTTTAAACGGTAATCTTTAAATGAAACATTTTAGCGTGTCACGTTTATTGAAGAGTTTTCAAAGCATGTAGTTTTGGTTAAACTGGTAGTTAAAAGTCAAATTTCACTCTCCATTGTTTTGATAGACAATACAAAGTTAAACTGATATCATTCATATTATAAATGCTATTCACCATTTAAACTAGGGTACTTTATTGTTGTAGATGTGCATGATTCTCAGAGGTGACAAAATTAACTTGTGTGGAAGTAAGTGTTTCCATGACTAAGTTTCATTTAGCTTCCGTAATTTTAAATTTTCATTAACAATATTATGAAGTCTGATGAAAATATTAATACCTTAATTAACTATTGCATGAGCTGATAGGGTTCCTGAAGAGCAGTTAAACAAAGCAAATAGAGGGACACACAATATTTAATTATTATTTCATCAATTTCCATGCCCACATTAAGTGGTTTAATGAAAGGGCATCGTTGCAATTTTGGTTTTATTTTTTTCAGTTGTGTCGATTTTTGGTAATTTGAGTTTTGGTTGTGGAGTTTTTGGTTTTGTTTTGTTGGTTCTTGTTTCCTTGTAATTTAGTGGCATGTGGCGAATTTGGTGGCAAAAATAATTTGAATTTTATTTCTCGTGGGACAACATGGGATGGTAGTTTGGGAAGACAGTTACAATGGGAAAAGAGGATGGATCGGCACCTTTGGATGGGAGTGTTATTCTGCCTATGAAGGGGGGATTCTTGGTTGTGGGGGTGTATCATTCCACTAGCCACAAGAAAACACTATATACCGAGTGGCATGATTTGTTCATGGTGCAGAGCATCTATTTAGTGTGAAGTGTTTGCGAGTTAAAAGATCAAATGATTGTGACAAGGGAGGGGTTGATACAGTTTGGGGTCAATAGATTTTTCCCATGAAGGGAGTTCAACATTGATTCTCATCAGCAAGAAGTCAATCGTGAGTGGAGTTCAAGCTATTCTTGGTAGGAGAAAAGAAAGAAGCAATGAGGAGAGAAAGGGTGAACCAAACTATTGGAGTGGTGTGGTTGGAGTTGGTCGATACAACAATCAGTCGATTGACATCTCTGTATTTTTCGTGCCCAAAAAAAATCACTAGAAAAACCCAATTTTTTTTTTGAAGAAAACATTAGTTAAGTTAATTAACCTGTTACAATTTTGAGGAAACCCTAACCATTATGTAAGATGAGTTATTGAGAAGAAGATACTAAAATTAATCTTGCAAGCAATTTAAATTCAACTACACTTATGTCGTCTCCAATTAATTATCATGGGATTCATAAGAGTATTAGTATCTGCTTAAATCAACAAGCAATGATAACATTACCATTCGATTCATCCATTAATATTACTATCATCCTCCCTGATGATATTTCCATTGTTTATTAGGTACTAATGGTATTATTGTTAATGGATTTATGAACAAAATTTGATAGTAATGCCACTATCAACACAATAGTACAACCATAACTAAATTATGATATTTTTTTTCAACCCCATAATGAAGAATAAGAACATATGATCGTTTTCTCTTGAGCACCCTCTCTTTGTCTTTTACCATACTATTAATGAAGCAACAACTATCTCTCGAGGATAACAAGAGTACTAGCTTATCTATCAATAGATGTTAGTGGTCTCATTATTATTTAATTAATACAATGACCATAACTTACCTCATTATCAATATAACAATTAAATTTTAAGCTTTCATTAAACATTATAAATACTATTTTTTCTTGTTACACCATCACTAAAAAACAACCTAATATTATTAATAATATTTTTGCTATTAGATTCATGTTTGAAACTTGATAATGATGTTATTATTCAACCAATAATCGAACAAAAATTGGAACAACTCGAATATTAATAACACATTAATATTTAGTTGCTATTAATTTTATTTTTGAACAATAATATTATTAAGAAACCAGCAAGTAACCTTGGGTTGATAATACTGGGAATGTTAGTGAAACTTTTGATGCTTTAAATTCCTCCTTATATTTAATCTCAATTTGGGTGGCATCATTTGTGTTCCATCAAATATTAAATCTTAAATTAGTCTCAATGATGTTATAGAATCTTAGATTTTAAACATAATATTATTTTTATGAGTAAATCAAAAAATCTATTAATAGTAGATGTCTTATACTACTATCCAAAATAATATTAATGTCAATAATATTATTGTTACCTCATCCACATTGGGGAATAAATTTATCATTTAACTAATGTATAAACTTAAAACAAAATCCTAACACAGGACAGGTTGGCAAAGTTGGGGTTCAAGGGACCCAATAGATGCATAATGTGCAAGCATCAGGCGGAAACAGCGACTCACCTTTTGCTTTCATGCCCCTATGCCGAGTTCTACTGGTAGAATGTGCTCGGGCTCCTAGGATTTTTGACACCACTATCAGCGAACTTCTGGGACTGGTTGTCAGCATGGTCAAAAAAGACCAATAAAGGAGTCTTCAGCAGCATTTGGCAAATAGTTCCCTCCACGGTTTGTTGGGAACTCTGGAAGGAAAGGAACGGGCGGATTTTTCAAGAGCACTCCATGGGCAGAGAAGTGCTAGCAAGGAGATTGGTTGGGGTGGTGGTGGAACTGGTAAACATAGCTGCCAAAAGGATAGCCTTTCCAAAAAATGTTTTCTCTAGTAAGGATATCGAACTCACCAACAAATTTGTAGAACTATGCATCCCTCCTATCGTCAGTGTTGTGGATGCCACCCCGAAGGCCAAAATCACAAGGAAAATAGAGTGGTAGAAGTCGTTATCTGGGTGGATCAAAATAAACTTCGATGGAGCCTCCATCGAAAACCCAAGAGTGGCCGGTATTGGATGTGTGGCAAGAAACTTCGAGGGTGTAGTGGTAGCACAAAAGGCAGAGCACATTGGCCAAGCAACAAATAACATGGCAGAATTTTGTGTTGCCCTGCGTGGGTTGGAATTGGGAAAATCCATTGGGGCAACGAAGCTACACCTGGAGGGAGACTCGCTATTAACTTTGAATGCCATCAGAAGCAATTCCACTTCTAACTGGTTATTGCACCGACGGTTGCCTCCGGTCAAGAACCTCATCACCTCCTTCGAGGAATTCCAAATCAGCCACATCTATTGTGAGGGGAATACCATGGCAAACAGGTTGGCAAAAGGGGCGGTGGTAGAGGTTGGGAATGGCCAAAGGGACGCCAGCTAAATGTTGGCTCGTGCGAGGTGTCGAAAGAAATGACAGGATGCCTAGGCAGTTGTGCAAAGGTCGACTCATATCGGTAGATGGGATCCGGCTAGCAACCCATATCCCTCAGGACCTGCAACCTGTATGAATGGCGAACATTGGAAACCCAAAAATGCCACACATGGCACAAAATCATCCTAGATAGATCTCGACGATTTAGTCAAGATAGGAAAACGTCACCTCTGGCAGAGCACCTCGAGAATATCGGACCTCTGCATTTATGATTAATTCGTGTGAAAGGACAACAAACTAATGACAAAGTCAGGAAGGTGGTATGCGGCTCTAAGTGTTGGTGGCAGCCTTCAAAGGGCCACATTTGGAAAGTTGTTAGCGAAGCGTCCGGAGGATACAAGCGATAGCTGAGGCAATATAGATACACCTATGTGCCTGGAAACGACCACGACAATGGTGCCTTTCCAGGGTGAGGTGAAGAAAAACATCAGGCTGAGAGGGATTCTCTTTGTTAAAGACAAGTTGGTCATTCATGCAATGAGGGAGGTCTTGGGACGTGAATTCATTTGGACATACCACAAGCATCGGCTCAACATAGACATACTGACGATGTTCCTGGCTCTCTCACTCTATAGAGGTATGGCGAAGCCGAAGGTGAAGAATCTCTGCCAGAGACTCTTCAAGCATATATATTTGGGAGAGATTGATGTGGTGCTAGACAATGTTGATGAAAATGAACTGATTCATGTTCCTCAATACTACTACCTAACCAAAAGACAAGGAGCAAGGCCAATCCCAAAGTTTCCAATCATCTCAACGGTGGAGCCTAAAGACTTGGAGGTGCGAGGTGGGGACATCGACAGAAACCTCAACTTATTATTGTGAATGGAAGCCCTCCTCCCTCCCATGATAAAGGAGGACCTAGGGAATTTCATGGCCCGTGAAAGTTTTGAGGTGGACAGTGATAGTGACAGTGAAGATACCCTGGTGGAGCCTGTGCTACCGGATTTGGGGGAGGACTGGCAGGAAGAGGATAGCTAGGACATAGAGGAAATAGCCAATGGCCCTCCTCATAAGAAATGCAAGCTGGAATGCCCAGTGAAATTTCATGCAACCCATGCAAGGTAGATGCAGAAGGAGGAGGAGAAGCATGGTTCTGGATGAGAGGCGTCGAGCCCCATCTTCACTACACTCTGTGACCCTAGGAAATTGAAAGGAAGGAAGGGTAGAAAGTCCTGACGAACCCCTATGCTGATGTTGGTTAGCGTAAATAAGTTTTTAGATTATAGATAGTTATTTCGGGTGGTAGGATGTATGTTGTTAGGCGGGTGGGTCTGGTGATAATGGTTGGTAACAAAAATTTTGATCTGTAGGTGGGCCTTTGTGTCTATCTGAACTTGAAACAGTAAATTTTTTCTCTTCGATAATATATGGTGTTGGCCCTATCCAGCTATTAATCTACCAAAAAAAACAAATGTATAAACTTATTAATAACTTGCAATTATTAATCCATATTACTCGTAATCCATATTATTGACAATAATGATACTATTTAACCAATAAATACAATATTATACTTTAGAAAATATTATTGACAATAATGATATTGTTTAACCAATAAATACAATATTATACTTTAGAAATTAAGTAATCTTTGACAACATTATTACCACCGTCTGATGATGTTATCATTATCCTGTAATATTAATACTGGTTTAATCTGCCTACTTCTTATCTCAATTTATTTAATAACTAAATATACTATTATTTAAACTATCCAATTTGTTGGAGACATAATATCACTAAATTTATTTTTTTGATACATAAGATATATATTTATTTATATTAAAAGATAGAATTTACAAAGTTCTGCTAAAATAGGAAAACTCCTACCATGAAACCGTTCAAATTTAACAGCTACAAATACTACCTAAACACAAGCTCAAAATCTCTGCATACCTTACAGAGAGAACCCAGACAATTACCCAAAGTGAATGCAACCACCACACCCCACCATTATAGTAAACCACTACCCAGACACCATAAGTAGCATTCGCAACAAAGACAAAAGGCCACCCATTACAAAAATATCAAAAAATCCAGACTTCCATACCAAAGCCGCACTCACAAAAAGTCATTGGCCCTAGCAAAGGCCTCAAAATCCACTATCTAGTTGAAATCTTGCACAACCATAAGACCAAAGAACTTTTTCATGTATTCCACAACGATGACAACAATCATATGATGCTTCATTAGAGTCGGGCCCTTCAAATTGAGCAGAAAGGGGTATATCTTCACCGCTTCATCTGAATTCTTCAACAACTCCCAGTCACTAGGGCGGGGAATGCCCTTTCCCATAATGGCAACCTTCAACACCTCGTCCAATCCCAACAACAAGTCTTTTTGAAAGACTTTTTCCAACAACACTTTAGCTTCCACCTTCGGCACGTGGTTGTCCAAAAGGGAAGCCAAGAACCTGGAAGTGATATTAGTGTTATCCCTTCCAAATTCGCTTTTGCTTAAGTGCCCAGAGCCCAACACCATTTTCACGGCCACGACCAACAGAGGATCAATGTTATTCATATTCCTTTTGAGACGTTGGTCAGTGACCACCCTAAAGGTCATTTGGTGAGTTTTGGCCCTTAAGGAAATTAGTGTGTCCACACCAAAAGACACCAGGCCCTCCACCGCGACCTCAATTATGAAGTGTGAACGCCCTGCCATCGTAAAAACTAACACCCACCTGATAAAACAGACTCTGCAGGGAATGCAATCCAAACAACCAAAGCCAGGTTTCAAACGGTAACCTCCACAGATGCCACAAATACATTTAACCAAGGAAAGCTCCAAAATTTCAATCAAAATCAATACTTAACTATGGATGGCATTAATGCCATGATGCCACACACAAGATAGGTCATCCTTAACCACAAATTCCATACAAACTACTCGAAGATCTATCACTTCGGCATATGATCAAAGTACTTATAGACCACCACCTTATCAGCTAGCCTATCATTGTTTTGAGTTCTTAAGATGTGTGCCAACTTGTCCTTCTTCACATGGAACGCTTCCCGAAATAGCTACCACCTCACCACAAAGCGGCCTAACATATGTGCCACCTACACCAGCTGGTCTTTGCCCTCAACCAACTTGGAGGGTCACCCTCTCTTCCACCCACAATATCACTAAATTTATTACCTCAGCCAACACATTCGAGTTAATTGGAGATAAATCAAAGAGATTAGATGCCTATGTCTCAACTTCTAGGGTCTGATGTCACATTCAAGTGAGCCATTATGTAGCATAAATATGCGTTGCCATTAATGCTATTAAATATCAACTCCCTGTATTAATGTCGATGGTGATGCCTACCAGACAACCACCCATAATGTCAAAATATAAATGCAAGATGTATAGAGATCACCTCAATCTAATTCCTCACCTGTGCATAATAAGTAGGAGATTTCTTAGCTTAGAAAGTTAAAAAAAAATGGGTGTGATTGGATCCCATCAAGGATCATTTGATATTTGCAAGGTGCATTATAATAAATATGACATTGATATTTTTGCACAACCATCAAGGACTGCCAGTCAAGTGATTCACACGAAGGCATGGATCCCCTATCAATTTATTAATTGTGATATCATGGACATTAACTATGTTTCTATTGACAAGAGAGGGTGTTGGTAGATGCATCGATTGGATGTTAAATATTTATGCATCAATAAAACTGTAAATGGCTGCAATATAAATTGGCCCTAAAATGTGTGTCGTATGACATAAACTATTGATGAGACATATACAAGTACACCACTATTCCAAGCTATTACGTTATCCATTTGCATAGATTGGCTCACATGCTAACAAATATACGATTACAATATATTTTCCCTCCTTTTACTTGTTCATTCCTTCACACAACAAAGTAGGGTAGATACAACAAATCGATGTAAGCGGTTGCTAAGTGAATGGAGTGATGGTGCTTGTATACTACAACATGCGAAGTAAATGCATGCAATAGTTGCACACATGGAAATTTTCTCTTATATTTATAACTGAATCATGATGCTTTTTCTTGAGAACGTAGGTGAGTGAAACATACTCTTTGATTTTTAACCGAGTCAACTAATCTCATGTCCCCAATGACCTCCACATTTGACAAAGGTATTAATGTCTTTTGACCTCCCATAGAACAACATTGACCTCCACTTGTGTGGGATAGCCAACATTAAAGGAAAGGAAGTACAACTAGCAATTGCACCTTGGTGTGCAATGGGTACGTTGAAGAGGTGTGGAAGGTCAATTAGAATTTTTTATTTTTTATTTTTTGCATGCTTTTGTGCAATACATGAGGTCAATTGGTAGGTCAATTAGCAAATGATATTGTTTGTGCAACAAAGGTCTCACTAGAGAAGTGATATCTTCAAAGCAACTATGCATCCACTTAGAACCAAATACAAACATGATTGAAACGAAATTCAAAGAAATTATGCATCCACTTAGAAGGATCCAAACATGATTGAAACAAAACCTCTAAATCAAGAAGATAATCAGACTCTATTACCAATAGGATCGTGGTTGTAGGATTTGAGAAACCCTAAAGGTGAGTGCATTTAATAATTAATATTAATTATTAAATGACTAATATGTGTGCAAGGCGAAATCTTAAGAGGAGAGTAAAGTTAATTAATTACTTTACTCTAACACCCCCCCTTAAGATAAGCAAGAGTGCAGCTACAGACTAGTGCAAGAAAGCAAAAGAACTACAGTGCAAGAAAGTAAAATTGGGTCCCGGCAACTAGGCCTGATCAGGTACCCAAGTACAAGGAAATCTCTATGAAACGGAGAAAAGGAGAAAACCCAGTGGGAAAAAACTCCTCTCCAAAAAGAGATGCAAAAAGAAAGTACAAATGAAATGTCTCAAGAGACTCTCTCAAGAACATATGCAGATATACAATCAGATACCCCCCCATGAGAGAGAGTGGAGACTCCAAAGCCCCCCCAGAATGAGAGAACCCCTGTGCCAATGATCAAACCGATGTGTCGCCTTGAAGGAAGAAACAGATCCAATGGTCGAAGATGAGGAAATCCCTGGATGTGAGGTGAAAATGGAAGTCCTAGATGATGCGCACTGAAGAACGAAACATCAACATGAGTGTATGAAAAACAAAATGGTGAATCAAACAACTCAAGATGATCCTGAAATGGAATCTCCAATGAAGAAGGGATAACAGGTGTGCTAAATCTGTCATCTGTGAGGAAAGGAATATCCTCAGATATGGCCTCAATAACTGCACTTGATGGCTCGATGAGTGGAGAAACAATGTCAGTCACAACTGAAGAGGTATCCTGCTAAACAAATGTAATCTCAATAGGAGGAAGAGGTGTAGAAGTCTCAACACTAGTCTCATGAACAAATGGAAGAACACATAAGTTCAAGTGACCGAACTTCTCCTCAGATACTGCATGCTCTCTTGTAGAAAGAGAGGGAGATGGTGGACCAAAGTGTGTGAATGCATACAATCGGGAAGAATGATCAACTGTCCCTGTTGCAACAATGTTGCCAGTCTGAATGTCTCTGATGTGCACTGAATCAGGTGTGAACTCAACTGTCTTCCCTGTCCCACTGTGAGCAATCTGATAGATGGAGAGAAGGTTAGTGGACAAAGATGGAACACATAGTACATCATTGAATGTACCATCATCAATATCGATAGAACCTTTCCCACATACACTCATATAAGTGTTATTACCCATCAATATGTGTGGTGAGGACGCAGCCTCGAAAGATGAGAACATGTCCTGAGAAGATGCCATATGGTGTGAAGCACCTGAATCCAGTAGCCATCTAGATGAATGTGAACTGGTGGTTGCACATAATGCATGACCCTTATGTGGGGCCTGTCCATCTATCTGGAATGATGGTGAAGAAGAAGACCCGCCTGAAGTAGATGAAGAAGAGTGATGAATATGGTTCTTCTCAAGAAGAGCTGTCAAATCTGAAACCTGTTTTGCATATCCATCTATCTTCTTCTCATAACACTTGGACTCATCATGTCCTAGCTTAGTGCAATAAGCACACTTAGGTCTATCTTTCTTCGATGATTCCCCCTTAGGAGAAGGTGAATCAGAAGTCTTCTGTGAACTAGAATCCTTCCAATGCTCTGTGGTCTGTGGTTTTTGTTTCTGCTTCTGCTTCTGCTTCCCCTGATATGACTGTGCTACCAATGCTTGGTGCGGTGATCCTGTGAGAGCATCCAACTGTGATATCTTAGCCTGCTCTCGAGTCAAACGATCACAAAACACCTCAAAAGAAGGCATGGTAAAACGTGCACCCAAGGCATCCATAGTGGAATGGAAGGTAGATGAGAATATCTGAAAGTTCCCACGAAGTTTTGACAAAATCAGGTAAATACACTCTGTATCAGTCTTAACCTTACCACAACCCTGTAGAAGAGATCTTTGTTGTTTGAATTTCGTCAGAAAGTCCTCAATGGAGGGAAAAGAATCAGGTACAAGTGAAGTCAACTCTGCCTCAATCTGCAATGCTCTAAACTCGTTGATAGTGCCAAAAAGTCCCTCAAACTTGGTCCAATAGGCCCTAGGTGTGAGACACCCTTCAAGATGAAACAGGAGACTGTCTGAAATGTGCAAAGCAATCAATCCCATAGCCTGATCCATATTGTTCCTGTGCTGCATAACCTCAAAGGCGCGAGTCAATGGAGGCTGAACCGCATCCAAACAGGACCATAACCCTCGAGACTGAAGAAGTGTCATCATGCGACCCTTCCAAGTGTGATAATTATGCGGTGTGAGAAGCTCAATAGATCTATCGGCCATCTTGTGAACTGTGCCTCAATTGCTCTGAATTTTTTTTTATTATTATTTAGTGGTCTTTCAGAACTAGACAGAAGATGCAGAAGGGGTTTGTTTGTTTTGTTTTGGTGTTTATAGATTCTGGTTTTCTGATGTAGATGACAGAAAGCAAGAAAAAACACCCCCCCACAATGCAAAAATCCAATCCCCAGTACAAACTGAAAGCCAGAAAACAATAGAAAGCAGTAATTGGTTGAGTCAAATCTATGTGTACCTGAAGAATTTTTTTGGTGAAATAAACTATAGATCTGGAAAGAGCACAGAATCACCTTTTCGATACCTATTTGCTTTCGAAAAACGGAGCAAAATTGAGCAAGTTATGCCCCTCGGACTGCAAAAAGATCATCTGACTTTGACTGTGAAAAACTATAGCCAAATTGAAAAATTTTCAAAAATTTCTACACCATCAGAACGGCGCTAGAACCAGCTTTCTGGCGATATCTTGTTTTTGCAAAACGGAGATCGTATGCAAAAAATACGCCCGATTTTGTGCAAGTAGTTCAAAAGGGTTTTTAAAAAAGTTTCCACAGCCCTCAAGGGCTAAAAGTCTTCGGCCCCTGGTCACGTGGACGACCAGGGGGCTGGCGGCTGGGAGCTAAGGCCGAAGCCCCTGGGCCTGCATGTGACCCTGGCACTGGCAGGTTAAGCCCGTGGGGGCTGCGCAGTCCACCGGCGGCGGCCTGGTGGCTCCACCTGGCCTGGTGGCGCCCGGGTGGCCGCCCGGTGGCCGCTTGGTGGCGGACCGGTGGCTCCCGGATTTAACACTGGGGGCGCAAAAATATTATAAAAAACCTTTAAAAAATCAATAAAAAATTGATTTTTTATATTATTTTTTTGAATTTTTTGCCTCGAAAACTGTGCCGTACGGTCTTGTAATTTTTTTGCTTCCCAGAACGACTGTGGCCAAATCGGACAAATTTTATATGAAAATAGGGGTTTTTGGACGCTGCGAGCTCAATGGTGAGGTCCGTTTGAGCTCAAAGTGCACCAAAAAAATAAACCCCCCCTATTCCAAATAAAAACTAGAAAAAGAAAACAGATTTGATGCAGCGAAACCTAGATCTCTAAATCTTTCAAAAAACTGAACAAGCTGCAGCAGATCTGGCTCTGATACTATGTAGGATTTGAGAAATGCAAATCCACAGAACCCGATCAATACCTGCATGCAAAAGACTTGTCACAGAGAAAAAGAGAGATCAAGACAAGGGTTTGGCTCTCACAATGTGCAAGTTGTATTCCAGAAAAATGAATAGAGCATCCAAGAAAATACAAGAGATCGTTCCTTATAGAAGGAGATCAAAACCTAAAAGGAAAACCTAACCCTAAAGGTGAGTGCATTTAATAATTAATATTAATTATTAAATGACTAATATGTGTGCAAGGCGAAATCTTAAGAGGAGAGTAAAGTTAATTAATTACTTTACTCTAACACAAAGGATGTTGCCAAGTGTTCAAATCACACTTCATGTGACAACAAGAAACCCTAACCAACTACCTAGGGAATGATAACAAGATGGAGATAAGTTCTAGAAAAGACAACTCATCTTCTAGAAGGGAATCTTATCTCAACTACTTTATTAAATGATAAAAAGTAGCCTAGAACTAATATGATTAATTAATACCTAAGTTAACTTATGCTAGTGTAATAATTAATTAATTAATTACACTAACAACGACAAGGTTGTATGCATCGGGTAGGGTATTTCCGTCGAGAGCTTGTAACATCATAGAAATATCAACATTTATAGATTTTAAATAGAACATGAATGCCAGATCTGGAGGTGGTCGACTACCGACATGAACTCTCTGCTAAGTCAAATGAAACCAAGCATTGAAATCAGCCAAAGCTTCATGGGGAGCTCGCTTTATATGAGCCAGCTAGTGATGTAGCGAAGATTTGTTGCCACTATTTGAGAAGCGCTCATAGAAAGGATCTTCGAGTTGATCCCAAGTGGCAACTGTATTAATCGGAAGAGTACGATAACAATCCAACGCCTTCCCTCTGAAAGAGGCGACGAGCAATCACAAAGCCACATTCTCATTGGTAATGCCACGCACTAGACATACATCAACTACATCTTGCAAGTGCTCCATTGGAGTTTTTGAATCATCCTCAGAGAACTTAGGGACAACTTTTAAAGCGGAAGTCAGGATTGGAGCCCACATTGCAGGAGGCACAGGTGCTATCAAAGGACTACCAACATCCCAAGCTACATAATTTCTAGCAGCCATTGGTGCAAGAGATGAAGGAGAAGAGGGAGGTGAAGTATTAGCCTGTCGATCTCTCGCCTGAACTAAAACCAATGGTGGTACAAGCAGGCCAGGAATTCTTGCAGTTTGAGACCTAGTGACGGGCCTATGGATCATACACTCCTATTGATCAGGCGAATGTGTTAGTTTGTGTCCCATCGGGTGTGCCAGAAAAAGAACTGTTGACGCAAAAGATTATAGGTAGTAGCCTTATGGGAAACTTAACTATTGGGGGACTTATGCGCGTAGCTAAGTGACCTCTGGGGTTTTATCGAAGCTGACTCTTCATTTTTTAATGGGGGGAGGAAAAGGGTAAGAAGATGAACGTAAAATAAACAAACCTAAGCTAAGGTGATGCACCAAATTAGAAAGGAATTAATTAAGCACAATGCTAAGACAAAGGCTCGAATAGTAACTAGTGTTTATCAAATAGATGATTCCCAACACTGCAAACATAAGAACATCAATGCATAATATAACCCATACAACATAAGCTAACACAAAAGAGTAGCAACATGATTTGTATTATATTAAGTTGCATAAAGATTACAAAAGCTTGAAACAAACGTTCATACATTTCAGAAAATACAAGCACAATTTAATGTCCCATTAAATGCATGAAAATGGAAAGGTCAAATTGAATGACACGGTCTACGAGTTCAAGTTCAATTAAAAACACTACAAAGGCTAATTCCCAGTGCTCGCGAAAATATTATCCATCTAACAACAACCAATAAAATAAAGAAAAGACTACTTAAATAAGCCAGTCCATCGCCTAAGGACCCCAACAAGAAAGATGCTTCTGCGAAGCCATCAACGATCAAGATTTTCTTGAGCTAGCACCAACAGAAAGATCATCCAGCAGCATGCCAGCAGGCACTTCTTGAAGAGACATGGGCCACGCAGTAGTAGAAGAAGAGAACAAGTGGAATCAAAATGAAGACCGATGCACAAGCGTCGAACCCGAGATAATGGATGCATGAATGAGCGTCGCATGTTAAACCTCCCATGAAGGAAACTGCAGTGTGGGCCCGACTCAGGAAAAAACAAGTAGAGGCCACGTGTCAAAAAAACGGAGATCGGCAAAAGGAAGGCAAGATGACCCAAAAGAAAGCTTTGATAGGACACCACATGGTGATTACCGAGAAGCTGCAAGCGATACCAAAATAAAAAGGTGAAGCCACAGAATAAAGAGAAACCGCGAAGGAAAAAGCGGTGTGTGAATAAATATTCACGGGACCAAGGCTTGAAAACTTAAGAACGTTTTACACAAAGGATGTAAAGGCCAAACAAGGCTGAATTATCAACCTTATAAAATAATTTATGAAGGATATTCCATATGTGTAGCCAAATGTCAGCGTAAATCAATCTAACCACGATCGTTCGATAAATTTTCGATGCATAGTTGTAGTTGCATTTCGGAAGTAAATCTCTGAAGCAGAAGACTTGTGAATTGAAACCTCTGGAATAACACTAGAACCATTAGATGCAGATATGTGGTGAGATCAAGGCTCATTCTATATTTTCAATGCCTCGACGTTGTGCATTTTATTTAATTCAAATTCTTAATATTTTTGAAGAAAGTGTGGTAGTTGTACTGCGGGTGACAATTAAAGCCATATGAACATTTGAAGCAATTTGTTTGACAACTCATAGGCTCATAGCTTTAATGACATAATATTTGTAATGATTTCATATCATTTGAGTGGTACTAGTGATTTTGATAGCTTGTCAGCTTGAGGTACAATTGGCATGTAGCCAAATGTCAATCGGATTAAATAATTTAATTGTACATGTAAGTACTAAGGCTTAAGTTACACAAATCAATTAAGTTACTTTTTTGGTTTGTGCGAATCACGATTATCATTATACCCAACCTCATAGTTCACACGCACGGCGGTATGAGTCACAAGTAAATAAGGATCAAGCTGGTAGCAACACTAGTGGCTCATAAATAGGGATAGTGATAGTGGATACTGGATAGTGTCATAAGGGTTTTCAATTTCTAGGGTTAATAAGGATTCATGAAGAAGATGATGTGGTATTATTGGGGATACTGTAAATTCTCCTACCTCCAGTTGTGTAGTTATAGAGTAAAAGACCAATTTCCTTCAAGTTCAAAATGGGTGGAATTGGAAAGAAGTTGATTTGGTTAACTTGACTTCTCAGACAGGTTTTGAACTAGGATGAGGAGCTTTGATGGAGATAAGTGTTATCCCAGTGCATTGAGGTTGTAGGTAAAAGATGGGAGTAATTTTACAACCCCTCAAATTTTGCATGACTCTGGTTCTCAAAGGGGATAAGTATATTTTGTATCTTCATAGCTCCCTTTTCCCTGACATGATTGGAGCCGCCCTTTCCCCAGCATGGTTGGCATTTGGAAAATCTCTTGCATTTATTTTCAGAGCCAGATTTGTATTACATTGTCACCAACAAAAGCTTGGAATCATGCATTTATTTTTAGAGTTACGTTTGTATTAAGTTGTCACCAGGAGAAGCTTGGAAATTGGAATCAACTTCTAATCCATTTTCATGAGCAACAACTTGGAATAAACTATGTCTATGTAAAGTGACATATGTTATTTATACAAAATAGGATCTTGCTTGCTCTACAACTAGTCGTCTTTAAAAAGTTTTGTAATAATGTGACATTGTAATTCAGTTGTAATAAAATAAATGGTTATGTTGTGTTATTCTTCGTTATTCATATACACTTACAACAAAGAGTTATTTTCTGAGTTCAGAACTTCAGTGTCTATGAATCTATTCAAATCAATTTTTTTCCCTTAAGAAATTATTAAGTATTATCTATTTATGAAAGAATTACATGCAGATTTAAAAGTAAAACATAAAGCAGTACAAATGAAAAAAGAAAGTTTCCATCAAATTGACAAAAAACATATAAACACTAAAAGTTGTCACTCTTGTTAAGGTTTACCAAAATGTTATTGATTTCTAATTTTTTGTTGACCTGATCCCCGATTCCCAGTATTATTATTAATTTTTTCAATTCCTTTGCAACATTAAGTTATCGGCCCCTTGACCTTGATGTCAATCCTAGGCTTCTAGCGCACTAAAGTTTAAAACAACTTTAAAACACATGTTTATTATTCTAATTTCATATCATAAATTACTCAAGTTTCAACCGTTCGATGAACATTTGATGTATGGTTGTAGTTGCATTTCATAATGAAATGCATAGAGCGATAGGCTTGCGAAATTAAACCACCAGATCACCCTATAATCATTAGATTTAGAAATATCAACGGTTTAGAATTTGTAACATGTAGACCTAAGATGTTTCATTCACTTTAATGTTCCAATTCTGAGAAAAAAGTACTTTGTACTGCTAAGTGTCAAGTAATTTTTTTTAAGTCTTCAGAATCTCAAATTGCTCATTGAAATGCACCACCCTGTTTTGGGTTCCACAGTTCCACTTCCAACAAACTACAAATCCATTCCATTTTCCATGACTGACAGCATTAATCTTTTCAAGAGTCAGAATTCAGGTAAGTGAAAGAATTCATGTGGCTACGTTTCATCATTTGAAGTTTCCTAAAATATTATTTTGTCAAACTTTGAAGTTTGGGTTTAGGGTTTACAGACTTAAGAATTAAGAAAAATTAAGGAGGACTAATAGGATTGGGGAATTCACAATTTCACATTGTATAAGCATGTCTACCACCAGTACCACTAGAGCAATGTCCGATAAAAAATTACATTATGTAGAATTGCTTAAAGCCCCAGGTTTCACTGATGGGTACCATGATATTTATGATCCTGAAATCTATGGTAGGCGTACCTCAGAACTTAGATTTTCATCTCAGAATAAGGCTGCAAATCAAATGCAAGTTAAAAGTATCAATGCACCATGGGTAACTAGATTAGGGCACATGATGTTACATGAGGTTTTCCCTTGCCCAAAATTTATCATGGTCTGTGCCCAAAACTATGATGATAAAAAAAGAGAAATTGTTAATAAATATAGCAAAGAATAATTGTTATCCATTAATGTAGAATAACTTGCAAAAGTGTTGGGGTTTACCTTGAAGAATTTAAAAACGTCCACACTGACCTAGAAAATCTTGCTAGTGATTATGAAGTAGTGGAAGAAAGGGAGAAAAATGCTTTCTTAAATAAAATAGTTCGGGATAGAAATAAATTGAAAGGTGATCATAAGTCTCCTTATGATTTGGATATTTTAAACCATGGGTTCAAGATACTATTTCCATGTTAGCATTTTGCCTCGGTTTGGATAGCAATTTGGAAGTGGGTGCAAGCCTCCTTGAAATGGTATATAATATCCATTATGGTGTTCAATATGTCAAATATAATTTTATTCAACACATTGTAGAATCCATGCATAAACATTTTTTAATGATTAAAGTAGGTTCCACCAAGACATTTAGGTTCACAACCTACTTGTGCTATCTTTTTCTATTCAAATTTAGAGGAATGTTTCAGACCAACAAGCTTCAGATTCAACCCTATAGTAATGACGAGGAAAAGAAAATGGCTCCAGTATATGAATGGACTATATGAATGGACTATTGAGATAAGGATGCATGATTCTCGAAGGAACTACAGTCATTTTGTAGACTAATTTTTGGCTCCATTGCATCAAGCAATTACAAATACTCCAATGCCTGGATTGCCTATGTCATGTAGAAACTGCATTCAACTAGGAAAATAAATGCAATTGGTTGATTGGTACTTAATGGAAGAATATATTGTGCTAAGTGATGAGAGCCAATTATGTCTCATTTTATTTCACATTTCATCCTTTTTCATATACCTTCATAATCATTCCCGCATTCCATTTTCATATCATTTTATACCATTTTCCCATTTTCCGTTGCTTATGATTTAATATATATAAGTAATATTTAATTTAGTTATTAGATAAAATATGTGAATAAATAAATATGATTGTATTTATGCAACATGTTAATTCTAAGTTGCAGATCTTCTTGTCACTTTTTGGTCAGGAATCATTGTCTATTATTCTTTGATCAACAACTTATCTTTTCCATCTTTCCAAATGGTGACATCAACCTCCAAAGTGGTGTTAATTACCTCTACAAGTGTTAACTGTGTTCCAAATTTAAATAACTACAAGAACTCGCAGGTGGATATTGCTAGAGAACCAACAATCTTAACATTGCCTACTTATGTTC